>JAWDJD010000005.1:19335000-19875000 GCA_035047305.1 Bradypodion pumilum
TGCTCATCGCCCAAGCCAGCAAGTTTAGCATGAGAGATTATGATGACTGTAGTCCAAAAGCCTCATCAGGTCTCCCATTATAATATGGTAGTCTTCTACATTGCTTGTTTATGTGAGATCCTTTTCACTAGAAATGCTTAGGACTGACCCCCTGCATACAAGGCATAGTTTCCTTAATTTGTTCTTTCCACCTTACCATAAATATGTGATATAATTTCCCCCATGACCTATCCCAGTGATGGCAAACCTTTTAGAGACTGAGTGCCCAAAATGCAACCCAAAAACACTTATTTATCGCTAAGTGCCAACACAGAAACAGGGGAGGAAGTAAACGCTCCCATTGGGCTGCTGGGCAGAGGGGTGGGGCAAACTCTGTGCTAGAGGGAGGAAGCACTTCCATTGGGCTGCTGGGCAGAGGCGTGGGACAAACTTTGTGCTGGGGGGAGGAAGCACTTCCATTGGGCTGCTGAGCAGAGGGGCGGGTTGAACTCTGTGCTGGGGTGACTGCATGGGTGCCCACAGAGAGGGCTCCAAGTGCCACCTCTGGCACACGTGCCATAGGTTCGCCACCACTGAGCTATCCTATATATCCTAGTCTTGACTCCCATGGCACTGACTGCTGATGCTGGTAAGAAAATGTATATTGGTTTGGAGCTGTGCTTAGCTGCACTTGGAACGGACATACTGAAATCACTGAGACACATTTGATTTGGTTTTTTGAGTCCAGCTGTCTTCAGTGACTTACTCTAAGTATAAGTGGATCAAATGCAGGGACACAAGATGAATACACCATAGGGATTATTGAGACCACATTTGACACAGGGCTGCTGTTTTGGGTTGTCTGGTAATTTTTCATTCTGCTCTAATGGCACCATTGTTATATTTGCCAGAAGGAAGACAAGAATTATTGAGAGACAATGTTCTTTAAACTTCATCCTGGGCCTAGTTTAAGCAGGACCGAAAGCACTTACCTATGAAAGATTCCACCATGTAATCTGGCTTTGCATGTAAAGAGGTCTCCTTCACAGGCAAGTCAGAATTTTCATGAGCGCTGTTTTGCTTGCCAGGTTTGCTTTCCCCCTCCAAGGTTCCTTGTTTCTTTTGAGCTTTGCTGCAATTCTCAAAATGAGTGAGGAATGGATTTTCTCAGGAATGATATATTGCTGGAAACTATAGTATTGCTGTTGTAATGCAAAGTATAAGTATGGTTTGGACTTGAATGATAAGAACCATTAGCTTTCAAAAAGACTTCATTTTCAACAGGAATGATCTAGCAACCTCCATTTTTAATTTCCTTTTTTGGAACATGAGGTAGCTTGAGTTTTCATAATCCACTTTCAAAAATTAACACCACATCACTTTTCCCAACACTTATTAGAACAAGAGATAATTTCACTCCTTTTGCAGTGAAAGTGTAACTTTACTTACTTTATAGTAACAAGTATTTTGAGGAGCCTAGAACTGGAACACTTATTTTCCATGCTATGCTCAGGCAGCTCAAGGTACTAACATCTAATTAAAACAGGTTACAATAAAAATGCAAAAATATTAAAATGCAATTATCTTTTTACAAAAAAGATAACCAGAGTCTTGGATTGTCCAGCAAATATACCAGTGTCCCTTAAGTCTCACAGGTTTTATTGAAAGCATCTCCAGAGAGCAAAAAACATGTTCCTTTAAAACTCACAGTTGGGAAGGGTATCTTAATAGGCTGTAACAGTCTCCTGCTTGAAAACTGCAGAGTGAAACGCCCTCCAATGGATATCTGTCCATGCCCTTATTGGTATGGATAGGACTGGATTTCCCAGCCATTGAGAGATTTGAAGTACAAGTCGTTTTGCTCAAAGTGTCTGGCGCGATCATTTCATTTGTTCATTGGTCAAAAAAGGCAAGATGGAATATTCCACAACCACATGGAAGACTTTTTATTTGCATACTTTGACAGTGTGTGCAGAGAGCAATTGTGCTGAAAAAGTGGTAATTACATTAAAATGGTCCTATGAAAGCACCGTTACACATATCCCTCTTAAGTTCTGTGCATTTGGAATATAATAATAATTTTGTGTCAGAAATTATTCTGAGTTGAAATGTTTTTTGCAGGAGTAACTCTAGTTAGGGAACGCCTGAATGAAGCTCCTTTCATGTCCCCAAGAGCTGAGACAGAGACAGGCACTCAATCCATCATGCAGTACCCAGGTCTCAGCCTGCCAACTTGCCAGCCTTCCAGCTAACAAGGTGAGCTTCTTAACCACTGAGCCACCGCAGCCTCATTTGGGATGAAGCCTTTGGCCTGGATTTGGAGGAAGACTGAAGGATCCAGTCCTTGTTACCTCTAAATCTTGTCACTCTGCCAGCCCTTTTACTCTTGTACAGAACAACACTTAAAGACTCCTCCACACTCTTTAAGTGCTCAGGTTTATTGCCCTAACTACAGGCCCCCAATGGATTGTTTTTAAAAGTGGAAGTTATGAAAATAAATGTAAAATATGTGCTTGTACTTCATAAAAAAGCATAGAGTTTGTTCCACTTTAGAATATGAGAGTTTAAAAGTTTGGCAGAGTCAATAAAAATGTAGTGTATATAACCTTGGGCCAAAAAGAGAGTTACGCTCCACTGAGGTGTGTGTTTCTGCTGGCAGAGGAGAACATTACAGACATCAGTCAAAGCAAGCGTACGCCTTATGTTGCATGTATGTAGTCTAAAATAAGGAATACCAGGGAATGTTTTGCCCTCTGTAGTAGTACTCCTTCTTTCGCTGAAACTTAAAAGGCTAGGGAATTGATAAGCGCCTCAACTCTGCCACCTCAGATCCAGGAAGAACTTTATGGCAAGAACAAACATTCTTGAGGGTTCGCAAGAGTGAAACCAAATTAGAAGACGGAGGAAGGAGCTCACTGGACAAAGAATAACATTCAAGGAGGATATGGCTGAGGAACTCGACCTCCCCTATGTCACTTGGAGGACCCTGAATAGCCTGAGGGTCAGAGTCCCTAAAAGTAAGACCAATGTTCTTAAGTGGGGACTACTGGCAGATAACCACATGCTATGTGAATGTGGAGAGATACAGAATCCAGATCATTTGCTGGTCTGCCAGTTACTACCAGAAACTTGTACCATTGAGGATTTAAGCTAGTCCAACAACAAAGTCAAGAAGGTGAATTCATTTTGGCAGTTTAACATCTGTCCTGGACACAAAATAATTCCTGGCACATACATCTCTCAGCAATACATGCCTGAGACATCAGACATATGAAGCTGTGCTATCTCTCAGTTCATAAACTACAAAACAAAAGTGAGCTAATTTGCCAGCAGTAGATAAAGGCAAGTCCATGTTAGAATAAACAGTCTCTTCTTCTTAAAGTTACTTTGTTTCTAGGAACAAACTCAATGTCTTGTCTGTCCCTTTGTTGGCACAAACTACAGAGAAAGCCTTGCTTCAGTTATAACACACATCAGGCCCTTTCCTTTTTCTAACTATTAATTCCTTTCCTTTTCTTAGCTATTAAATTCTCTCAATATTGTAAGGAGGAGCCCTGGCTATAAATGGAATTAATTAATCCTCTGCCTCAGATTAGCTTGAGGAACCACCCTGTGTCATCTTTAAAAGGGAGACGTGGACAATTCCTTAATTTACCAAGGCTCTTTTTTTCTGGCCAAAAGAAAAGGCATCTTTGTCGACATGGAAACTAGATTATTCTTGGAATTTTCCACGTTCAAAGGCACCATGACATCTTATTTTTCATCTTTTATAACACCACTACAACCCTGTCCTGGTGATTTTTGAGATATCCTATTAAAGGAAATAAAAACAATTCCACAGCACAACTGCTCTTTTTGCCTCTAAAGAAATTTTTGCTTGGGTTTTTCTTTTCTCATCCTGTTATTTCAACTAAATTTGTGTTATTTGGGGGGGGGGGGAGTCAGCAGTTCTATTCCCGAGTACTGCAGGACGGAATGAGCTCCCGACTTTGTCCCAGCTCCTGCCAACCTAGCAGTTTGAAAGCAAGAAATTGCAAGTAGATAAATAGGGACTACTTCAGTGGGAAGGTAACAGTGTTCCATGTGCTCCAGTGTCTAGTCATGCCTGCCACATGACCACGAAATCATCTGCAGAAGCAGACAGCGCTGGGTCTTCGGCTTGGAAACAGAGATGAGCACTGAACCCTAGAGTCGGATATGACTGGCTTTTGAGCAAGGGAAACCTTTACCTTTACCTTTACCTTGGGGGAGATGAAAATCCAAAAACCTGAGGGTTTTAAGATTGGTGGTTTGTTCCCCTCCTATAAATCTATTTATTCCACTTCTTCTGTGTCTAGGCCAGACATGAAACTGCCAAACAATTTAATTAAGTTAGCAGACATATGCAGGATGTTTGGAATTCTTAAGGCGATTTTAGCAAGTACAGATCAGACTGTCTTACCACCTTTTAACATAGGCATCTGTCTTGTTGATGGGACAGAACTGAGAAGGAAAGGGACAATCTACTATCCTCACTGAAGTTAAAATTTCTCAGTTCTGAAAAAAACAGCTTTCACTGATTTTAGTGTCTCTGTAAACCAGAGCATCCCGCAAACTCTTTCAAAGCTTGTTAAGGTGAGTTTCTTTAGACTAAATTCCCAGCTCAGGCCTCTTCCTGCTCTGAAGGCGCATCAAAGCAAACGTCTGAACATTTTCAAGAAGAATTATAATTTGGGACATCTTTTAAAGTGGGTTTGGTCACTTCACTTCATTTCATTTAAAATGTTTGACCAAAAAAATGACAAACAGAAAAAATGCCACTGGAGTGAATTTGTTTAAGGTGGGTCCCAGCTTGCCAAGAAGTGACCCACACACTATGATAACAGAGCCATCTCCTGCGGCACATATGAAATTAGACATGCAGGATTTGACACCAGGACTGCAATGGACTGCCGCAGCCTTGAGGATATTAACAAGGTGCGCCAACACAGCCAGTCCATTTGGCATGGCCTCTTCTGCCTCCATGACCGTTGGGAATCAGAATAGTGAAATGGTTCCTCCCCAGCTCATTTTCCCGTTGGGCGCAATGTGATGGTATCCAGTGGCATTTCCTCCACAGAGGGGGCCATCACCGCACCTTAAAGGAGCTCATCCACCCGTAGCTGTTGGCCCCTTAGGGGAGTCAGATTATTTACTGCCACCCAACACTCGGTGTTTATATAAAATGTTTATATGCTACCTAACTGGCAATGGCTTGGGGAGGTTTACACAAAAACAAAAGCAAATAAATAAAACCGTAGGTATTGCAATAAAAACAGATTTAAATTCTGGATGAAAGTTAAGATATTAACATATTATAATAATAATTTCATGTCGAGGGGTGGTTAAATAAGTCTAAATAAATAAATAAATAAATGTCAGAAATTATTCTGGGTTGAAAGGATTTTTGCTGGAGAAACCCCACTCAAGGGATGCCCAAATGAGGCTCCTTTCAGGTCTCCATGATCACGTGGCAGACATGATGGAGCACACAGAATGCTGTTACCTTTCCTGTCAAAGCAGTACCTATTTATCTACTTGCATTTTCTTGCTTTCGAACTGCTAGGTTGGCAGGAGTTGGGACAGACATGGGAGCTCACTATGTTGTACAGCACTCAGGTCTTGAACTGCTGCCCTGCTGCCTTTCTGGTTGTTAAGTTCAGCATCTTAACAACTAAGCTAGCACTATAACCTAAATAGTAAGACTAGCAATAAAATTCAAGAAGTGAGTGGCTGCTGAGAAAGGAAAGTCTTTGCCTTTTTTTAAAACTACATTTCCCAGAATCCTCTTGCTGGCTGGAAGCTTCTGAGATTTGTAGTTTTAACAAAAGAAAAACTTTTCTGAACTCCAATGATAACAAAAGAGGAAAAAATGGCTATTTATATTTGTCCTGTGTAAAACCATTGTTCTAGCCAGCATACAAGAGTACCATGTTTCATAAAATCACCGCTCTCAGTTTTTAAAAAGTTAATTGTACTGAAATTCTGTCAGGCGTGGCGCGCTGTACGATTCAGTCAGAAGAAATATAGCTGCTGAACAGATATTGGAAACCTAATTAAGGAGGAAGGAAAGAGTTAGAAGGATTGCATGGAGTCTCGTGGTTAAGATGGATATTGAAATCTTACTTGTTCCTTTGAAGTTCGTCATACATTCCTTCATATCTTGCAGAGTTTAAGATGCCATATGTCTGCTTCTGATTAGGTAATTGACATAAAACTATGCCAAACAAATACCAATCTCATAAAATAAACTGCAGAAGTCCGTGAACTTTTCAGGATCCATGGAAGAGGTCTCTCCTCAATGAAAGATTGCTCTGTGAAAAAATCAGGTATTTGGAGCCTATTTTTCTCCCCTCTAATTTTTCTGTTATCTGCCCAGCAGCTAGCATTAAAGGGGGGGATAGCTTAGTGATTAGTTATACGGCTGTGGAGCCAGATTTTGGGAGTTCAATTCCCCATTGTGCATCCCAGAAGAGCCAGCTGTGTCACCTTGGGCAAGCTGCACAGTCCCAGGGCACCCCCAGAAGATGGGAATGGTAAACAAAATTAAGTGTGTCCTCAACCTAGAAAACTCTGGAAAAAGTTGCCATAAGTCTGAATTGACTTGATTCTTCTTCTTTTGAGTCCAGATCAAACCCTGGACTGCCCAAATGAAGCCACTTGCTTTGCTTTGTCGTTGTCCAAATCCAAGTCCTCATCTGTGCATGTCTCTGGCAGCGATCAGCAGACCAGTAAATGAGCCAAATTCTCACTTGAGCATGTTGGTCTTACATTTATGGCCTCCAACCCTCAGCCTATCCAGGGTCCTCCAAGTGACGTAGGGGAGGTTGAGTTCCTCAGCCATATCCTCCTTTAATGTTGTTCCTTGTCCAGTGAGCTCCTTCCTCCAGCTTCTAATTTGGTTTTGTTCTTGTGTACCCTCAAGAATGTTTGTTCTTGCCATAAAGCTCTTCCTGGATCTGAGCCGGTGGACTTGAGGTTCATAGCCATTCAGAGGGTGTTGAGGGTCATTCTTTTGACTTGACTTGACTTGACTTGACTTGAATTGAATTGAATTGAATTGATAGCATGTAGTTATTATTCTCCTGCCAACCTAGCAGTTTGAAAGCAAGAAATTGCAAGTAGATTAATAGGGACCACTTCGGTGGGAAGGTAACAGTGTTCCGTGTGCTCCGGTGTCTAGTCATGCCTGCCACATGACCATGGAAATGTCTGCAGAAGCAGACAGTGCTGGATCTTCAGCTTTGAAACAGAGCACTGAACCCTAGAGTCTGATACAACTGGCTTTCGAGCAAGTGAAACCTTTACCTTTACTAGTTATTATTATTAATGTTGCCCTTTTTAAAAGCAACTTTCAAAAACTGTGTTCCTTACAACCTTATTTTCAAATGCTATAACATTGATTCCTTTTCCACCCTCCCACTCTTTTCAACAGATGGGGAGGAAGAAAACAGCCAGAAAGGAGTAAGACACACTGGGCCTATTTCCAACAGTTAAAAAGATACGCTGGAACAGGATGTGTACAGAAATACCCATTTGACAAACAAGCAACATATTGATATATTTAAGAGTCTGAACATTAGAAATAGCCAGCTAGCACTGTTGGAAATCTCTCCGTTTCCCTCTGGTTTACAGTTTCAGCTGTGAGAATTGAGAACTTGAAGGGGAGAAAACCACAGCTATGCTTTTCATTTCTCTGTCTTTGAGTATTGAAGCTATACTAACATACAGTTACAGTCTTAACCCTGATGCAGTGACATTTAAGACTACCCCAAAGTCTTCCCCAACAAAGCGGAATCAACAAAGTTGTTTCCGAATATCATAAATGGAAATTGTGCTGGGCTGAAAACATCTCTTGAATGACAGATAGGCATTGGACACTCTGTCCCAACTCCTGCCAACCTAGCAGTTTGAAAGCAAGAAATTACAAGTAGAAAAATAGGGACCACTTCGGTGGGGAAAGGATCTTGGGGACATGAAAGGAGCCTCATTCGGGCGTCCCCTGAGCAGAGTTTCTCCAACAAAAAAATCCTTTCAACCCAGAATAATTTCTGACATGAAATTATTATTATTATTATTATTATTATTATTATTATTATTATTATTATTATTATTATTATTATTATTATTATTATTATTATTATTATTATTATTATTATTATTATTATTATTATTATTATTATTATTATTATTGGACAGCTGCAGTCACTGAGTGGTATCCAAGAATTTTGGTCAAACCTGGAGAAGAAGAACGTGGCAGAGAAAGGAGTGGAAAGCAAGTTGCGACCAGCAGGAACCCACCCCGATAGTCTGGTCAGTCAAGAAATTGAGGAATATGTGGTTGCAGCTGATGCTATCATTAGGCTTAGAGGACATAACTTTATGTTAATGGATTTCAGCTTGTATCTGTTCAGCATTGTTGGCAACTGAAGTAAAGGCAGTTTATTTTCTGTTGAACTGTGTTGCTGTTCTTCTATGTGTGTGCAATCCTACGCATGCCACTTCCACCTACGTAAAACTTGAAGGCTACTCTGCTACTGCTGAACACACAATAAAACTTAACACACAGGACTCATGGAGAAATTGTGAATCCACCTGACCTTGATCTGTGAACAAGATGGACATTTTTAGCAAGGCTAATTTTTTTTTTGGGGGGGGTGTTGAGCTGGAGTGATTCATGGATGGACAGAAGGGTTTCTTTAAGGCAGGAGTTCTCAACCTTTTTAAGCCAGGGGCTAGGTCACACTCCCTCAGACAGTTTCGGGGGTCGGACGACCATTTTTCCCTTCCTCCACCACATGGCACTTCCTGGTGTGGTGGAGGCAGGGGGGGCACATGAAATGCAGGTCCATGAGCCACAGGTTGTGAATCCCTGCTTTAAGGGAAATCCACTCCCAGCAAATTGACCCTTTCTATTACAATCAGACATGATCCTTTCTCACATCTGATCAGGCCCTAGGCAGGTAATCTACTTTGTATCATGTCTTTTACTTTTCAAGTCTACAAAATTTTAGATCATCATTCAACTGGTGAATTTTTAACAAAAATAGACAAAGCTACACTACAGATATCCCATGTAATATTGGTTCCAATTCCAAGGTAGAGAATATAAAGAAATAGTTTACCATTCCCTTCTTCTGGGGTTACCCTGGGACTGTGAAGCTTGCCCAAGGCTACACAAGATGTCTTTTCTTCTGGAGACACAGTGGAGAATAGAATTCTGGCTCTGCAGGCATATACTTAAACCAGTGAGCTACACAGAATAAAAAAATGAAAGCCAAATGGTAAGGATAATGCTACAGCTATCAGCTCCAGAAATGACTGCTCAGAAATGAAACCCTTGAATATGTCAATGACTCTACCTAAAATAAGGGGGAAGTAGCAGTGGACACAAAGAGAACTAAGCAAGAAAATAACCCTCGACATCGTCTGAATGGATATGAGCCTCAAGTCCTCTGGCTCAGATCCAGAAAGAGCTTTATGGCAAGAACAAACATTCTTTAGGGTACATTAGAGTAAAACCAAATTAGAAGATTGAGAAAGGGGAACAACATTAAAGGAGGATATGGCTGAGGAACACAACCTCTTCTTAGTCACTTGGAGGACCCTGAGTAGGCTGAGGGTTAGAGTGCCTAAATGTAAGACCAACATGCTCAAGTGGGGACTGCTGATGGATAACAATGCACTGTATGAATGTGGAGAGATACAGAATCCGGCTCATTTACTGGTCTGCTGATCACTACCAGAAACATGTACCGATGAAGATTTAATTCTGGCCAATGACAAAGTCAAGAAAGTGGCTTCATTTTGGCAGTCCAATGTTTGATCTGGACACAAAAGAAGAAGAATGTTCAACGACTGGCCATGTATGGTTATGCATATGGATGTGGATGCAGATGGGTTTGTGCATGTAGGCCCACATGCGTTTGTGCCTCTTTGAATGTGAGCTAATCTTTGAAAAATGCTAGAATGCTATTTTTTTTATTCTCTATTTTGCAGAACTCAGAAGTAATGTGTTACAGGTCACTGAATCATGAGAGATAATCAGCATGCAACAAAGTTTCAGTTCAAGAGTAAGATAACAAACAAGGTTGAAGTTACTTTACTGATGCAATGTGTAACATTTCTAATTACTTTTGAAAGTTACATTTAAAGGTATTTTAGGCATTTTTGAAGTTTTTTTCACAAGACTTTTCTCTATATATTATGCCATTCTCTCATCAATTTTAAGATTAAAACATCATTAAAGTCATAAAGGATGTTTGTTGGGTTTTTTCAATGCAATAGATTTACACAGACACCCTTTGAACTTCTAAATATTATTACCCATGGACTGAGGTGTACAGAATTTCAACATTCTTTTTCATCCATACATTCCCTCTCATGATAATACCATGTGAAATTTTGTTTCCACTCAAGATGAAATTGAAAGAAAGAAAAAGATGTTAGTCTGTCAAGAGTTTTGGTGTTCTCCGCTCAACAAACACTCTGAGGGCAGTTTTGACTTAATAAGGCTTGTTGGGCTGATGCCATGGTCACCACAGAACAATGTTTATCCAGCAAATTAAAAATAAAAAGTGGAGTTGTAGCCTGGTTTTCAATGTCAGGTTTTGAGCATGCAGGCTGGACTGTTGGTAGAGATTACAGTGGCTTCTATAGAACCTCTCCACCCTGTAATTCAGCCAAAAGATTTCTGAGAAACAAATTCTCATGTCATAGAAGGAGCTTTGTGGACAGCCATATAATTTCTTTGTTCTGATCTTCCTCACAGCTTCTTCCCTGCCTGTGTGAAGGTTAGGACAAAATTCATGGAGCCATGGTTTAATTCTTCCTCCATGTGTATGTTAGAAGACTAGGCATGCCAAAAATAGCTAAACAACAAGAAATTAGTGTTGCCAACTCCACAACAAATTAGAAACACACTAATGATAATAATTTCATGCCAGAAATTATTCTGGGTTGAAAGGATTTTTTCTGGAGAAACTCCACTCAGGGGATGCTCCTTTCATGCCCCTAAGATCTTTTCCCATGGAAGTAGTCCCTATTTATCTACTTGCAATTTCTTGCTTTTGAACTGCTAGGTTGGCAGGAGCTGGGACAGAGACGGCTGCTCAAACCTTCATGCAGTACCCAGGTCTCGAACTGCCGAATTGCCAGCCTTCCAGCTAACAAGATGAGCTTCTTAACCACTGAGCTACCACTGCATCTAGAAACAGATTAAAACCATGTCTCCAACCCAAATATATCCTATACCCAGAACTTTGAGAAATCACTTTTTGGACAACAATGCCAGCCTTTTCCAAACTGATACCTTCTAGATGTGTTGGACTAAGAACTTTGTCATTCCTCCATTGTCTGTATTTGGCCACGATGATAGGAGTCATCATCATTTGGGAAGAAATTCACAGGTCTAAATGCCTCTCACAGAGCCAAGTCATATCGAGCACCAATATTTTCTTCACAGAAAGTGATCAGGGTGAAAATGGCATTTAGGATGCCAGGCATAGGTTTCAAGTTGTCTTCTATTTGAAAGGTTCTCCCATCTATGTGGACTCAAGCTCTGGTTCAGGATCAGAACCCTTTGCCAGATATTGCTTTTATACAGGATCCATGTCTTCGAATCCTTCAAATATAAGTAAAGGTCGCCCTTGCTTGAAAGCTCACTCCCATCGTGCAGCACTAGAGTCTCAAACTGCTAACCTGCTGATATTCCAGTCATCAAGCACAGCGTCTTAAGAACCTACTCTCAAAATAAAATGTATTTTATATTTCAGTTACCTGGAATGTCGCTATTTTGGTCTTCTACTGCCAGAATACTGCCCTATGCCATTAGTCAGAGCTTGACAGGTATGTTGGCATGAAATCTGGACAGTTAGCTACATTTGCCAAGTATCTACATATAGTTTGACAAATAAAATAGCATTTCATTTTGTTTTTGTTCTACCAAGGTTTCCAATGGGGCCAGTGAATTTCATCATTCATTTCTAGTAGAAGATGGCACTATTAATCACAAAGACTTTTAAAGAGAATAGCTTTTCAAGGTCACCTAGTTTAGTACCAAAGCAGCAATAGATCTGAATATCAAATTCCAACCCCAAAATGTCTCTTCAGTGAGCTTTGTTTAGGAATATTAATGTTACAGTATTGCATACCAATGCCATGCCTGAAAATCCACAGGAAAAACTGGGTTTCAAAGGGAAAATATTTTTCTGAATCTATTTCAGCTCCCTGATTTCCCTTTTTTTCCATGCTTTATAATGAGCTATAAAATGTACTTAGTGCAGGTGGGAGTGAAAGATGAGATGGAGAAATTTATCCGGATGAGCAAAAAATATTTCTAATGCCGTTTGCCAGGAGAATATGGAAACTTTAAAAAAAACACAAGAAGGTTCCTAAATTGTCCACTTGTAACACCACCAAGGACAATAAGGACACTGTGTGACAAAACTGTCCTCACCTCTACTTATTTTAAAATTTCAGACCGGCACTTTCAACTTCATTTGGCAGTTTCACATGGAAGAAGAAGATATAGACCAATTGATTTTTTAAAAAATAAAAAAAACAAAGTCTGCCATATATATATATATTCCATTCACCCAGCCAATATATTTGGTTGGTATGGAAATGGATAGAATTGATTTGGAATTGATATACATCAACACAGTTGCCTACATTTTGGACTTTCGTTGGGGTTTGCCTGTGATAAACAGCTATACAGTATCACAGGCCCAGTACTACTAAACTACATGGCTAAGCAGAGATTACAGCACAGATATGCATTGTGAAATCTTGATGTCCTGTATTCCATGGGTACCCAACTTTTTTTGCACCACAGACTGGTTTCATGCTCAACCATTTTTCCATGGACTAGCCATAGTTAAGGAACATGGAGGAGGGCCCCGACCGACCGACCACCTACCTATCTGCTATGTCTGAAGCCCATGCTCTCACTCCGTTTGCTGGACAGACCCAGTGGACCATGTTGAGGGCAGAAGGCTGCCATCAGGGCTCCAAGTACCACCCACCCCTGTGGCCCAGTTCAGGACAGCCCATGGCCTGATACCAGTTCACAGCCCAGTAGTTGGGGACCCCTGTTATATACCACAACAAACTTGCTCTTCCCATATTCTTCCATCCATCCCATGCACACCATTCAGTTCTTTCTCACACATAATCTAGAGATTTTGCTTTCATTTCCCCCCTACCTACAACCCTCCCAATGAGAGTGAGGGATGAGAGTGAGGAAAAAATAAAAATCTGCTTCAGCCCACAGGTGGCTGTATGAAGAAGAAGGCATTTCCAAAACAGCACATGATAAAAGCCATCTGAGGAAACACCAGAACAGATGCTGGTTTGATTCCTGAGAAACAAGTTGCTCAAGGAAATAATTGGCCACATATATTCCTCCACAGCTGCCACTTAGTTTCATATCAGGCTCAATGGCAAAGCTAGATACACCTGCACAGGTATTTTGTTTCTAGCAGTTCCATGAATCAGCCACGATACTCCCATTCACAGGAATTAGCAGCATCAAGATGAGTTGGAAATGTCTGTAGATGTTGAAAAGACTTGCTATTAAATGTACAGGTCATAACAGCTGATGGAGACTGCTCCTGTACACCCTAAGGTAAAGGTAAGGTAAAGGTCACCCTTGCACAAAAACCAGTCGTATCTGACTTTAGGTTTCAGTGCTCATCTCTGTTTATCGCTGTCTGCATCTGCAGACATTACCATGGACATGTGGTAGGCATGACAAAACACCAGAGTGCACGAAACACTGTTCACCCTAAACTTTTCACCCTAAACTGTTCATCCTAAACTTTTCTTCAAAATACATGCAGACAATTATTCTTCATTGCTCCAGTCTTCACCTCCAACACCACACCAGTAGAATGCACTTTACTGTGTTAACTGGTGGACATTGAAGGAACCAATTCAATGCCAACCCAATGCTTACCCTCTCCTAAGCCTCCTGCCCTCACTGAAACCTCCAAGGAAACTCTTATCTGGCTTTTCATCAATCATCTGAAATCATGGTTCAGTTATTCTGTACTGATAAGAAAATGTTAACATTAGGTTGAACCGCCACAATACATGATGTGATCTTTGCCCCTTAGACTTCTCTCACCAGACTAAGTCCAGGCCAATCCTCCCTACCATTCTCCACCCTTGTCCCATTGCTGGTTTCCAGTCTTCTAATAAATAATAGTATTTTCACAAAGGCGCTTGCACAAAAGTCTTTAGTGGCTTTGCATTTCAACACTTCCTCTAAATGGAATGTAATTATTGGAGCAGGCGGAATTGAGCAGAGCAGAAACACCCAAGATAAAAATCATATATTTTCTTGAGAGCGAGAGAGGTTTGGGGTCCTTCCAAATACAAATCACCACGGCTGAGGCACTCTGAAGGCAAAGGCTCGATAAACTTGTTCTTTTCACTACAGCTGGCAAACTCTGCAGGTCTGATAGATACGACTCGTGATTTTTAAAGGTGATTAGTTCATATAAGGGCGTGCATGTCTTCCAAAGAAGTTGGTCTGTCAAAGGGGCCCACAAGCCTGGAAATAAAGACTGAAGTTGAAACTTCTTTTTAACATAAGGAGGTAACTCTGAACCATTTTAATGGCTTAAGTCCTTTTTGGGTCCACCCAAATCAGCCTGATTCTAGATAACACTTACCCTTCTTCAGTGTCTAGGCCAGACATGAAACTGCCAAAATGAATGAACTCACCTTTGGTGAGTTCATTCTGCAATTCCTTTCACCTGACCCAGTGTGAGAAAGATTAACCAGCAACACAAGGTTGTCATTACCAGGTTGTGGTTCTAAAATACCACAATCTTCAAGGAGGCTCTTTCTGGGTACCCCCTAGATAACACTTATTTCCAAAGATGGAAAGTGGTTCCTTCACACTCCCTTACAAGTTTCTAAAACTGTCTGGACTGCAACCCTTTGCTATGGGAGGACAAGTATCTCAGCTTCTAGTTGCCAGAGGCAATTAAACTCTCTCTGCTTCAACATCTATAGCTGTACCATTGCAGTGGAAATGGTGGTAGGTGGCTGCCACGTAAAGAAGTGAAGAAAGCTGTGACTAAAGAAGTGAAGCCACCTTTTTGGTGAATTCCTTCCATAGTTCACCTGACCTAGTGTGAGAAAGATTAGCCAGCACAAGTGTGCCATTGCTCAGGGTACACTTGTTTGCGGTTCCAGTAATCAAGTTCAGCATCTTACATTCAGCATCTTAACCACTAAGCCAGCAACTTAGCTTGGAGACTGGAAGGTCGGGGTTCGATACCCAAATGCTGTACAACTGATCTTGGGAACATGAAAGGAGACTCATTCGAGTGTCCCCTGAGTGGAGTTCCTCCCGCAAAAATCCTTTCAACCCAGAGTAATTTCTGACATGGAATTTATTTATTTACCACCAAGCCACCGCAATTCGATCATACAGATGCTAGTAGATAAATGGTCTCCACCTCCATTCTCATTGGGCATGTGAACAAGGACTGATAGAAATTGGAATCCGGCAGGGCTTCTGCAGTCTTGTAATGGACAGGATGGGTGGAGAATGAACAAAGCTTAAGGACATTAGTATTTTAACTACAGTTCGCAAAATTATTGTAATAGCCACCATGGCTGGAAGATTCTGCCATCTGCAAAAGTAACTGCCCCAGCCTCCCAAAATGAATGAGCTTGTATGATGACTTTCTTAAACCACTCCCAACTTGCTCAGTATCTGCCCTTGGTTTGCTAAGGAACAAGCATTACAGAGACAGGTGGCAGCAGAACACTTAAGTCTCTGGAAAGAACCCTGTATGTTAATAATGCTGATGTCGAAAAAGAAATGCCGCTACCTTTTAAGGAGGTTCATAGCAACTTGGCAGCATCCTATGCTGCTTCAGAAGCTCCCGTTTAGCAATGTTTAGATTTACCCCATCCTGTTTTTTGCCAGCATGAGGGCTGGAGAGAGATCCATGGCGACTATAGCACGTTAAAAGCAAGTGCATGCAATCTTCCTGCTGATTATAGTATGCTTTTGGGTTAATATTGTTAAGAATGAAGGAGAGTATGCATTAATATTTGCTTTGCAACAATCCGTGACTTCATCTTGGTGGAATTCCTAAATTGCCTTCAGGACCCTATCCTCAGCAAAGCTCCCATATAGTTTAATGAATGCTGAATCGGTGCATTATATCCATATGCTTTTCCTGGAAGCCTTTCGTGCTCACTCGGAAATGGCCGGCACAAGTGATGCATGTTAGCTTTACACTCTAACACATGTAAAAGTCAAGTCATAATTTACATTGATTACATAATGAGGCCATCTATCTCATTCCAGAACAGGCTTTCAACTCAAGCCAGTCACACCTGCACAGCAGCAAAGTAACATCTGGCAGATAAATCACATACTTAGGACAGGGACCCATTCTGCCTTGTGGGAGTAGATTTTTCTTTTCTTTTCTTTTCTTTGTCCCTTCTTGCACAACTGTGCAACAACAAGCACAAGCCATCCGATACCTCCTAGACCCACGAAGAATGTAACTTCTTCCCAACAAATCTCCTAAGAAGTTGAGGCAAAGCTGGGGTAAGGAAAGGAAGTACTTGTATATCTTACTTCCCCAATCCCTATGAAGTTTTACATTTCTCAAAGATTAAAAATATCCTTTCCCCCTTCCCCTTTTTCTGCCTTTCTAAATTTCTTTAGAAATTTAGGGGACTGCAGTGGTGGCTCAAGTAGCTAACACACTGACTGGGAAGCGGAATGTCAGCAGTTCGATTCCCGAGTACTGCAGGACGTACTGAGCTCCCGTCTTCTGTCCCAGCTCCTGCCAACCTAGCAGTTCGAAAGCAAGAAATTGCAAGTAGATAAATAGGGACCACTTCAGTGGGAAGGTAACAGCGTTCCGTGCACTCCGGTGTCTAGTCATGCCTGCCACATGACCACGGAAATGTCTGCAGAAGCAGACAGCACTGGCTCTTTGGCTTAGAAACAGAGATGAGCACTGCACCCTAGAGTCGGATACGACTGGCTTTCGAGCAAGGGAAACCTTTACCTTTACCTTTAAATTTCTTTTTGGGTGGTGCTGGAGGAGACTTTTGAGAACACCCTGGACAGCAAGGAGATCATATCAGTCAATCCTGAAGGAAATCAACCCTGACTGCTCACTGGAAGGACAGATACTGAAGATGAAGCTCAAGTACTTTGGCCACCAAATGAGAAGAGAGGACTCACTTGAGAAGGCCTTGATGCTGGGAAATATCCAAGGCAAAAGGAGAAGGGGTGCCAGACAATGAGGTGGCTAGATGGCACGTTGACGCAATGGGTGTAGAGCCGAGTGGGCTGCAGAGGATGGCGGAGGATAGAGGAGCCTGGTGTGCAGCAGTCCATTGGGTCACAAAGGGCCAGACTCAACTGTACTACTACTACTACTACTACTACTACTACTACTACTACTACTACTACTACTACGACTACGACTACGACTACGACTACGACTACGACTACGACTACGACTACGACTACGACTACGACTACTACTACTACTACTACTACTACTACTACTACTACTACTTCAGGTGTTGTATTTGTTCTGGACATTGGTTATCATCATGGCGCTAGTCTTCCTGTACTTAACTCCTCGGAACAGTTCTTCTGAGGACATACATACCACTTCAGTCTCTCAGGTACTTCAGTCATGAAGTCCGTCTAATCCAGGGCCTCTCTTCCCAGGGATCTTTCCTTACAGAGTGAGTTGGAGTATTCTATATTTCATGTCGTTCCTCATGATATGGCCAAGGTATTCTAGCTTTCTTTGCTTAATGGTCTTAAACATTTCTTGTTCTTTATCTATCCGGTGCAACACTTCTACTTTAGTCACATGGTCAACACATGATATCCTTAGCAGCCACTTGTAGATCCACAGTTTGAAAGCTTCAAATCTCAAAACTGAAATTTTTTAAAAATTCAAAAGTTAAAAAAAAATCTGGCTGGGGATTCTGGGAGATGTAGTCCAAAAATGATCTCTGCACATTCCATTAACTTAGGTCAAGGATGTAGATTTTTCAATAGGGCAGGCCAGATGTGTGATAAACTCCAAACTGCAGAAAGGTATCTTGAGGTCCAGTTCTATAGCCTTAGGGCATTTCTCCTGTACTCCCCCTACCACCATACTATAGATATTCAATTCAAATGCATGGAATGTTGATATAATAAATGCATTACTGTATACGGATGCACTTCTTGAACTGTCATAAATCCATTAATAATCACAAACACCATTTTACTAGATTGTTTACCCTATCTTAATGGAATATGAAAAGCATGTATCATAAATGATACATAAATGAAAATATTTGGAATGGCTAAAATTTAGGACTGAAGCTATCAGATATTTATACAATACAAACAAGGTGCTATTATTATAATCAGTAAATAATATATTTAATGACGCAGCCAACTTGTTTGTCTTCTTTCCTGGTTTCATTTTTGTAAACTACCTGTATTATTGCAGGATATTAGCCCAGTACCAAATATATATATACAGTGGAACCTCATACAACAATCATCCCATATAACAACGAAATCATATAACAATTAGGTTGGGGGGGGGGATGGCATCCTGCATAATAATTTCCCTATGGAAAAAAATCATACAACAATTTTTCAATGAGAAAAACCACTTAGCAAAAAAAAAATCGTTGTACAATGCATCCCATAGGGAAAATCGCTATATGATGCATGCATTGTATAGCAATTGTTTCCTACAACAACGAGCCCTGTGGAATGGATTAAAATCGTTGTATGAGGTACCACTGTATATATCTATTCTGCTGTATAAGCAGATTTCTGTATTAGCATGAAAATTTAAAAAGCTGTCAGGGAATAAAGGAAATGGAATTTGAGAGAGGAAATAATCTGTAAGATAACAGGAGGAATGCTGTCAAAACTGTATTAAAGTTTAATTAACACAGTATCCTGAACATGACAGCTATCACCAAATATGATAATAGAAATAAAAAGAAAAGAAATATAAGAACATATGGGAGTAAATGTGGATGACATGAAAATTATTCATATGTCAGTCTAATCAAAGATTCCAAGCTCATTGTAAGATGGTATTTGATGCTTTAGAGATGTACGAAATGTATTGGAATGTTTCGTTTAATTGCTGGCGATTTTGAATCATAACAGCCAGCCAGGTGCATATATGATGTAATTAGCTTTGTATCCGGGGTAAGGCAAATATTTAAATAAAGAGGGAAAATAACAAACTGTTTGGAGATCCACTGTATTTGTGTTGAGGCATTTGGAGGACTAATGGAACTCAAATTTTCCAGAAAATAAGTACTAGAATGGTTTGGTGTGATGGTTAACCTTGGCACTCCAGGTGTTCTTGGACTTCAATTACCAGAAGCCCAAGTCAGCACTCTTGCTGATCAGGACTTCTTGGAATTGAAGTTCAAGAACACCTGGAGTGCCAAGGTTAGCCATCACTTTAATAGCTGCATTCTAGATGATCAAAGTAATGCACTCTTAAATTATGGGGAAATATAATTTCCAAACATTAATTATTATTATTATTTTGTATCATCAAGATTTACCAGAATTTGCAAATGACTACATTGGATAATCCAAAGAATTGGGAATTTAAAAAATTAAAGCTGAAAGAAAGTGAAATAGACATATTTTCTCCTTTTATGCATATGACATTATGTCCGTGCAACTCAGTCCTCACCATACCTGTCAAGTGCGGCTCTGGACAATACGGGACCAGCGCAGTAGCCTTCTGCGCAGAACCCTTCTATGCATGCACAGAAGGCTTCCCCGCATGCGCAGAAGGCTTCTACACATGCGCAGAAGGCTTCTGTGCAGAAGGCTACTGCGCATAACCCTTCTACGCATGCATTGAAGCCTTCTGCGCATGCATAGAAGAGTTCTGCACAGAAGGGGATGCGCAGTAACTACTTTCCCCCCGCTGTCAAATTACGGCATGGCGGCGGCTCTGGGCGGGAAAGTAGAAAAAGCTGCACTGAATTACGGGAAATCCTGGCCAATACAGGATACTTGACAGGTATGGTCCTCACCCTTGGAAAAGCTGTTGTTATTGGGAGATATTAAGCAACACCTGCCTAATCATGATCCTACAAATTAATGTCCTGCAAATGATTCTGTTATTAACATCCTTGCTCAGGTCTTGCAAGCCAAAGATTTATTGTTTCTCTTTTCTTTGACTTTCCATAGCATCACTAGGTTTTCCACAGCCAATTATGTGTTTCCATGATATACCCAAATTATTTATATTTATATACATTACTGTCAATCTAGTATAAAACTATTCTGGGTGGTTTAAAAAATAGCCAATATAAATAAATATCATAAATCAAGAGTAAGAAATTACCTAATAAAATCAATAAAAAATAAACACTAATAACCCAGACATAACCATAACATTAGATAAACAAACTAGAGAATAATAATGATAACAAATTAGCAGGGTTTTTGCTCATTACAGGCATAGTATGCCCTTTATCCAAGAAGTTGAAGCAGGGGTTCTCAACCTTTTCAAGCTGAGGGTCAGGTCAAGCTCCCTCAGACGGCTTTGGGGGCCAGATGGCCATTTTGCCCTGCCTGCCCCACATGGTGTAGTGGAGGTGGTGGAGGGCCACATGAAAAGGTGTTGTGGACCACATCCAGGCCCGGCCCATAGGTTGAGAACCCCTGAGTTAAAGCCCCATACATGGGGCTTCTTCTCTGTTTTTATTTTCATAATATCCATATCTTTAAGTTGAGCAATAGACAACAGACTGAGCAATTTCATCCAGCAACATTTCATGACTAAAAGGGGATTTGGACTTGGGTCTCCCAAGTTCAGGAATGTGGCAGCTTAACGGTTAAAACACTGAACTTGATGACCAGAAGCTGCGAGCCCGTTGTCAGTTACAGCTTCTGCCAACCTAGCAGTTGAAAAGCAAGAAATTGCAAGTAAATAATTGGTGCCCCATCAGCAAGAAAAGTTATAGTATTCTGTGTGTTCTGCATCTACTCATGCCCACAGCATGATGGTGGAAATGTCTGCAGACACTATTTGGCTGTAAATAGAGATAAGCACCACCCCCTAGAGTCGGATACGGCTGGCTTTTAAACAAGAGAGACCTTTACCACCCAAGTCCACACACAACACTCTGATCTATGCAACATTAGATGTGGATGGCTGGTTTTTTGTTTTTTGTTTTTTTCCCCAAAAGGAACATATTTTTAGACAATGAATATTTTAATTACTTATCTAACTCTGTTCTTCCTCCCCACCGAGTTTGCTAGGAAAATGCTTACAATTCTCTGGCCAAACTCCTGCACCTGGTTGCTTTGGAATGTCCCACGGGTTTTTGAGTAGTACACCTGTCCCGGAACTGAGATTTTTCAATAAAAGCCATGTGGCAGTTTTCTATAGTCAGCCAGGTGTCAGATGCAAACACTCAGCAGTAATCAGTCTGTCCTGGCCATGGACCATTGAACCTGGAAGCAGCGTCACAGCTAAAATATTCCTCAATGGTTGGAACATTTCACATTTCCAATGGCAAAAGAAAACTGATGACCATTTTATTTAATTTGTGCATGTCAACAGCCGCCTCTTAGGTATCCAGTTATCAAAATGAGTCTAGAATTGAGCTGCACATTTAGAAATAGTACGGAAATGACAGAATCCCTTTAGCATTCAGGCAAGGGATGCTATGTTTGTATGTCAGTGTATGCTTTTGAAGTGTATTTTTTGGTGCTGGGGTAAACAGCTAAAGCAGGGGTTCCCAACCTACAGCCCACGGGCTGGACCCTACCCATGCTGCCATTCCATCCGGCCCATAACCACCACACCAGGAAGTGGAAACGGGCATGTTTACGTCACTCGTAAAACACCCCTGTGGCTGTCATAAATGCAGAAGTGAGCGCATTTACTAAAATCGTAAATGCACCCACTTCCGCTTCTGGGGTGTGTGGTCTGGCATGCTCAGCTGTCCAGGGGCATGGTCAGGCCCACAGTGTAAAAAGGTTGGCCAACCTTTATCTAAAGCTTGTTTCAATGTGTTATGGGTCAAAGATAAACACATAACAGGGTTTCTGAAAACATTCAAACTTCAGCCTTGCAGTAAATTACAGTAATCTCAGTTTTTGAAGGAATCATAGCCACCTGCATAAAAAAATGGGCAAATGAGATATGAGCCCAAACAAAACAGGCTGAACAACTACAGTTAGTTGCCCATCAACAACTCCAGTTTATCTGGATTAAACTTTGTGGAAGAGAATCTTTGCCCAGGATCTTGTTTGTGCACCGTCATGGGCAGCACAGTCCATTCTTTCCATACTTTCTCTTTTTCAGCTGCATGTAAACTGGGGTAATTCGCATCTCCTTGTGCAAACAGCAAGCTCTTTCTGCTATGAATGGGTTGATCTGCGGCTTCCTTAATTATGAGTGGAGTCCATGGGGCTTCATTCTGTGTTTGGCTCTGTATTTGGCAAGAGGGTATTAGCCCAAAGTCATGAGCTGCTATCCTGAGTTGGCAGATATGTATACAGATGGTGGGAGGTGGGTGAGATGATTAACAGGAAGGTCAGAAGGAAATGTGCCACTGCTAACATTTCCCCATTTCTCTACATCTATGTGTCTTGAGTACCCAGTGTGGTGTGCAGTGATGCACTGCAGCAGGTTCTGTCAGGTTCTGCAGAACCAGTAGCGGAAATTCCCCCAGGCCATGCCCACTTGGTTGGTCACGCCTACCTCCATAGCCTATAATGCAGGTAGTAAAAAATATTGCAATGCATTACTGGTGGTGTTGTGGTTAAAGCAATAGACTAAGACTGTGGAGACCAGGGCTCAAATCTCTACTTGGTCTTGGAAATTCACTGGAGGAATAGAACTGATAAACCCACTCCTTAAATATCTCACTCACCTTAAAGCGTTTATAGGGTACTATAGGTTGGTTGTGACTTGATGGCATGTAACTAACTAATGTGTCTTAAACTACTAGTTTAGGTTAACATTCTATGTAGCTGACAAATACAGTTTATCTTTGGCCCACAAAAACATGTACTATAATTAATCTTTTAGACTTTAACATAACCTCAGAAGTCTCCTTATTATTTTATGCCACAAATGTACTTGGCTCTATCATTGTGGCCACTGAAAGAAAATGCCCACTTTTTCTCAAGGCTTACAAATATTCACCTATAAGTAATTTCTTCCTAAGTGAGACTGGACTGCACACCTTTCAAAGCTATCTGTCATTTTTCTTTTGTACAGTGTCATATTCATTAGATTAGGTAACTTTTAAAATGTAATAGACACTAATGGAGGACAGTTGTATGACAACTAGTGGTTAATACCCATCTACCAAGGTAGCATTCCACAGGGGATGGGATAGGAAACAGCTGTTGAATGAAGTCCTAGGAAAAAGTTCCTTTGGAAGGTATAACTCTTAACCTATCCCAAACTATCATGGCCACTAAATAGAGCCAGATGTACACCTTTGAGCCCCTTTGAGGGAAGATGAGATTTCAGTGTAACATAACAAACACAGTACTGTCCAAACATCTTAGGTCAGCTGGTTTGGGGAAAACTCAGTAAGTGTTTTTGGGGATCATAATCCAGACACCCTAAACCCAAACTTCATCAGATTTGGAGAGGAGAGCCCACAGAAGAATCTCTCCAATTTTGGTGTGTCTGGATGTCTCAGGGGGCTGAATTATGCCCCACCTCCAATCATTCATTGGTGACCTAAGACTTTTTCACAGTACTGTATATCATGAAGAATAAAAGAGAGCTATTGTGATATATGGACTGCAGTGGCTGAATGGTTAAGATGCTGAACTTGATGACTGGAAGGTTGGCAGGTCAACAGTTTGAGACTCAAGTACTTCACAGTGGAGTGAGCTCCCATCTCTGACCCAGCTCCTGCCAACCTAGACATTCAAAAGCAAGAAATTGCAAGTAGATAAATAGGTACCATTTTGGTGGGAAGGTAACAGTTTTCCATGCACTCTGGTGTCTAGTCATGCCTGCCACATGTCCACAGAAATGTCTGCAGATACAAGGGCAATCCTTAACTATTTCGCATACCTTTTAAACCCCATTAGGGTCACCACAAGTTGTATGCAACTTGATATTACAAAGAAATAAAAAGTTGAGGTTTAAGTAAGTAGCAATGGCATTCTCCAAATATCTAGATGCACACCTGGGCCAGGGGATTGAGCAATTGGCATACCTGTGCCACAAGGGTCCGCACAGAAACTGCCTGTGATAAACTACTATTGTTTTCAGGGCCCAGCACACTGTGTTGAGACCTCTTCTTCTTTCTCCTCATCCTATCTGTATGCCAGTTCCAGGATAAAACTGTGCTCAAATTAGCTCACAGACGAATACATCATCCTTCCTGACACTTTGAAATAATAGTAATAACAATAGCAATGGGTGTAGTGAAACAGTAGATATTAATAACAGGGAGCACAAATGAATCTACCTGGTTGGCACAGCGAGATATAGAAATACATAAATTTTATTTTATTTTATTTTATTTTCATTAAAAGCAGCTGCAAATATGGGAAGAAGTTACTTTTTGAAATGCAGCTTCCAAAACTCTAAGAATTCTGGGAGCTGCAGTTCCAAGAAAAGCAACTTTTCCCAGCCAGCAGCTGTTGAATAGGGTGGGAAGGAGAAGGATTGTTTGCAGTTCAGACAGAATTGCAATGCTGCTTAGGGGAAGATTTTGCCCATTCCACCCTGCTGTTTTCTAGAATAAATCAGCCTTGTTAGGAGTCAGCAACTCAGAGGAAAGTCAGGTAGTCCAAGCCAAGGAACCCACAGAAATATGCTATGGTCAGGCAAAACCTTATTGATCACACTAGATCCCATTCCAAACAGGAAACCATATATAGCTTTTCCAGGAGGGTTTAATAGCTAGCTGGGGTGGGCAGGGCCACCAGTTCCAAGCTTGAGATTAATTTGTGGCCAAAATGATGCAAGCGGCACTTCTGATAATTCGCTACAGGGATAACTGCAGACAAAATGAAAGACTCATAGTTCTAGTCTATCCCATGAAGCTGCTATGGAACAAGCCCAAAAGGCACACCCAAAGGGTTTGGAAGGAATTTACACAAGAAAAGGGGTTGCAAGGAGGAAGATGCTTAACACTTCCATTCATAACATGAAGTCCTCAATCCAAATAAGCTCCTTCCTCTTTGTCTGCTGCTAAATTAAACACATTTATGAAACATTCCATTCCTTGATCTCTTTACATCATATGTACTATGACCAGATACAACTCTCTTCTTGGTATCGCTCCACCTAAGATCAGGAGAGAAGTAGCGGTGGATGTTGAGAGAACTAAGCAAGAGAATGGCCCTCGACATTCTCTGAATGGATGCGAGCCTCAAGTTCACCAGCTTAGATCCAGGAAGAGCTTTATGGTAAGAAAAAACATTATTGAGGGTACATAAGAGCAAATCCAAATTAGAAGATGGAGGAAGAAGCTCACCGAACAAGGAACAACAGTAATGGAGGATATGGCTGATGAACTCAACCTCCCCTACATCACTTGGAAGACTCTGAATGGACTGATGGTCATAGGCCCTAAATGTAAGACCAACATGCTCCAGTGTGGGGCTGCTGGCGAACAACAACACACTGTGTGAATGTGGAGAGATACATTTACTTGTCTGCCAATTACTGCCAGAAACTTGCACCAATGAGTACTTAAGTTTGGCCAATGACAAACCCAAGAAAGTGGCTACATTTTGGCAGTCCAGAGTTTGTATGGGACATGAAAGAAGAAGAAGACCAGGTAGGATGTGGATATTTTAGGTGTCATATTTCCCTATCCACTCAGGTAGAAAGCATCTATGACCAAGGCCCTTCATTTTTGCTGAATCAGGTCATTTTTATCACAAGCACCTGAACAACTAGGTAAATGCCATCACTGGGAACAAACCCATCATGCTTGCAAAAGACCAGGCTTCACCTAAGTGTCTGATCTGCTACCTTTGTTTATGAATTCCATCCTTATGGAAAACATTTCCAGAAGCACATGTCCTTTGTAGATTTGATCTACTGAGAAATCAGCTGAAATGAAGATATTTAATTATGCTTTTTCAACATTTCTGTATGTAAATAATCTCAAAAATGTGTCAGTCTCATTCAGTGATACTGCCAGAAGTTGGGAATGAGAGATTATGTTGATAGGAGTGTTTGACGGTATGGAAAACAATGAAATGAATTAGGTTTCAGATATTCAATTGACCAATGGATTGCACATTATGGGCAGACCTCATAAAACATGCTGTGGATTCTACATCTTATTTTAAAATTCAGTATCCCCGGTTGTTTCTTGGACAAATCCAACATTGTACAGAGACAAGCCCCATTTACCACATTCAAAAGGTTTGCAGGTGATCATAAACCTCACTTAAATGATCCCGGATACTATATTTGCTTGAGGTCGGAGCCCAAGAGTCTTTCTGTGAATTATATAGGAGCAAACTCAGGTTTTCTTCCACATGGAGTTTTTTGGGGTTTTTTTGTTTTTTTTGGGGGGGGAGGACAAACAACACATAAGGAAAATAACATATATCCATATAGCCAGAAAATGGAGGATAACAAGTAAATTAAATGCTAAATGGGCGAATAATCTTTATATTTTCAGTGAAAGCTATTCTGCCACATCCCTCTTTTCCACCTTTAAACCTCCCCACAGCTGGTCTTCCTTTTTGCTCCCAACATTACTGACATCATTAAAAGCAAGTATATATTTGTTTTCTACCTTCTTAGCTTATTGGAACATGTCAAAGTGCTGCAGATACAGCAAATTCTGCTTCCTGGAATGACAAGCAAGATCACAAATACATATAAATGTTTATTATCTGCCTATCCCACCCCTGAGCAATGGGGTGTGTCCACCACCACCACCACCACCCCCCCCCCCATTAAACAGAAAAGGCTCCCTCATAAGAAACATCCTGGCTACAGCAAGCGTTCCATGTGGAAGGCGAAAAATGAAAACTGGATGGAGTCCACTGTCAACAAAGTTATGAAAGGCCGCAGGGATCAGACATCTGTTCCATCAACATCTCAGAGCCACCACATTAACTAGAAACTTACCAGACCAGCCCCCCTTCCTCTGTTATTGAGTTTTGGGGTGTCAAATCTTATTTCTACATTTCCCACCCTCAACAGTCCTGAAGGGATGAACAGTTTTTAAATGTACGCACGCACAAACAAAACAATTAAAAACATACATGTTTAAATGGGGGAAATGTGAAGACATCCTATTAACCCATAAAATCTTGGGAACACAATAAGCAAACACCCTGTCACTTATCTATTGGTTATTTATCTCCCCGGGAGCAAGAAAGAATGAATCCATCGCTCCTGTACATGAGATACCCACTCTGCATAGACAAGATGCATTCATTCAGTGCAAGTATTGTACATGTGCTTATGCCCTGGAAATATTTCCTGGGGGGAAAAGAGGTCCTGAAATATTCTTCCATTAATTCAAGGCTCCAAATCATGAGAAAGTGGCAGGCATGCCTAGTGATACTTCTACTCTCATTAAAATGAAAGAAAGAATACAAAACCATTTCTGCAGAAAGGGCAAAAATGAATTCAAACTATACCACTATGTTCTTGGTTACAACCCAGGAGGAGGAGGAGGTGTTAAACCCTTACCTTCTGCAGTGGAAACAGCTTTCAGACAGCGATAGGCACAGATGCACTGACCGTGTGCAGAGTGAATGAAGCTCCTGGGCTTCTAAGCCTCCCAAACCTCATCCAGGGAACTACACTCATGCCTTAGCTCCTCCCCAAAGCCAATGCGAAGTTGAATACATATCCCTTATGTTTAAAATTGGCAGCCAGTGGTATGCATTGTCCCCAGTTTATTCTCATAAGCAGCCAACAGGCTCAGCTGCAGCCAAAGGTGGAGCCAGTGAACTTGACAGGATGCCTGTCATTCCCTAGGCATGCTCAGGAAGCCACTCATAAGAAAAAACCAAGACGAGGAAAAAACCTCTGAAAATTCATGCAAGCTGCCAAAACTGTCTTGCTCCATTCCCTTTTTTGGTTATCCTTCGCAGGGCCTCTGAAAGTAAATCCTCTGTCAGGAACAATCATAAGAAATGTTAATCTTGGAGAAAGAGGCTCTCTCTCGCAGTTGAACACAAATGAAAGCTTTCTCCTCCCTCCCTCCCTCCCTTTCTTTAAAGAAGTATGTTGGAAAACTTGGATGGGGGGGGGGAACGATCGGTCCACTTATTTACTGATGCATGCATTTTGCAGACGATGGAGAGATGAAGACGGAGGAGGGAGGGTGGATAAATTCAAAAAACGAGGCCCTTGCCACATATAAAATGCAGCGACAATGTCTTTCGGGAATGAATACCAAATGTTTTGAAAAGTATTTCCTTTATCATTTTGAATCTGCTGGGGAAAGAAAGCAGAAAAGTGCAGAAGGATGAACCTGCAGACCTTGAAAACATATTACCCAGGGAATGAAGGGAATTTTCCTTTGTATTTACAACTATTAAAAGAGTTTTTTAAAAGAACAGTTAGACGTGTGGGTTATTTTGCTTGGTATACTGAGGTGTTAGGAAATAGATCTGTTGAATTATAACTTTCTCAATATCTATTATAGTAGATATTTACCTTATTTGTATATCCATCTGAAGATCCTTTTTTTTGGTTTACAAGAAGGTTTAGGTGTCCTGTTGGTTGGGAAATCCTGGAAACTGACATCCAAAAATTGAACTTTTCTGAACATTATTGTCTATCTACCTATCTGTCCTAGAGTCTGGCCAGGTTATCCTGCTTTGGTAACAGAGTAGACCAGAGGTTCTCAAGGTTTTCACACAATGGGCCAAACTACTCACTCTCAGACAGCTGAGTAGGCAGGATGCAATGGCAGCGGGCGTGTTTGTGCATACGCTAGTGCGTTTGCACATGCATGGGCACATCCGCTTCCACTTCCAGGGTCGTTGTCATGGGCTGGATAAAACGGTGTCAGGGGTCGGGGCAGGGGCAGGGGCAATAGGTTGTGAACCTGTGGAGTAGACCATACTGCCAACAACTTAACGCTGAGTGTTAGGCAGCAGTTAACTAGCCTGACCACCCTGAGGACTAAAGGCCTTGGGTGCCAAAGTCCACAGGGATGGGTGATAGTCCCCAAGTGGATTAAATACCTTTTGAACCCATTTTGATGGAGGACAGCAGCTTCATCAATATTTTGGCCTGGGGCTAATGAGGATTTTGTGTGCCAAAAGGGCTCTAGACCAGGAACTGGATCAGTGGTACGGGAGTCCTGCTGCGATGGAGAAGGCAGATGAAAGGCCATTGCATTATATCATCAGGACAGTCTTCATGGCTGATCATCATGATGATTACCAATATTTGGATTTAAATATGACAGATGAAGAAGACCTATCTGTCCAATATTTCATCTCATGCTCTTTTGTTAAAGGGCCATAACTCAGCGACAGAACATTTGTTTCATGTGCAGGTGTGCACTTCTTCACTCGGCAATGTCCAGTAAAGACATGGTAGGAAATAACAGGATATACCGGTAATAATCCCCTGGATTATTGTACTTTTTCCTTGATGTGTAATTTGTAAATCGTTATTGTAACTTTACTGTTCACTCTTATTGTATTTATGATATTGTATTTTGATGTATTGGTTTATTGTATTTGATATGTTGTAATGCCGCCCTGAGTCGGCCTTGCGCTGAGTAGGGTGGGGTAAAAATCTAAATAAATAAATAAATAAATGCCCCATTGTTGTCAGATCTGATGGTACTTGTCTAGCTAGGCCAGAAGTCTAACTCAACAATAGCCAACATTAGTCTGACAAAGAGGACTTCATCCATGAAAGCTAATATTAAAATACAGCAGTTAGTCTTCAAAGTGCCGCAATTTTTTTTGTCTTTTTGTTTTGTTTACTCTCTGTTATGCTTGAAACAGACTAACACGGCTACCATTTCAAAAATGTCAACGTTAGCCAGTGTAATATTTACTCCATCCCACAATGCTGTGAGAAGAAACACAATTGAGGCTGTGGCCATGAAATGGGACTACCGTACATTAACTAGGTGGTGTCCAAATAGGTGGGATCAACAGAAAGTATAAAAGATATATTCCATCCACCCATGAACTCCCGAATATGTTTTTGGTTTTTTTTACAAAACAGCTATTTACTCAATATGTTGAAAATCTAAAGCATTGTATTTGGGGGTAACATGATTCGATTCAGGCCATCGCCTCAAGTGGTAAAGGGGACATCAGCCTCATTGAGGGAGTCATCATGAATAGAGTTTGGGAGTCCACTATCTGTAGGTAGCTCCAGGCTATAGGATTCAAAGAGAGCCCATATTTGTTTGTTTTTAAATTTAAACAGGTATTTCATTCTATATTTCTTTATTTTGTTTTATTTTCTATTTAGGAGCCATTGCATTATGTTAAAGGACAAGCTGTAGTGATGATGATGATGATGATGATGATGATGATGATGATGATGATGATGATGATGATGATGATGATGATGATGATGATGATGATGATGAAATATGTTGTTGTACCCATAGTGATTGGAGCCCTTGGAGTAATACCTAAAGGACTCCCTAGATATTTGGAAAGTTTGGATTTATTGGACTTTATTGTCCTAACTTTAATCAGAACTGCCTATATATATTTAGATGTTACCTTAACAATTCTTAGGCCCTTGGTTAGGTCTTGAATGTTAATTTTATACAGTAAAACCCCGGGTTACAATGGAGGTCCATTCCAACAGCCTCCGTTGTAACCTGAAAAAATTGTAAACGGAAACATCCATAGGGATGCATTGGAAAATTAAAAAATGGTCCTGAATTGCTAGTTCTCGGTTGTAGCCTCCACACTATGGAACCTCCTCCCAGTAAAACTACGCCTCCAGACCCAGTTGTTACCATTTAGGAAAGAATTGAAGACATGGTTGGCAAAATGGGTCTGGGGGCCGGGATTGTCAACAAGCTTCCCTTTTTGGCTCATCTGAGGTTTTCCCCTTCCTGTAATTATTTTTTATTTTATTTTTTAAAGGTTTTTAAGATTTTATATTTGTTTTTAGATAATAGATGTCATGGCAGGGGTGGGTGCGTAATATTGTTATGTTTTTATGGGGTTTTAAAATTGTTTTACCTGTATATTGGTCTTAGTGTATGCTGCCCAGAGTCCTTTGGATAGGGCGGTATATAAATCGATTAAATTAAATTAACTAATTAAAATCATTGTAAACCAAAAAAAAATACATTAAAAATTGTAAACTGGGACGGCATTTCCGTAGGATTTGCAGTTGTAAACCACAGCAAACTTAAACCAAGGTGGTTGTAACCTGGGGTTTTATTGTACCAGTCTTTGACTGTGAATCTAATGGTAGATTTTGGAGGAGGAGGAATTGTTGGTGTTTCCATTTATGTGCTAAATGCTTTCTCTAGTTTAATCCACACTCTAAGATAGGCTTGGATAGTCAGTGCTGATAAAGGACCTCAGCTTCTCTGCTGCTCTCAACTGTCACGGAGGGTGTTTCAGCATTGACTCAGTGACCCGCCTACTTGTATTTTGTGCATGGAATGGGACAGAATGTTATCTTTTTCATTACTTCTGGCAGCAAAATTTCTTTGGGCAGTCCAAGATTTGAATCATTTTCCTACAAAGTTCCCTCATTATTTGTTATATTAAACCCTACAGTGATCAATGATATCATTGATATTATCTGATGTTTAGGATTAAGTGGGCTATGGTTTGTATGGTAGTTACAGAGCATGGCAAATTTATGACTTTGGAATATCACTCGCCCGATGCACCAGCTGGCAGGTCTCTTAGCCATGCTTGGCTAAGGATTCTGGGAATTATGAATTCCCACCTACCTCAAAGTAACTTTGCCAAGCTGCAGCTAGTCACAAAATTAAGGGCAGACCCCCTTCCTAAATCCAGGATACTATTTCAGATGCTATGGATTAAACACAGGGTACTTTGTTCCAGTACACTGGCTTGGAATAAAGAACAAGGCATCTCCTTGTGCCTTTAGGTGAAGAAGGAACCAAACTATCAAACTATTAAGGTCAGGAACGGTATGTGTCCTGCTTTATGAAACAAAGGACTTCCTGAGTCCTTTAAGTGAAGAGTTTTTTAAAAAATTCCAGTCAGGCACAGTGCATAAGGGGCAGAAGGGAGAGAGCAAATGCCTTCAATGACTATGTGTGTGAGAGAAGGAGTTTTGAATTTGCTCATCAACATTGAGCACCTAGATCAGGGGTGTCCAAATTTTTTGGGCCGTATAGGTGCATTTTACTTCCACTTCCAGGAGCGACGAGGGCTTTGTGGGACAGATGAATTGGCATTGGGGCCAGATCTGGCCCCTGGGCCATAGTTTGGGCACCCCTGACCTAGATAGCGACAGACTGCGTGTCAAAATAAAGGATAGATTAAGATACTTTTTTGAAGAAGCGCTACCCCCATGGGGTAAAAGATATCTGTTTGTGATAGCAAATGATTTTCCTTGCCCCATACTTTTGTGAGTGATTGTTGGAGGGTAAACATTAATTAAATTTGCATATCATCATATTTATATCACCAGTTCTGGTTTGTCTGCCTTGATTGCCCAGTTCATTCTGTGCCAGGTTCAAGGGTTTGGTACTTAGATACAAAACCCTACATCAGAGGTTCCCATCCTTTTTATGGCGCGGACCTGACCATGCCCCCCCCCAGGACAGCTGAGAAAGCTGGACCATGTCCCCAGAAGCGGAAGCAGCCGCATTTATGGCTGTCATAAATGCACCCACTTCTGTGTTTATGACATCTGTGGGTGTGTTTATGCATGTGCTGGTGTGTTTTACGGCTGATGTAAGCATGTCCACTTCCTCTTCTGGGTGAAAACAGTGGCTGGGGCTGTAGGCTGGGGCTGCTGCCTGTCAGTGGGGTGGGTATGATTATTTGTTACTTGTTAATTAATTGCCATTTATTCTTGCTTTTTTAATCTGCTATATTTTCAGCATTAGTTTTTATATTGATGCTTATTGTTGTGTATTAAGTTGGAAACCACCCTGAGTAGTGCTAGTACTAAATCAAGGGATGTATAAATCTTAAAAATAAATACAATAAATAAATGTCTGGTTGTTGAGGCATGTACCACTGGTAAATTTCTTCCTTGTTTTGGCAATTATGAACATTTGGCCATATATCTGTGCCTTGCCTGAGGTACTCTCCTATTCCCAACTTAGACTAATTTCCAGTCTTTCCTGTGGAAATCCCTGAAACTCCGACACCAGTATGGCTTAATGCGCGTCCAACCAAGGCTGCAATAACTCATAGGCTTTTCTGATTATCCTAGTGCCTATCAATTAACCAAGGAGAGTATAATCAACAATAAAATATGGTAGCATAAGGTGAAAAAATGTTATCTGGCAACTCTTCCCTCTCCCCCTTTTCATTAACAGGCAATGACTAGAATAATAAAGTTCTTTATTATTCTTGAAAACATATTGAAGTAATGGTTTAGTGTATGGGACCAAAGACGACCGGACAACCGAAGGGTTGGTTTAACACAGGTTTATTGCATTGCATGAGGTTCCAGTGAAGCATGAGGAATGGCGGTGATACATCTCAATATATACAGTAGCTCTCTACATTTGAATCTTGTAGCACGGTAGCTGATTGGTTGCTACCGGCGTGGCCTCGCCCAGGCACGCCTCTTTCTTCAGCTGCTGAATGCAGGTCTTGCTTCAGCTGCTGAATGCAGGTCTTTCTTCAGCTGCTGAATGCAGGTCTTGCTTCAGCTGCTGAATGCAGGTCTTTCTTCAGCTGCTGAATGCGGGGAAGGTTTTCCCGCGGCTGTCCGTGATTGAGCAATGTGAACCATGTGAGAGTGAACGCTCGCAGCTGCCCTCTATAGGCTGTCTGCTCGCGTTCCTTTATAACTGATATCGTTTGTATCTGGAGTGGTTACAATCTTGCCTTACAGTATAATGAACATGCATACATACATAACATCCCTCCCCCCTAGGATGGGACGAAGTCCCGCAACCATTGTGGCTTGCCGCACGTTCGCTTGGGGCGTGCTTGCGCCTGCCCTAATTCTGGAGAGCCTGTGATCCCTGACTCTGCGGGCGCTTGTCCTGCAACGGGAAACGGGGATTCGTTAGTGGCTCTGTGGGGCGTCCGTGCCTGCCTTGCGCTTGGGGAAGGGAATGGGATGAACAGTTGGGAGGTAAATCCCTGCCTATTGCCCTCGGACCCCGGGGACCCTCCTAGTGTGAACCGCGGCACCGATGAGGTCGCCCTTGGGGAATGGCTATCTTCTGATCCCTGCTCGGGGGACCTTAAGACTGTGGTGGTGGGCGGACTCGCTGATGCCTCTGGTCTTGGAGGTGTCGGTCTCCGGAACATGGGCGCTATATTGCATTCTAACTCACAGGGGCTACTGGGACTGGAGGTACCAGGGGCTGAACTGAAACCCCTCTTTTCGCTAGGACGGGTGGGGGACCACTCCGCTAACTCCCCCTGGTACTGTAAATCAACGTCTAAACCTCTATGGGCCTCTGAGCCTCGGGGGGACTTCCGCGGCTTCCGCGGGGTATGAGTGTGGTTGGGGCTCCTCCTTTCTGACGGGGACTCCCGCAACCCGGGGCTCCTCCTCTCTGGCAGGGACTCCCGCAAAAGATTTCCGTGGATCGATTCCCTTTCCTCCCCCCTTGGTGGGGACCCATGCTCCCCTTTTCCTCCCCCTTGGGCTAAACGGGTGGGGGAGTACCCTAACGCTGAATCAATGCTGGCCTCATCCTCGTCTTGCTCTCCGGGGACCCTACGCCTGAGTTGGTCCACGTGTCGCCTCCACAGGAAACCTGTACTGGTCTCTACGCGGTATGAGACGGGGCCGGTTTGGTCTACTACGGTGCCCGGCACCCAGGCTGGCCCCGCGCTGGGGTAATTCCTGCAGTATACTGGGGCGCCTATGCCGAAACTCTTGGTGGGTTCCACCCCTATGTTCCGCCCCTTGTCCTCTACTCTCGTGGGGTCTAGCTTGGATATCCCCGTGGCCAGCTTCCTGCGCATCAACAGCTCTGCGGGGGAGTACCCTGACGCTAAGGGGGTGACCCTGTATCTCAGCAGGAATTGGCACAATTTCAGGTCGAGGTCTCCGGGACCCATGCGCAGTAGCGCGTCTTTCGTGGTGCGCACGAGGCGCTCTACTTGGCCATTGGTGGCCGGGTGAAAGGGGGCGGAGGTGACGTGCCGAATGGCGTTGCGTTCCATGAATGCCCTGAACTCGGCGGACGTGAAACAGCTAGCGTTATCGCTAACGAGGGTGTCGGGTAAACCGAACGTGGAAAAGACCCTCCTTAACTGTTTAATGGTTGTGGTCGAGGAGGTGCTCGAGACTGGAATGACCTCCAACCACTTAGAGAACGCGTCCACCACGAGGAGGAAGAGCGTTCCCCTGAATGGGCCAGCAAAGTCTACGTGAACTCGGGACCAGGGTCCCCTCGCAGCGTCCCATTCCCTAGGTGGCGAGCGAGCCTCTTCTGGCCTTGAGCTTTGGCACGCCTCACAAGTGCCGACCATGTGTTCGATGTCGGCGTCTAACTGGGGCCACCAAAAGTAACTGCGGGCTAGTGCCTTAGAGCGTACGATCCCCGGGTGGCTGACGTGCAGCAGTTTAAGCACCCTCGGCCGGAGAGACGTGGGGATCACTACCCGCTGTCCCCACAAGAGGCAACCCCTCTCCAGGGACAACTCTAATCTCTTTTTGAAGAATGTGTCGAATTCCGCTGCTGGGGAAGACACGGGCCACCCTTTCTGCACCCAGGAGCAAACTGTGGCCAGCGCTTTGTCCTTGCCTGTCGCTTTGGCGATTTCGGCCGGTACTACTGGAGGGGAGTCTAGGACCTCTATCATTAAGACCTGGTGGTCCCTCTCTACTCCGCCCACGTGGCAGCAATCCCGGGGAATGGGGGACCTCGACAGAGCGTCGGCATGGCTTATCTCCCTCCCGGGCCGGTATACCAACGCGTGCTGATACGCGTTGAGAAAAATGGCCCATCTGAGCATTCTCGGGGACAGGATCTGGGGTGTGGGCTTGTCTGCGGTGAAGATGCCCAGCAAAGGCTTGTGGTCAGTCACTATGGTGAAGGGGCGGCCGTACACGAAATCATGAAATTTCTTGGTCCCCGCAATTATTGCTAGCGCCTCTCTGTCTGTCTGAGCATAATTCCTCTCCGCTTGGGACAGGGATCTAGAGTAGAAAGCTATCGGGGCCTCCCTACCGTTCTCCAGCACGTGGCAAAGCACCGCCCCCACCCCCACCGGGGATGCATCGCATATCAGGACCACCGGGCGTTTGGGATTGAAGTGGGTCAGTACAGCATCTGATGCCAGGAGTCGCTTCAGGTCATTGAAAGCCTTTTCCTGGACGTCGCCCCACTTCCATGCCTCGTCCTTTTTTAACAATTTGTGTAGCGGTTCTGCCACGGCTGCCTTCCGCGGGAGGAAGGAGTGGTAGAAGTTGAGCAGTCCGAGGAACGACTGCAACTCGGGCTTGGAGGTGGGGCGAGGGGCCTTTTTGATGGCGGCTACCTTGGATTGGGCTGGCCTAATTCCCTCGGGAGTAACACGGAACCCTAGGAACTCAACCTCTGTAGCGAAGAAGACGCATTTGTCTTTCCGCAACCTCAACCCCGCCTTTTCGAATATTGTCAGGACCTTTCCCAACCTTGTTGCTAATTCGGCCCGGCTCCCCCCTGTAATTAATACGTCATCAAAATAGGGTAACACCCCCTCCAACCCCTTCAGGAGGCGTTCCACCAATGACTGGAAAATCCCGGGCGCCGAATTCACGCCGAATTGGAGGCGCGAAACCTGGAACGCCCCTTTGTGGGTGACTATGGTTTGTGCAGCAGCTGCGGCGGGGGTCACCGGGAGTTGCTGGTAGGCTTGGGCCAGGTCGAGTTTGGCGAAACACCTCCCCCCGTGTAACCTGGCCAATAAGTGGCTGACTACCGGCACCGGATACGCATTAGGGCGGATCGCCTTATTGATGGTGCACTTGTAATCAGCGCATATTCGGACTTCCCCGTTGGCCTTGAGCGCTGTTACAATTGGAGTTTCCCACTCCGCAGAATCAACAGGAACAAGAATCCCCTGGCCCACTAATTTGTCCAATTCCGCCTCAATTTTGTCCTTTAGTGCGAAAGGCACTCTGCGCGGTTTAAGTCTGATTGGACGCACTCCAGGGTCCAGGTCGAAAGTCACTGGGGGGCCCTTGAATTTCCCTAGCCCCTTTTTAAAAACCTCGGGGTGCGCGTCGCACACGCTCTGTATTGGATCAGTCCCGGCGGCGTGTGCTCCCACGGCGTGCACCCCCCCAATGAACAACCCCAGGGGCTGGAACCATTGAGTCCCGAGGAGGCTGCATTTACCCCCCTTGAGGACGACTAAGGGAAGCGTTGCGGTGTACTTTTTGAACTGGACCTGGAACTTCCCAACCCCCAACACTGGGATGCGGTTCCCCTGCACGTCCTTCAGTGTGGCCCTCAACGCCTTGAGCTTGGGCCGCACGCGGGGGGCAATTCTCATGAACTCCCCCTGGGAAATAATGGAGTATGAGGAACCCGAGTCCACCTCCATCCTAACAGGGGCCCCTTGTATTACTACCTCAACGAAGTAACGGGGGTGCTCCGTGGAAACGCTGCAAACCGGCGCGTCGTCCTCGCTGTCGTCGGAGACTCGCCCTACTCCGTCCCGCGTCCTCGTGGTCCGTGTGCCGTCCCTCGGCCTCGTGGTGCGGTCCTGCCTCGTGGTGCGGTCCTGCCTCGCCGAGCGGTCTGGAGAACTCCGGGTGGCCTCGCGTCGTTTCCGGCAGACCTTGGCGATGTGCCCACGCCGGCCGCAGTTGTGGCACTCGGCCTTGCGGAATGGGCATTTGGTGCGGGCGTGGGCGGCGCCGCAGCCATCGCAGCGCCGGCCCTCTCTCTGGACCCTCCGGACGTCCTCGTCGTCGCTGCTCTCTGCAGAGGACGAGTTCGAAGTCCGCCGGGCCGCGCGCACCGAACTCTCTGCCTTGGCGGTCTTCGGGCGCCAGTCCTGAAGTTCGTGCACCCCGGCCGACGTGGCCTCTGCGGCCTGTGCCGCGTCGAGGACTTGTTGCCACGTGGGAGGCGGCTCCCTTTTCATCAGCGCGCGCTGAGTCTCTGTGTCCCTCAGACCGCAGAGCAGGCAGTCCCGGAGGGTGACGTCGGGGAGTTCCCACTTGCATGGGCCGGCGGCCAACCGCAGGGCCGCGGCGAACTCATCGACCGATTCTCCGGGTGCCTGGACTCGCCTCCAGAACGCGCTCCGAGCGGGGAACATCGCTATTGCCGGCCGGAGATGGGCGCGCAGCGCCGCCAGGAGCTCTGTGGCCTTGAGGTCGCCCACCTTCCTCGGCGCGATCAGGTCCACCAAGGTCCTCTTGGTTTCTTGTCCGAGCATGCGGACGAAGATGGCCCTCTTTTTGGCCTCGTCGGAGACTTCGAGCTCCACCAGCGCAGCGTTGAAGTCTATCTCAAACAGCTCCAAGTCTCCCGGCTTCCTGATCTCGTAGCCGGCGCATGTCTTGGTCCCGTGGGCAGCCATATCCCACCTTCGTCGCCAGTTTAGTGTATGGGACCAAAGACGACCGGACAACCGAAGGGTTGGTTTAACACAGGTTTATTGCATTGCATGAGGTTCCAGTGAAGCATGAGGAATGGCGGTGATACATCTCAATATATACAGTAGCTCTCTACATTTGAATCTTGTAGCACGGTAGCTGATTGGTTGCTACCGGCGTGGCCTCGCCCAGGCACGCCTCTTTCTTCAGCTGCTGAATGCAGGTCTTGCTTCAGCTGCTGAATGCAGGTCTTTCTTCAGCTGCTGAATGCAGGTCTTGCTTCAGCTGCTGAATGCAGGTCTTTCTTCAGCTGCTGAATGCGGGGAAGGTTTTCCCGCGGCTGTCCGTGATTGAGCAATGTGAACCATGTGAGAGTGAACGCTCGCAGCTGCCCTCTATAGGCTGTCTGCTCGCGTTCCTTTATAACTGATATCGTTTGTATCTGGAGTGGTTACAATCTTGCCTTACAGTATAATGAACATGCATACATACATAACAAATGGTAAGTTGTTTTTTTCAACATAACATGTTATTCAGAAACTTTGCTATTCCTAAAATCGTTTAATAAATAACACTTATAATTTCCTCCTTTCTATACCAATAAACCCTACCTAAGGTATGAGTTGATACTTAGTAACCCTCACTCTCTCCTGACCATTTCCCAACTCCCTTTCTAACTGAAAACCAACTATCACTTTCTTTTTAGCTCCTCCCACTTCAGAGGGAAAAACTCCATAGCTTGCTTCATTTGCATACAACCAATCAGAATCCCCTTTATTCCTTACATATTCTAACCTGCTAAAGAGAGTTCCTTTTCTAATAACTTGTGCCTAACCTTTACTGCAGTGGCTCAAATGGCTGAGACGCTGACTGGGAGGCGGAAGGTCAGCAGTTCGATTCCCGAGTACTGCAGGACGGAATGAGCTCCCGTCTTTGTCCTAGCTCCTGCCAACCTAGCAGTTTGAAAGCAAGAAATTGCAAGTAGATAAATAGGGACCACTTCGGTGGGAAGGTAACAGCATTCCGTGTGCTCCGGTGTCTAGTCATGCCTGCCACATGACCACGGAAACATCTGCAGACGCAGACAGCACTGGCTCTTCGGCTTTGAAACAGAGATGAGCACTGAACCCTAGAGTCGGATATGACTGGCTTTCGAGCAAGGGAAACCTTTACCTTTACCTTGGGGGAGATGGAAATCCAAAAACCTGAGGATTTTAAGATTGGTGGTTTGTTCCCCAACATGGAAGCCTTAAAAATGGAAAGGGCATTGACAAATGGGACTACTGTAGGAAAAGGAGGCTGTATCGTGATATATCTTTGCAGGAGCAAGAGGGGGGAAAGGGCAAGAGACATTAAGAACAGACGAGAAATCATGCCTCGACAGGTCAAGATGTAGTAGGAGTAAAGTTATACAGGGGCTGGACAGCTTTCAATACTTAAGATTAGAAGCTTGAAATTCACTGTAATGGAGATGACACATCTGTGACCATCTTGGGACACCTCAGAATTCAAATGTCTAAGCAGTATTTCAAATTTCTTTCTCTACTGTCAAAGTCCAAATTTTTTGGGGGGTACACAGCATGCTTTTAATAATACAGTCCCTAGGCTTGTTGTTGATGTATACCACCGTCTAGGCGGAGTGGTTTGTGAGCGTGAAACACCTTAGAGCCTTGTGGCAAAGCCTCTGTTGTTTTCATTTATCAAGATAAGTTCCACTGGTAGATGCCTTTGACCCTGCGCACCATCTGTCACTCCTAAGTCACTCATGCAAAAGCTTGTGGTGTTTTAGAGCGCTTTCTAAGAGGTGTCTGCAGTGGTTGGACAGGCCCTGGTGTGATCACAATCCACAGCCACTCTCCAGGTCTTTGCCGTGAAGCCTGAGTGTTAAAAGCATGGCCAGACATTTCACATTTACCTGCGAAAAGGAAAAACCATGATACTGTACATAATTTTCTTTCACTTGGAAATTACAAACTGTATCACTTAAGAGAATGCTTTGGCCCAACACGTGTTTGCCTCACATTGTCAAGGCAAAGTGGCTTTCTACAAACAAGGGCTAGAAAGGTCTGGAAAGCTTGAGAACAAGCCACGGCATGAAACACTTGGTAATAGTATCTGGGAAAGGGAGTCAAACTAGAAGTGATGAGCTGCCTAGGGTTGCTATATGTCTCGGTTTTCCAGGATTTTCCCAGATTCAAACTTGCGGGATCCGCGAGCACAATTGGCATAAAACGGCCCCTGACAAAGGTTACACCGGTCGAGGAAGGCTCCTGGTCACTGGCCTCTGCCAGTATGGAAATTGGGGAGCGGATTAATAATCATAGGATTGATTCACCCACATCTGACCTGACCGGCAGTTCTGCTGAGGGAGGCTGAATCGCTAACCTCCGTTAGACATTAGGCAATTACACACTTACAGATCAGTCCAAGCCCAAGTGCAAATAGTGGCCATGTTTACCCTGGTGTAAGCCACGAACAATGGATTTCCCCTGTCAGTATTTGCCTTAGTTAATTAACTTCCCCAAGAGAAGTTCCCAATTAACCCGGGTAAACAGGTGATGTGATTTTCTGTCAGATGACGATTCTATCACACGCTGCCTTGAATTCCTATATATGATGATGATTTTATCTCAATAAACCACTGGTCTTCGCTCCACCTTGTCTCGTGTCGTTCCTTGACCAGTCTCCTCCGGGACCTCACGGCTGCCCCGCGGCCCCAATCCAACATCTGGTGACCCCGAGACGTGATCCTACCTGAGAGTAAGCGATCAACGCGGTCCGGTTCTACGCTAGAACCGTGTCCGATCATCCCGGAGGACAGCGCGGAAGCCCGGTCGGAAAGCCAGCCGATCGGGAAGACAGCTCCGCGACAAGGCACTTCAGAGAGGCATCCTACAGCTTGCTCCGGCTTTCGCGGCGGCTTGCAGCACGGCTTGCAGAGGCCACCGAGGGCCCGTGGCAGCAGTCCATGCTCTGAGCTCTACCCAGAGATTCGTCATGCAAAACCTATTGCCTGAACTTCAGACGCGTCGAATCGTCCCGAGAAGGAGACTTCAAAGGACCCGGCAGGTAATATGGGGACTTGTCCTCAGCGGCAACGTCCGTCCGCTAGTCAAAGAATTCATGAGGATGAATTCAAAATCCTGGCCAGGGTATATCAGATAAGCTTTCACAGTGGAGAACTAGCGCGGCTTTTGGTGTTCTTGAGGGAACACTGCCTGCTTTACCCAGAAGTAGGTACGTTATCCCTTCAGCTCTGGGATCAGATAGGAGTCTGCATTCAGCAACCCCCGAAAGCTCCAGAAGGCGTAATTCGCACATGGAGCAAATGTAGGAAACTCTTAGCCGAGCTAGACCCAGTCCGGGTAGAGGCCAAAGAACCCCCAGCATCAGCAGAGCCATCGGCGCCCATGGCACTCTATCCGTCATTTCAGTTTAAGCAGAGTAGTGTAGGGAGCTTTCCCCCGGTGACAGCTGCAGACGTCACCGGTGGAATGCATGGAATGGTGAGCGCCTGCGCTTCTCTGATAGTTACAGGTTCCCGAACTACCAAGAGTGCCCTTCAGCGCACAGTTGAGGAAGAGATCAGGAAGGGGGAATTGCCAGCAGAAGAACTAGCTGAGCTTAGTCAAATTTGTCCAATTCGCTTGGAGGTAGATGCCCTCACAGGGCAGCAGCAGATAGTTCATTCACCAGTCCCGTATAAGCTCCTTATGGCTATACGGAAGGCCATTTCAGAGACAGGACTACAGAGTCGCTTCACTAGGGGCACGCTTCAGCAAGTGTGCGAGAACACGATGTTCATCCCGCACGACTGGAAAGCCGTCATGCGGATGATGCTCAACCCCAGCCAGTATCTGATATGGGACAGCGAGTATCGCCTCGAGGCTCAGGCAAGGGCTGCCAGGATGGGGGGGCAATAATTCCTGACCAGTTATATGGTTCAGGTGCCTTCGAATCCATCGATGCGCAGACTGCCCTGCCACTCGCCACCCTTCAGTTGTCAGCTGAGACGGCCTTCAGGGCTTTTCTCAAGATCCCAGCAACTGGCAAAGTGGCCAAAAATTACACCGCAGTCAAACAGGGTGCCCAGGAGTCCTACATGGACTTTATCAATCGCTTAGAGGAAGTGATCAGTAGACAGATCGATAATGAGCAAGCCCAACAAGAGCTCATGATGAAATTGGCTAAGGACAACGCCAATCTCGACTGCCGTAAGATCTTGCAGTCACTGGGCAATCGTCCCGACTTGACCCTCACTGACATGATTAGAGCTTGCGCCGACGTTGGCACAGACTCCTACAAAATGGGTCTGCTGGCAGCAGCGGTGCAAGGGGGTAGGAAACCCAAGAACAAAAACCAAGGGGCATGTCACAATTGTGGCAAGGTCGGTCACTTCGCTAGGGAGTGCCGATCCAAGAGCGGCGGACAACATTCCGGCCATTCCAAGGCTCCAACCACCCCGTGTCCGAAGTGTAATAAAGGCTTCCATTGGTCCAGATTCTGTCCGAATTCGGGAAACCGGAACGCGGGCACGTCTCTGGCCCCGGTCCAAACAGAGGCTTCCCTCGCTCTGGGCGAGCCAGAGCTGGATTAGATTCCATTCACATTCCAGGCATTGCGAAGGCACAGGCCAGCCCCAAGGGTAGTACAGGGCTAGAATTGACTTGCCAGGCAGACGTTACATGCAACTTGCCAGGCACAGTCTATCTGGTGGATTCCCAGTACATGGGACCCCTCCCCAAAGGCTTCATAGGCTTAGTCTTGCCTCGTAGTGTAGCAGGAGCACGCGGAATTCTTGTAATTCCAGGAGTCATTGACTCCAATTTTTCGGGTGTTCTCCAAGTTCAACTCTGGACGCACCTACCCCAGACTATTCACAAGGGAGACACGCTAGCGCAACTGATTATGGTTCCTTGTAACTCGTCAGCAGATAGCCAGGGAAGGCTCAGGGACAGTGCAGGGTCCGGGTCAGAAGACCGCTCGAGCGCAAGTGAGGCAGTGCAAGGATACCAGGTCTTAGCGACAGTGGAGACCAACATAGAATGGAAATAGCGACCAGTTATTGAGGTATTTTTGAATAAAAAAATCATTCTCAGGGTTGCTGGATACGGGAGCTGATGTCAGCGTGGTCAGCCGAAGCCAGTGGCCACGGGAGTGGGCCATTGAGCCGGTCTCCGATGTGTGGGGGGTAGGCGGCATCCAAGAAGCGTTTAGAAGCCGGGAGTGGGTGGAAGTCACGATCCCTAAGGCTGACGGCACAGCGGTCATTCGGCCGCACATTCTGGATGTGCACATCAACCTTTGGGGGTGAGACATTTTGCAGCAATACCATGCCACTCTTACCTTCGGGTAATGGCCCTGCCACTTAAATGGCTTACCAACACGCCAGTCTGGGTGGAACAATGGCTGGTAGTGGGGGAGAAGTTAGTCGCCCTAAAGCAACTGGTTAAAGAACAGCTAGACGCAGGACATATAGAGCAGTCCACTAGTCCTTGGAATTCGCCCATTTTTGTCATTAAGAAAAAGTCGGGGAAGTGGCGACTCCTCCACGATCTCAGAGAGATCAATAAATGTATACAGCCAATGGGTCCGCTTCAATGCGGCATTCCGAATCCAAATATGATCCCCGAGGGTTGGGAGATCCTGGTCGTAGACCTAAAGGATTGCTTTTACACCATTCCCTTAGACCCCAGGGATCGGGAAAGGTTCGCCTTTACGGTACCGGTTGTGAACCACAGAGAGCCCACGCAGCGTTATGCGTGGAAATATTTGCCACAGGGGATGCTCAATTCGCCCACCCTGTGCCAAATTTATGTTCACAACGCACTGGCAAAGTTTCGAAACCTTCACCCCTCAGCTTTAGTATGCCATTTCATGGACAATATCTTGGTCGCAGCGCCGCAACTCGGCAGTGAAATGTTTAAAGACCTCCAGGCCAGCCTGGGGGAGAAAGGGTTACTTATTGCCCCAGAGAAAGTCCAGAGAACCGAGCCATTCTCATACTTGGGTCATCGGCTTCTCCGTTCTTTCGCAGCACCAGTTTTGCCCCAGATCAATTTAAAAGACTCAGTCACCTTGGTAGAATTACAGCAAGTTTTGGGTAACATCAATTGGGCCAGACCGTATTTCAGATTGGATACGGATCTTTTGAAACCGCTCTTCTCGCTGCTAACGTTAGGTAAGCAGCCGGCAGACCGGATACAAATTCCTCGAGAGGCACGCTTGGCTCTCGAGAAAGTCAACCAAATTCTCAGTCAAAGATGGGTGGACAGGATTGCTCAGGGGCCATATGCCCCGATCCTGAACTTGTACATCGTTCGGGCCGGAATGGGTGTCGTGGAATGGGTGTATTTACCGAACACCTCTTCCCGAAACATCATTCCCCCCCAAGAATTGGTCTCCGTGGTGGTCTACCACGGAAGGCTGAGAGCAAGGGACATTTCAGGGCATGACTTAGCAAAAATCGTGATCCCATTCACCAAAGAGCAGGTTCAGCAGCTGATGCAGCTCGGTGACTCGCTTCCAATTGCCTTGGAGGGATTCACCGGATGCTTGGCATACCACTTGCCAAAGGACCCCAGACTCGTCTCACTTCAAACGCAGACAGTCAGCTTGTACGAATTGATTTCGCTTGTTCCACTTCAGGGGGCCAGGACAGTCTTTACGGATGGGGGTCGCACATATGGTGTCTTAACTTGGCAGGAGGGCCAGGCTTGGCGCACATTGCTAACTCTCCCACAGAAGTCCGCGCAGCGGGCAGAGTTGGCGGCGGTGAACCTTGCCCTGCGCACCTTCGCCAAAGAGCGCCTCAACATCATTACTACAGCCAGTACGTTAGGAATTTGCTTCACAGTCTACCGGGAGCATACATCACTCCCGCGATAGACAAAAATTTGCTGAGTTTGTTCCTCACAGCTCAATTTCACTTGCGGAACCGCACGGAAGCACTCTATATCGCCCACATCCGAAGTCACCAGGACCTACCGGGTCCGATTTCCGCGGGCAATATCAGAGCGGATGCGGCCGCAAAGGAAATTCAGCAACGGTCAGTGCTAGGTGTTTTCACTACTCCAATTCAGAGTCATCCAATTCAGAGTCTTTCATCAAAATGCCAAAGCGCTCACCAGACAGTTTAACCTGCCACTTTCTCAAGCCCAAGGCATAGTTCGCTCTTGTCAGCATTGTGCAGGGGCACCGGGGGGGCCCTCGTGGGGGGTCAACCCACGAGGGACAGAGGCTTATCAGGTGTGGCAAATGGACGTCACACATGTCCCGCAGTTTGGCAGATGGCAGTACATGCACGTTTGCATTGATACCTTTTCACAATTCGTCTGGGCGACAGCGCAAAAAGGGGAGACAGCTTCCCACGTGGAGCAGCACCTCCTAGCCTGCTTCGCGGCGATGGGCAAACCATGGCACGTGAAAACCGATAACGCCCCATCCTACAGCTCCAGGCAGCTGGCCGACTTCATGGCCACCTGGGATATCAAGCATACCTTTGGCGTTCCTTACAATCCGCAGGGGCAAGCGATTGTGGAACGAGTCAATCGGACACTCAAGTCCTACATTGACAAACAAACAGAAAGGGAGGAGCCACCAGCCCTCCCCAAGTCATAGGGTCAGGCACAGCATTGTCTGAACAAGGTGTTGTTCACCTACAATCACCTCAATGTTTTTTCGGATTGCACACCGCAGGAGAAACACTTCCGCCGCTTGGAAGCTCCCCCGCGGCCGCTGGTTCGTTACCGAGTGCCACCGGACCCTTCCTGGAGGGGCCCGGCGCCACTCGTAACCTGGGGAAGAGGGTATGCTGCAGTTATGTCTCCTACAGGCGTCATCTGGATTCCAGCCCGGTGCGTCAAGCCTCACTTGGAGCCACATGGCATGGACCCAGACCGACCCGAGTCCGATCCCGGAGATGGAGGACCTCACCCTGACCGAGGGGACCCGACGGAAGAAGCGGCGACAGCAGATGGAGCCGAGGGTCACCTGGGGGATGGTCAAGACCATTTGCCGTGAGGCCGAGGACATCGTCCGACATGAGGACTGGGAACAAACGCCGGAAAACATCGTGTCTGCAGTTTTTTCCCTGATTACCGCCAACACCATGGCAGTCACCATCCTCCTGACCCTCTCCCTACTTGCAGGGGGAGGCGTTCAGGCAGCTTCGCTAAAGGCCAGCAATCTGATGCCAGGCGGAGACCTCTCTGCCCGGATGCACTACAACCTATGGGAAAGGTTGGCGGGTCTCGTCAACCAGTCCGATTTTTGCCTAAAGCAGGACGCGGGTTCTGCCTCAATGTTGAGCACCTGCCTCATCCCGGTGTGCCACACTCCGGACGCACGCACCAGGGACGGCGACTGGCTGGTGAAGCAGATTTTCGGTCCGTTTCTCCCGACGAGTTTCTCAGCATACGCTCGCTGGGGAATGCAGCTAACCATGACTTTGCCGGCTGATGCAGCCACTCTCCACACCCCTCGAGTGGCGGTCAGCCCGAACTCTACTTGTGCTCGAATGACCGGCTGCTCCGCAGTCGGCCGGACTCAGCGCCGCTGCCTCGACACTGGCAGCAGCAATTGGACTTGTGATAACCCAGAGACACTTGGTTCAATGTATGCTCATGTCACCCTGCCTTCAGGTTGGTTCTTTACATGCAATCAGTACACTTGGAATTACATTCCTGCAAATGTATCAGATTCCATATGTTGTATCAGTCGCTTGACATTGTTACTCCCCACTAGGGATATGATTGTTCCAAGCACAAATGTTTCCTCACCCATACGGCGCACTCGCGCCACCCAGCTAGACAGCTCTTGTGATAGCAACATTAGGGTCCTGAGTCAAGCCGAATACGTCTCGTTGGCAGTCAGCATACTTGGCGTGCCAGGTTTAGCCGTCGGCAACGCTCGGAGAATTGGTCAATTGGCTTGCGGATTAGCAAAAGCCATTAACCATACCTCCTCGGCGATAGCGCTGCTCAACCAGGAGCAGGCAGAGCTTCGCCATGCCATACTAGACAATCGAGCAGCTATCGACTACCTTCTGTTGTTACATCATTTGGGTTGCGAATCTGTCCACGGCATGTGTTGCTTTAATCTCACAGACAACACATGCAAGATACAAAGCCAGCTCACGGACCTCCACACCCTAGTTAAGAACATCAAGGAGGATGCTTCATGGGGGTGGTGGGATTCGTTGTGGTCGTGGTTCCCATGGGGATGGCTCCAGACGACACTCAAAGTGGGGGTGGTAATACTGGGCACAACAGTGTGTTGTTTCGTGCAATGTATTCCCTCACTGCTATCGAGATGTCCCCCATGGAGGGAACCCCGAAACATCATCCCCCCCACATCAGCTGATGCCCCTCTTGCGCAGGGCCGTCTGTCAGGTCCAAAAATAACAGAAAAAGGGATCCGCGAGCACAATTGGCATAAAACGGCCCCTGGCAAAGGTTACACCGGTCGAGGAAGGCTCCTGGTCACTGACCTCTGCCAGTATGGAAATTGGGGAGCGGATTAATAATCATAGGATTGATTCACCCACATCTGACCTGACCGGCAGTTCTGCTGAGGGAGGCTGAATCGCTAACCTCCGTTAGACATTAGGCAATTACACACTTACAGATCAGTCCAAGCCCGAGTGCAAATAGTGGCCATGTTTACCCTGGTGTAAGCCACGAACAATGGATTTCCCCTGTCAGTATTTGCCTTAGTTAATTAACTTCCCCAAGACAAGTTCCCAATTAACCCGGGTAAACAGGTGATGTGATTTTCTGTCAGATGACGATTCTATCACACGCTGCCTTGAATTCCTATATATGATGATGATTTTCTCTCAATAAACCACTGGTCTTCACTCCACCTTGTCTCATGTCGTTCCTTGACCAGTCTCCTCCGGGACCTCATGGCCGCCCCGTGGCCCCAATCCAACACAAACTGTCCCAGCCGGTTCAAGAAAAAAACATGTAAAACTCCCAGATTTTTAAATGTGAACAAAGGAAGCAAGATCATCCCTCACCAAGGGATTTTTGCAAAGAGTTAATTCACTGCCTCCCTTTCTTTCAATTATCCTGCTTGAAAGCAGTGAAGGCAAAACAGCAACCTGAGAAGTCCGCCGGGGAGAGGGGACACTTGCAAGCGAGATAATTGAAAGAAAGTCATGGAGGCAATGAAATAACTTTGCAAAAATCCCTTGGCTCACCTTGAAGTTTGGGGGACAAGGAGTCGTCCTCAGCCCTTTTCTGTGAAAGCTGAGAGGGAGCAAGAAATACCCATATCTAAGAAGCCAAACCTCCACACTATACACTGGGATGAAGGATTCCTTCTTCATGTGACCTCAAAGAGTTAATTGCATAGGGTCAGTATTCCTAGAGAGAAAGGGAACAGGGTGGACAGAAAGTGAAGAGTCCTCTATCGCAAAAGTCCTCCTCCAAAATAAATCCCTTCTCCTGCTTTTCTCCTTCCGGAGGGAAACAGAGGTGCCATGGACTGCATTGCCATTCCAGGCCCCTCTTAAGAACTTTCTTCCAAGGTATCCTCCTGTGGGGTTTGAGGGTGATTCTATTTCAGTGGTGTATGTGTGAAGGGGAGGGTGGGGTGACCTCAGGGGGAGGAAGGGTGGTTTCAAGAGTAAAGATAACTTTGTAAAATAGTAAAATTGCATTGTTGCAGCTTTTAAAGACATAGGCCAGTGATGGCAAACCTATTAGAGACCAAGTGCCCAAACCGAGGGGGGGGGGACTTTGTGCTGAGTGAGTGAAGAAACACTACCATTGGACTGCTGGGCAGAGGGATGAGATCAAGCTCTGTGCTGGGGGAGGGAGGAGGCACTCCCATTGGTCTGCTGGGCAGAGGGGCGGGGCAACCTCTGTGCTGGGGAAGGAGGAAGCACTCCCATTGGGCTGCTTGGCAGAGGGGTGGAGCGAACTCTGCACTGGGTCACCAGCACGAGTGCCCACAGAGAGGGCTGTGAGTGTCACCTCTGGCACGCATGCCATAGGTTCGTCACCACTGACATAGGCCATGGATTTAAAGAAACAGATTATAATCTAGGAAAGTTCATGCAAAATAAATCTGTAATATCATAGGTGCCATACGATCTTGCTTTTGTTTTGTGTTTGCTTACATGCCTACATATTGAGAAGTTGCTACTTTGAAGACATTTCTTGGTTGGTAGTTTCCAAGTGTTCTAGGACACTATTGCATGGGAGGATCTTGAAGAAGCTTTTGAATAAAATTATCTTTCGGCCTACCCATCCTTGGAACTTGTTTGTGAAACTTAAAATATTGCAGTGCCTTCCAGCCATACCCACCAGCTATGCTATGTGAGTATTCTGGGAGCTGTTCTCCAGAAAAGGAACTGTTCTTATTTCTCAGCCCTGACACAATCATTATTCACAATTCTGTGATGGCCACATATACAGAGCTGGTTAGAAAGAGTTGTACATGTGGTAACTCAGATCAGCCTCTAGGAAAAAGAGAACAGCCTCTAAGTACAGTCAAACCTCGAGATAAGAATGGTGTGACTTAAGAAAAATTTGAGATACATCCAGAAATCTCAGGAAAGATCAGGTTTGAGATACAAATTTTTAGTAAGAATTTTTTTCGAGATACAGAATTCAATGCATTCCTATGGGAATTTGCATTCAATGCATTCCTATGGGAAATTCAAGATAATAATTTTTTGAGATACAGCCAACCTGGAGGAACGAATTAGATTTGTATACAGAGGTTTGAATGTATATAGATCTATGGACATTTAGAGTGACTACATGTCCCCATTTATACATTTGAAGAACTACCAGAGGACTAGTCTTCATTTGAACACATTCTCCATTGTAAGGGCTGGCAAGGCAAAGTGTGAAGTTGCCCATCCACAAGTAGTACCTCAACAGGTAGCACTATCCACAGCTAGCGTCTGGACATCGTGCTTAGGAGGCACGCAAGTCACCTTCTTCTCCACTCAAGTGAGATGGATTGTAATTTTATTTAAATCTTATTTCTGGCCTTCCATATGGAATTTTATGCAAACAAATGTCTTCTCTTATTCTTTAGTTTTCTGATGTATATGCTCCTTTTGTGATACATACCGTCCTAAGTGGCCACCATATTTAAAACTAATGCTATACATATGGGCTGTGACACTGACAGAAGTACAGCTAGCAGACAGGCTTTCCTATTTCCTTGATCATTTCCATCTGAAAAGAGCCATAGTTCTCTAGGCAAGTTTCTAAAAAATGTTTACAAGGAGGCTAACATTCATATTACTTTTTTGGACTAACTCTTCAAGCATTTCCCAGCCAATATAGACATCTGTAGGTCCAAGATGGAGCTCTGCCCAGCTCTGGACATCTCTCTCTCTCAACTGTATGTACTCTCCTAGGCTACTTGATATGCAGACTCAAATCTCTAATGACTTAAAGGAATAAATCACACAAACCAGGGCAAAAACAATGTGCATTAACTATAAAAAACTTTGTGAGTGGAATTTGCTAGTAAAAAAGCACACTAACAATTGCAACATACAGTATATGCAACATTAAACGAAATAAGTCCTTGAGAAGTATAGCTATGTTTTTTACCAAACTTCCAGCTTTCCCTTGATAAAAATGAATTTAATCCATGCACATAAATTATTTTAGCATGACATTTTATAGCTTGTCGTCATTCCTGCTGTCATCATAGCTAACCCCCCTTGAAGTACATAAAACTTTCATTTACCCTCTTTAAAGGCTGCAGGCTGGACAAGCTTTAGTATACAGAATATTTACAGAGGGTTTTTCATGTGCATTGGGAGCTGGGCTTCAGAATTTGTCTTAAATGCAAGCGCGGCGCCAAAATGGCCGCCGCGCTCTTTGCGCCCCCCCCCACCGGACTTGGACATCCGGGTAGTTAGGGGGCGTGGCCAGCACCCTTTAAAAGGGGTGGCCACGAGGCAGCCGCGCTGCCATTTTGCGAAGCGACGGAGAGGAGAAGTTTTTCCCCAATTGCTCCGTCGCTCTTCCCTTTAGCCAGGAAGCCTTTTTTGGGCAGCGGTTTTTTCTTAGCTCCTTTTCTTCGGCTTCCCAGCAATTCGCGGCAATGCCTTCCAAAAAGAAGGCGATGGCGAATTCGATTCGCCCTTCCAGGAGGTGGCAGCCGGGTCGGAGGACCGTGACTGCGCCCCCTCTGCAGGCCCCCTTTCCGGGGGCACCCACCGGAACCGGTGGGATGGGGTCGATTGCTCCTTGGCCAGAGGCTGGGCGGCCCCAGCCTGGCCCAGAGGGGACCGCGGCCCCCGGCCCGCAGTTGGCGGCCATCGGATCGGGCCAGGCAGGTGGGCATGCCCAGGCTGGGCCTTCGGAACTTGCCCCGCTGCGTCCAGCAGTGGGCTACAACCAGGGGGGTTGGCTGGGTTCCCTTCCCTGGCAGGGCATGCCCCCGGTCTCTCAGGGGCCGGTGGTTGGGGCATGGCCATATTTGGGCCCCGGTGTCCAGTTGCCTGGCGCGGCCCCTGCCAACAGTGGGCCTGCCGGCCCGATGGCCCCCATCTGCGTGGGGGGCTCTGTGAACGTTGATGCCCTACTGGCCCGCATAGCGGCTCTAGAGGCAACTTTGGGGTTAGTAAATCCACCCGGGGCACCTTTTGGTTTACAGGTCAACGCAACGGCCGCCGGCCCTCGGCAGGCAGCCGACCGGGTCGAGCTGCCTGAGGCATGTGGGTCGGTGACAGCCGCGGCCTCGCAGCTCCCCGCGCAGCTGATGCCGCCAGCAGGTAGTGGTCAAGCCCCATCTACGAGCTCGGTTGCGGTCGCGAGCTCCGACGCCCGCAGTGGGCCGGAACCCCCAGTGGGGGCGGCCCATGCGGGTGCACCTTGTGAGTATCCAAGTCAAGCTACTGCACCCACACCACAACCCACAACGGGGGGAGGCTTACAGTGGCCGTGGCCTCGCCTGGTTGGGCCGGCGGGACAGATGCCGCCGGCCCATTCGGGTTCAGCTTTGCCACTCCAAGGCCCCACTTGGGGCGGGGGACCCTATTCGGCAGGGAACCTACTGGGGGTGGCGGGGCTGGTTCGGGCCCCTTTCATGGTGCCCAGTGCTGCCAATGTTCTGGTGTCGGCTTTTCCGACAGCAGGGTATTCCTTGCCCCTTGGGGATCATCTGGCCCAGGCAACCAAGGAAAAGATCTGGCGGGGGGAGTATGTGGACATTTTCTCCCTCCTGAATAGGGAACCCACCAAGGAGGAGAGGGAGGGTCAGGACGAGAAAGACAAGGAGCAGTCACGTCGTCATAAGCCGCCGCGCACATGGGCCAACTGGTTACCCGCATACCTCATATACATGGTGGTGTACCTTAGGGCCCGGCCTGACCTGGCCATTCCGATGGTCCAGTATTTGGACAACATATACAGGGCGATGGTTGATTTCCCTGGCCCGTCGTGGTTGGCTTACGATGAAGAATTCCGCATGAGAGTGCCCCTACACCCAGAGATGAGGTGGGATGAGCCCTGTCAGAAGCTGTGGCTACTGTACATGACCCCCACGCACCCGGCGCCGGGGGAGAGGTACCATTGTGGACATGCGGTCCAGCGAGCTGCTCCAGCCCAGGCACCCCGCCAGGTGGCGGGGCAGGGGGTTCCAGCCCGCCTGCTGTGTTGGAGCTTCTCGGCCAATGGTTCCTGCAATAGGAAGCAGTGCCAATACAGGCATGAGTGTCCCTCTTGCGCTGGCCCCCATGCCGCCTCTGCGTGTCCAAGGGCAGGCGGACTGCGGGGCAGAGGGAGAGGTGGACAAGGTGCGGTCAGAACTGCCGCGGAGGGAGCTGGTCAAGCAAAAGGCCCCCTCCCCAATTAATGTGGACATGTTGGAGCGTTGGCTCACGATGTACCCGAGGAGGGCAGATGCAGCTTACCTGCTTGAGGGTTTCCAGCAAGGGTTTCACATTCCTTTCACAGGGGACAGGTCCCCCCAAGATGCTCCCAACCTGTTGTCACTCAGGGGCAGGGAGGAGGTGGCTGCCGTGAGCATTGCTAAGGAGGTCGATGCTGGCAGGGTCACTGGCCCTTTCCCTGTCCCACCATTTCCCAATCTCAAGGTTTCCCCTTTGGGGTTAGTGCCCAAGAAGGCACCGGGGGAATTTCGCCTGATACACCACTTGTCTTACCCGGCCGGCCGTTCGGTCAATGATGCTATCCCTGATGACCTTTGTTCGGTCAGGTATACATTTTTTGACCAGGCCCTGCGCATGGTGCGCTCTTGTGGCCCGGGTGCACTGCTGGCAAAGTGCGACATTAAGTCGGTGTTCCGTCTCCTGCCGGTGCACCCGGGTGACTTTGAGCTGCTGGGCTTCAAGTTCAGGGGTGAATTTTATTTCGACAAGGCCATGCCTTTCGGCTCTTCCATTTCATGCTCGGCATTTGAGCGCTTCAGCACATTCCTACAGTGGGCCTTTGTTCGCAGGTCGGGGTCTCGGTCTGTAGCCCACTACCTTGATGATTTCTTATTCGGGGGTGAACAGGGCTGGGACACGTGCACGCGTCTCCTAAACACATTTCAGACGCTAATGAAGGAACTTGGTGTCCCTTTAGCGCCCGAAAAGACCGAGGGCCCATCAACCAAGCTCACATTCCTGGGGGTGGAGATCGACATGGTTGCGCAGGCCTCCAGGTTACCTGTCGATAAGGTTTCACGGATCACTGCACTGATCATGGACTTGCTGGCCAAACACAAGGTGTCCCTTCGGGAGCTTCAGGTGTTACATGGTCACCTCAATTTTGCTTGCAGGGTGGTCGCACCTGGCAGAGCCTTTGCTCGACGCTTGTGCGACGCCATGACTGGCTTGGCCAGGCCCCACCACAGGGTCCGACTGAACAAGGGCATGAGGGCAGATATGCTCATATGGCTCCAGTTCCTGAGGGAATTCAACGGGGTGTCGTTTTGGAGGTCCGACCTTCTGGTTTCCCCTCGCTTTCAGGTTCAGTCGGATGCATCGGGGTCCCTGGGTTATGGGATTTACTTCGAGGGGAAGTGGGCCTACGGCAGATGGCCGTCAGCCTGGTGGGGCACGGATCGTTTGCGGGATCTCACGTACCTAGAATTTTTCCCCATTCTGGGAGCTTTGATGCTATGGGGCGAGGAGTGGGCCAATTCGGTTGTCCATTTCTGGTGCGACAATGCGGCGGTTGTCCACATTGTCAACTCACTGACGTCAAAATCTCCTAGGGTTATGGGGCTGGTCCGCCATTTTGTGTTGCGCAGCCTGCGCCTCAATGTGCTTTTCAGGGCTCGACATGTTCCAGGTATTAATAACGATATTGCTGACGCTTTGTCCCGCCTGCAGATCCCCCGGTTCCGTGCCTTGGCCCCGGACGCAGAGGAATTTCCCTCGCCGCTCCCGGACGAGATATGGACACTTGGCAAGGAGAGGTGAACTGGGCGATTGGCATGTCGCTGGCGCCCCGCACGCGTAAGGCGTATGACCATGCATTCAGTACTTTCCGGGCCTTTTGTGCCCGATTCCAGCCGCCTGAAAGTTGGCCCATCCCAGTGGCCCACGTCCTCCAATTTATGGTTTATTTATACACCCAGGGCCTAGCTCCCCACACCATAGCATCCAGGCTGTCAGCGCTGGCATTCATGGCCAAGGTGGGTGGTTATGCTGACAGCACAAGTGATTTCCGCATACGGCATGTTTTGGAAGGGTGGGCGCGGGAGCGGGGGCACAGCCCGGACGACCGCCACCCGATTACTCCAGGGGTACTTGCCCACCTTGCACGGGGCTGGAATGACCTGTGTTTTGACAGGTATGAGGCAGCCTTGTTTCATGCGGCTACAACGGTGGCCTTTTTTGGAGCGCTCCGCATCAGTGAGCTGGTGCTACTGTCTAAGGCGGATGCGAGTCGTAGGGCACTGGAACTCAAAGATGTCTATGTTTCCAATGATTGGGCTCATCTGAGGATACGCTCCTCTAAGGTTGATCAGCACGGGGTAGGCAGCGGTGTAAGACTGCTATGATGTTCCATGGCAGACATCTGTCCGGTTGGTGCCCTACAAGAGTTCCTTGCAATGTGTGGTACGCACCCTGGCCCGTTTTTCTGTCATCAAGATGGGTCTCCCCTTACTAAATTTCAGTTTTGGAAGGTGACCGGCAAGGCACTGGCCAGTGTTGGCCTCCCTGGGGCTCGCTACGGCACCCATTCATTCAGGATAGGGGCAGCCTCCACTGCAGCGGCGTTTGGGTACTCTGGGGCTGATATACGCAACATGGGAAGGTGGGGATCAAGATGTTTTCAGTTATATGTTCGCCCCTTTCAACTGTGAGTACCGTTTTAGTCACTGCCCTGTTTCCCTTTTTTCCTTGACAGACCCTGGGTGTCGTCTTACACCGGTGACAGTATGGCTGGTGGGCCACAGCTATGTGCACAGGGCAGCGCAGTTTGCTGCGGCGACCGAGTGGGGACCCCAACTGGGACTGGGTGCTTCCGCAAGTCTCAGGTGGTACGGTAAACGTGGAATGTTATGGCGGGAACTGTTGCCATTCCTTTTCTCCATCGGGAATGCTGAACCGCCTGATGTCCTGATTATACACCTAGGGGGTAATGATTTGGGACAGGTCACGGGCCTATCGCTGAAACATGCGATTTGCGGTGACCTGGCCTACTTGCATTATGTGTGGCCTGCCACAACCCTGCTTTGGTCGGACATGATACCGCGGCACGCTTGCAGGGGAGGGTTTAACCTCCAGGCCCTTGATCGGGCTCAGCGCTCGGTGAACAGGGGTATTGCCCGGGTCCTTCTGGACAAGGGTTGGGGGTGCGTCATACGACACCCCACCATCAGTTTACAAAATTACGAGCTCTACACAGGGGATGGGGTCCATCTGTCGCCGGGAGGTATGGACCTCTTGTTGGGAGATTGGCGAGCAGGCCTGTTGACCGAGCTGACGGTCTGGGGGGGGCGGTGAGCCTTTTTGGAAGCCTCCCCGTGTGGCGGGTAGCATTGGTAAGGTAAACATTTATGACCCACAGGTATCCGGCAGGTTTGCAATTGACTGGACAACACTAGACAGGCACAAGTTGGTTAACGTTGTCCGGTCAACGATGAACCAGGCAATGGGGTGATGGCACGAGCTAGGCAGCATGCATCACCCCGTTATTTTACGGATATGCGTCAGAGGGTGGGGTCAGTAGTTAGATTATTGACTACGGTCAACAATTTGTTTGTTGTCAACAAACAAATTGATACAAATGGATACATTGTAACCAATTGCCGTTGGCAATTTTGGGTGGAACCTTACCAGTGTTACTTCGGCCTGCTTGCCTTAAGAATTATAATTGGTTGAATACCAATAGAAATTTATAATTCGGACTAGGGCATGAATCAATAAATGTGGCCCAATGCCGTTATCCACTTTTACCAGTGTCTGAGTCCTTTATTGGGGGGTGCGCCTGCAATAGGTTCAAGCCAGTGGGCTGAATGTTGATTTAGCTGTATGTCTTGTAAATCTTCTCATCCTTTGGATGTGTGTTGTCCTTTGAAACAATTTGTTACTACATGCATATGTTTATCTATTTGTTTGTTCACTGTTTATTCATTTAAGGTAAAGTTTTCCCCTACTCGAACGCCAGTCACATCTGACTCTAGGGTTCATTGCTCAACTCTGTTTCAAAGCCGAAGAGCCAGCGCTGTCTGCTTCTGCAGATGATTCTGTGGTAATGTGGCAGGTACTGGAGCGCATGGAATGCTGTTACCTTCCCACTGAAGTAGTCCCTATTTATCTACTTGCAATTTTTTACTTTTGAACTGCTAGGTCAGCAGGAGCTGGGACAAAGACGTTTGCTCATTCCGTCGTGCAGTACTCTGGAATCGAACTGCTGACTTCCTGCCTTCCAGTCACCATCTTAGCCACTTGAGCCTCTGGAGTCCTTTATGTTCACACTAAATCTGTGTGTGTATGAGAGAGAGAGAGAGAGATTGCCAGACTGCAATAACAATTTTAGAGGCATCACAGGCTCTAGCCCAGTGATGGCAGACTGCAATAACAATTTTAGAGGCATCACAGGCTCTAGCCCAGTGATGGCAAACCTTTTAGAGACCAAGTGCCCAAATAGAGGGGCGGGGTGAACTCTGTGTTGGGGGAATGGAGGAAGTGCTCCTGTTGGGTTGCTGGGCAGAGGAGCAGGGAGAACTCTGTGCTGGGAGCATACCTGTCAAGTATCCCGTATTGGCCGGGATTTCCTGTTTTTCAGCGCTCGTTCCTCCCCTTTCCCGCTGCCATCCCATTTTTGAACGCTGGGAAAATGGGTTACTGTGCATGCACGCCCATGGCAGGCATGCACAAATGGGTTACTACCCACACATGCACAGTAATTTTCCAATTTTTTTTCGGAGCAGTGCTTGACGGGTATGCCTGGAAGGAGGGAGGAAGCATTCCCATTGGGCTTCTGGGCAGAGGGGCGGGGTGAACTCTCTGTTGAGAGGAGGGAGGAGGCACTTCCATTGGGCTTCTGGTCAGATGTGAACTCTGTGCTGGGGTGACAGAGTTCATATGCATGCGTGCATGCCAACTGAGTGAGCTTGGAGTGCCCCCTCTGGCACGCATGCCACAGGTTCGACACCACTGCTCTAGCCAGTTGGTGCCTTCTAATTGACATTTTCTCATTCAGATGAAACATTACAACAGAAATGATTTTGTTACCTTTAATTTTCCATATTTGCTCTCAATGAAGGAAAAAAGATGAGGATAGAGAACTTCTGGATTGACCCCCCAAATCATAATACTACATTAAACTGAATTATTTTCTCCTTATAGATAGGAGAAATCATGCTACACCTCTAATAATTCCTAGAGTGTTGTGGTTTAGAACCCTCTTCTTATTTCATGTCTAGGGCAGACTTGGATCCAGTTGACATTGTTTATCTGGACTTTCAGAAGGCTTTTGACAAGGTCCCACACCAAAGGCTCTTGAATAAACTTACCAGTCATGGAATAAAGGGACAGGTCTTGTCCTGGATCAGCAACTGGCTAAGGGACAGGAAACAGAGGGTAGCACTAAATGGACACTTCTCCAAGTGGAGGGAAGTAAAGAGTGGGGTCCCCCAAGGTTCAGTACTGGGACCCCTGCTTTTCAACCTCTTCATAAATGATCTAGAGGTAGGAGTAAAAAGCAAGGTAGCCAAATTTGCTGACGACACTAAATTATACAGGGTAGTGAAAACTGTGAGAGATTGTGAAGAGCTCCAGAGGGATCTCTTGACACTGGGGGAGTGGGCAAAACAGTGGCAAATGAGCTTCAACATCAGTAAGTGCAGAGTGATGCATGTTGGGGCAAAAAACCCCAATTACATTTATAAACTGATGGGGTCTGAACTCTCTGCGACAAACCAGGAAAGGGACCTTGGTGTCCTGGTGGACAGCTCAATGAAGGTGTCAACCCAGTGTGCCTCAGCAGTGAAAAAAGCAAACTCAATGTTAGGGATCATTAGGAAGGGTATAGAAAATAAGTCAGCAAGTGTCATTTTGCCTCTTTATAAATCTATGGTGAGGCCCCATCTGGAATACTGTGTACAGTTCTGGTCGCCATACCTCCAGAAGGATATTATGGAGTTGGAGAAAGTACAGAGGAGGGCAACCAGAATGATTAGGGGACTGGAACACCTTCCTTACCATCTGAGGCTGCAACGGTTGGGCCTTTTCACTCTTGAACGACGGCGTCTAAGAGGTGACCTGATTGAAGTTTATAAAATCATGCACGGTGTGGACAAAGTGGATAAGGAAAAACTGTTTTCCCTATCGCACAACACTAGAACTAGGGGACACTCCATGAAACTTTTGGGTACTAGTTCTCAAACAAATAAGAGAAAGTACTTTTTCACCCAGAGGATTACTGGTCTATGGAACTCCCTGCCAGAAGAAGTGGTGACAGCTGTCAGTCTTGACAGCTTTAAGAAAGGATTAGACAAGTTCATGGAGGACAAGGCTATCAATGGCTATAATTATGGCTACCTAAGGACAACCTCCGGGTTGGAGAGATAGGCAGGATATCTCTCAATGCCATTTCCAGGGAATCCTAAGCAGGTGAAGGCATCTCCTTGGGAATACCCTGAAGGAAATGGTGAGCCACTGTGTGAGACAGAATGCTGGACTGGATGGGCTGTGGCCTGTTCCAGCAAGGCTGTTCTTATGTTCTTATGTTCTTATGTTCTTATGTTCTTATGTTGATCTAAAGTCTGTACTTTTTAAAATGCAATCTATTTTTCACTCTCTTTTATTGTTAAAGGGTTCTTCTTAACATTCCAACCTAGAGTCCATACTATGGCAATGTGATGATGAAGATTTCTGTGCCTTCAGCACAGAATAAAAGAATAAAAGATTTATTCTAGTTTTATTTATATTTAATTCAGAAAACAACTCCCATGCTTTTCCTAGACTGATATTCCAAACATTTGAACAATCGTAAAAGGTTTTGTGAAACATCCCCAAATATTCCTGAGGCTATTGTAATCGCAGGAGCAACATAATATGAAATAGACATTTCTTTCTGGAAAAGTATGAGAAACAGGAGAACACAAAGCAGAGATAGCCCTATCATTACACAGGATGAGACACCTGCCAGGCAGCAAGGCACTCAGTTGTTGTTTTCTTGTCAGAGATTACTCTGGGTTGAAAGGATTTTTAGGGGACACTCAAATGAGGCTCCTTTTATGCCCCCAAGTGCAGCTGTAAAAGGTAAAGGTAAAGGTCACCCTTGCTCAAAAGCCAGTCGTATCCAACTCTAGGGTTCAGTGCTCACCTCTGTTTATAGCCGAAGAGCCAGCGCTGTTTGCATCTGCAGACATTTCCATGGATATGTGGCAGGCATGCCTAGACACCAAAGTGCTCAGAACGGTGTTTACCTTCCCACCAAAGTGGTACCTGTTTATCTACTTGGAATTTCTTGCTTTCGAACTGCTAGGTTGGCAGGAGCTGGGGCAGAGACAGGCACTCATTCTGTTATGCAGTCCTCGGGTTTTTAACTGGTGACCTTCCGCCTCCCAGTCAGCGTCTTAACCACTTGAGCTCTGAGTCTAGGGCATGGTGATCATCTTTATTTAATGCCAAATAATGCATTTGCAGACATTTCCATGGTCATGTGGCAGGCATGACTAGACACTGGAGCACACAGAACGCTGTTACCTTCCCACCAAAGCGGGACCTATTTATCTATTTGAAATTTCTTACTTTCGAACTGCTATGTTGGCAGGAGCTGTCGTCCAGCACTCAAGTCTCAAACTGCTGATCTGCTAACCTTCCAGTCATCATGTTCAGCGTCTTCACCAATAAGTCACTGCAGTCCCTAGCAAGGCACTAGGGCAACCCAAATCCCCTAAGCTTGACTGTTTTGCGCTGGCTAAAGTAGCCAGCTGTCTTTGACTACAACAAAACAGTGGTTCTCAACCTTTCCTACAATATACCTCCCTCTATGAAAAGTCTTGAGCTCCAACATTACACAAATCCCACTCTCCCCCACCCCCCCACCCCCCCAGAAGGACATATATATATATATTCTGTTATTACATGTATCATTTACAATCAGACAGTGGGAAGAAGAAAGATAAGATCAGGGCTGATAGAAGATGGCAAATCACACTTCCTCCAGAGGACCCCAAAAATAGCAGTCTTCTGTTTGTCATGGAAACTGTTTCCACCAAAACTGCTTCTATATTCCATTAGTAGTAGGTGTACCACAGTCTGGGAACAACTACATAGAAGGATTTTACTCTATTGCCAGCATTGAACAATAATTCATCTTCTCTTCAGGTCAGATGCTGTACATGCAGTTAGGGATGTCATTTTGCCCTTTATCTCAAGAAACAAAATCGCTTCAGTTAACACTAGTAAGAACACCCTGCCCTTAATATCTCCAGAGTTATACACATGCAAACAACATTCATGTGATTTTTTTAAAAAGAGCTTGGCTTGCCTTTGTTCACATTAACTAATACCTTAATGCAGAAAAAGCTAACTTCATAGGAAGGCACATTAGCCTGAATAGGTGTTTCTTAGTTTTAAAAACCTCTTTGAAGAACATACCAAGAAAATCTCTGTTTATCTGTATTGTAGCTTCTTATTTTTGGCTCGTCATGATAAGTCCACAGTTCTTGAAAGTGTCTAATCCTTTTGTAAAACCTTCTGAAAAAGCATCTTGGCTACATGTGGTGTCAATTAATTCCCTATTATGTAGTGCGTGAGAAAGTACTTTGACCTAAACGTACTCCAGTCGAATTAACCGAGCAACTTTCAGTGCACCTAAGGGAAGACATGCTGATTCTGTACAACTGTCAAGGAAAAACTGATCCACTTATTGCATAATCAACTGGCCATTGATTGTGGACAGCTGAAAAGTCTGGAATTGCTGGAGAAAATTCCTTGTACAAAGCAAAGCTTTTGCTGTTAGTTCCATGAATTCAAAACACATTGGCTCAGTGGTATCATAATTTTCTCACTGCTTCCATTTCCCAGTTTCTACTCAGAGAGGGAATTTATATGGCCCTCTTCCTAAAACAAGCACCTTTTGTGCTAGTTTCTTACGAGCCCCAAATTAATATGTACTTAACTGGGACTCTGGGAATAAACGTAGTTGAACCAAGAGATACTTAACATCTGACTAAACATGCTCTATTAATCTTCTTCTTCTCCACTACATGCTAACCTTTCCCTTCTAGATATTTTGGACACTACATGCTGGCAACATGTCTCTGAGAAGAAGGCTCATAAATCTTCCCCACCACCCACACTTCTGCTCTACATTTCCAAACAATTGTTTGAATTTTGTTTTCATTATAATTTATTTTAAGTTGTTGCCGCAAAGTTTGGGTCATGACGTTGCTCAATATACTTAGACATATTTTTTTCCCACAGCAATTATTTTGTGTTCCCTATTTAATGGAATTATAAGCATTTTATGAGCTCTGCAGAATGCAGCAAAAATTCCAGGCTAGAAAAGAAGGTCTACAAGGCTAAGCATGTGCTGGAAAGCCTTGATTCATGTCTTAAGCTTGGTCACAAATTCCCTGTGTATGATCATCACACATAAACTGGCAGAGATCTCATTCCCATGATAAGCTCTCAGCCTCTCCACCTTACTCAATGAAAGAGGTCTCAGAATGCCACCTCTGGTACACGTGCCATAGGTTCACCACCACTGCATTAAGAGGACTAGCAGCTAGGAAGAAAAGAAAAACTTATCATTTATTATTTTAGGAAATCCATTTAAGGATAATGTGGGAGGAAGGAGATCCCTAAACTTATTTACAGAAGTTCTTAGAGCAGCCTTCTGTCCATACAGGTCTCCTTCGGCAATCATTGCAGACAGACTATACATTGCTGCCTCTCTTGTTAGACTGAATTACTCAAACACATTCCACATAGGCTGCTTTTGATAACAGTTTAGAGACTTCAAGTGATTCAAAAGTTTGAAGCTAGACTGCTGAACAAAACATCTTAAAGGGGGAGTCCAGAAATCAAGAAATTGAATATATGTCAAAATGAGTTAGTGACTCCTCCCAGACTGTGGAACAGACTGTGGTGGGTGGGTGGGTTGGCCATGATCTCTGATGTCCTTTAGCAACTTCTGTTAAGAACAGGTTGTAAAGCAGAGGTTCTCAACCTTTTAAACCTGGGGGGCTGGATCACGCTCCAATAGGCTGTTCGTGGGCTGGACTGGTGTCCCTTCTGCCGCTGCCGCTGCCAACACTCCTCCACACGCTACCAGTCCAGCCCACCAACACTTCTCCCCATGCCACCGCCACCACCTACACTGCACCCCCACAACTCCACCGCAACCCCCCCCCAGTGGTGGGCTCCAAAAAAATATACTACCACACTGTGGGTGTGGAATGGTGGGCATGGCCAGGGGAAAGCCCTGCATTGCACCTGAATTAGGACTTTGTTGTTGTTGTTCAGTCGCACAGTCGATTCCGACCCTTTGCGACCCAATGGACCATTGACCTCCAGGCACCTTTGTCCTTCATCATCCCTCCTCAACCAGCCCATTGATTCTACAATACAATATAGCCAAATACCCAAAAGCGCAGGCTCCCAAAAATACAGGAAATTTCTGCGCATGCATGGGTGCGCATGCACGGGTGCGCATGCATGGGTGCGCATGCACGGGTGCGCACACACAGAACCCATTTGTGCATGCGCAGAACCTGTTTGCATATGCACAAATGGATTCTGCACATGCACATGTGCACAATAAACCCTTTCCCCACCATTCAAAAAACAGGACGGAGGCAGGAAAGGGGAGGAACGAGCGCCAGAATATGGGAAATCACAGCCAATACGGGATACAATGAACAGCCCTCTCTTTCTTTGCATCTAATTGCTTTATTAGGCAGTATAAGGTAAAGGTCGCCCTTGCTCAAAAGCCAGTCATATCCAACTCTAGAGTGTGGTGCTCATCTCCATTTACAGCCAAATTAATGTTGCTGTCTGCTTCTACAGACATTTCTGTGGTCCGTGACAGGCATGACTAGACACTGGAGTGCATGGAATGCTGTTACCTTCCCACCAAAGCAGTACCTATTTATCTACTTGCAATTTGTTTGTTTGTTTTTGTTTTTTGTTGTTTTTGTTTTTTGAACTGCTAGGTTGGCAGAAGCTGTGACAGATACAGGACCTCACTCTGTCGTGCAACACTCAGGTCTCGAACTGCTGACCTGCTGATCTTCCAGTCATCGAGTTCAGTGTCTTAACCACTATGTCACCACAGTCCCCTATGGGATAGTAGCATCTACCAATTCATTCTGAATCATTTTAAAATCATTAAAGGACTCAAGGAGCACAGCTGATTGGCTAAGCAGACCCCCACATCCATACTCCTCCGTACTAGGAATGAAGAGTCACCATTTGTTGTAAACTATTCACTAGCATTATAGCCTGTAAGTTCTTAACCTGTGGGGTCCCTGCACTTAACCTTCAAATATTTTTCTCTGATCTTTACTGTCCTGGACAAGTGTCTGTTTATAATCCAGTCCTGTTGGGCTTTGGTTGGCAGTTACATTACCTTTGGCTATGACAAAACCTCACAATATTTGGCATTAACCAGTAGCTGATTAGCAAGTTTAGCAGCTCATGTCTTCAAATTAAATTTTTCTTTCCCAGTTGATAGAGATCCACTCCAAACATCAAATATTTGGGGTTTTTTTTAATGCCACAAATCTTTATTTCTTGGACAACGAACCTGGAATCTTAAATTATGAGTTTCAACCAAAGCCATGCCGCAAGGAACAGAATCTCCATACAAGGGAACTAAAGGGGAATCTTTTGCTCAGCTTCTGGGATATTATTAAACACAGTTTCCACTCAGAGCAATGGTACTGGTTGTGGCGAAAGTGGCAAAATCACAGCCACCAATCAGTCAATCATCCCAAACTCTGCCAGTAAGGATGGAGGAAAGTCTAAATTTTAAATCAGATTTTATGAAAAATGTGCATGTGCAAGGCTGATGGAACTTGAGATTTTAAAAACCCCATTTTGTTGTTGTTCAGTCGCACAGTCGGTTCCGACCCTTTGCGACCCTATGGACCATCGTTCTCCAGGCATCTCTGTCCTCCACCATCCCCCTCAGCACTCCCAGTTCTGTGCCCATTGTGTCTACAATACCATCTAGCCATCTCCTCTTTGGCCTCCCCCTTCTTCTTTTGCCCTCCACCTTTCCCAACATCAGGGCCTTCTCAAGTGAATCCTCCCTTCTCATTTGATGTCCAAAATACTTTAGCTTCGTCTTTACTATTAGCCCTTCCAATGAGCAGTCAATGTTGATTTCTTCTAAGATTGACCTATTTGTTCTCCTCGCTGTCCAGGGTACTCTCAAAACTCTCCTCCAACACCACATTTCAAAGGCATCTATTCTTCTGCATTCAGCTTTCCTAATTGTCCAGCTCTCACATCCGTACATTACTACTGGGAATACCATTGCTTTGACTATTCTAATTTTTGTTTGCAATGTGATGTCTCTGCTTTTCACTATGTTCCCCAGGTTTCTCATGGCTTGTCTCCCAAGAATCAGTCGCCTTTTTATTTCATGGCTGCAATCCCCATCTGCCGTGATCTTTGATCCCAGGAAAGTAAAATCTGTCACTGCTTCTACTTCTTCCCCATCTATTTTCCAGGAACTGATTGGGCCTGTTGCCATTACCTTGGTTTTCTTGATATTGAGTCTCAAACCAGCTTTTGCACTCTCCTCCTTCAGCCCAATCAAGAGGTTCTTTAGGTCTTCCTCACTTTCTGCCATTAGGGTGGTATCGTCTGCATATCTCAGATTGTTTATGTTTCTCCCAGCAATTTTAATCCCATATTGTGATTCCTCCATCCCTGCATTTCGCATTATGTGCTCTGTGTATAGATTGAATAAGCAGGGTGATAAAATGCAGCCTTGTCTTACTCCTTTTCCTATTCCAAACCACTCTGTCATTCCATGTTCTGTCCTAACTGTTGCTTCTTGGTTCATGTACAGATTTCTCAGGAGGCATATGATGTGCTCTGGTATTCCCATCTCTTTAATTACTTGCCACATCTTGTTGTGGTCCACACAGTCAAATGCCTTAGTGTAATCAATGAAACAAAAGTAAACTTGTTTCTGGTATTCCTTTGTTTTCTCCATGATCCAACGTATGTTGGCAATGTGGTCTCTAGTCCCCCTGCCTCTTCTGAAACCGGCCTGCACCTCTGGTAGTTCTCTCTCCACATGTTGCTGAAGTCTGTCCTGTATTATCTTGAGCATCACCTTGCTGGCGTGTGGGATGAGTGCAATTATATAGGAGATAAAGAACACCCAGCCAAAGAGATTTGATTCCTTATGTCTTAAAAACTGGCTTCCAATCCCTGTGAGTTTATCAAATGTTGTGGTCCCAAATTAGAGTTGCTACATCTTTTCCTAAAAGACTTCTTACTTCTATGGCCGGTAGGTACAACATAACCCCCTCCGTCTTCTCAACAGCACACTGAATGAATTGGGTGGTGAAAATGGGAAGCAGTGTCACTCCAGTTTCCTTCTTAAAGAATCCAGCTACAGTCAGTGGAAGAGGCTTCGTGACCCCTTTCACCTACACATCCTGTACTTTAAATCTCTCCCTCTTCATTATAGGGATTTAAGAGAGATCTGGTTCTGATTCAGACTCTCTCTAATCATCATGGCTAGCTTGGCCCCAGTGGAGCATTTTTGCCTAATGATCTTGAACTCTGCCCTGGAAGAGATCAGGTAAACTGTACATTAAATCTGGTAAACCCAGCCATACAAAAATATATCATAAACCTTGTGAGCAAAGTGGCCCCAAATTATAGATCTGGGATTATATTCTGTTGTATTCTTTGGGTGCATCATCCCAGCCCATCACATATAAAGCCACAAAAGTACAGGGTACGGTGCGAAAACACGTAATAAGGGTTTAGAAAGAAAAAAACCTTTTTTTCCCCTGCAGATTCATTTAGGATCTCAGATGAACTGGAGAACACCAAAGCTCTTAAGCTTTTAAAATCTCTAGCTTGTATGTGTGTATGTGTGCATGTGTATATAATATACTCCAGATGTGCCAAATAAGCTTGCCAAATGTTGGTGTTTTGGTACTTAGCTATGCTGCTGATCATCACACATTACTTCTTTGTTTCCTACTTACAACTAAAACTCATACTGTATATTAATGTATAGGAAAATTGGGGAGGGAGGAATGTTTCTCTCTTCTGTGGATGTACCGAACAGCTGTGGAAGATCTAAACATCCAGGCTGGAATCATTGTTCTCTTTGAATTACATCTCCCAGAATCCCCCAGTCTGCATGAAATCCTGGGAGTTAGAAGACCAAAAGAGTAAAATTGACACAATCTGACTCAAATTTCCATCTCCGCCCTCTTGGGCAACGAAGCAAAGTCAGAGCAATGGCTTACTATTCCTTTTTCCTTCATGGCAGTGATACAAAATTATGAAAGACTGGATCCCTAGATTCTCATAATGCAAGCGCGGCGCCAAAATGGCCGCCGCGCCCTTTGCGGGCCCCCCCCCACAGGACAGAGAATCCGGGTAGTTAGGGGCGTGGCCAGCTCCCTTATAAAAGGGGTGGCCACGAGGCAGCCGCGCTGCCATTTTGCCTCAGCGACGGAGCGGAGAAGTTTTTCCCCCTGCGCCTCCGTCGCTCGTTGGTATTGCCGGGAAGCCTTTTGGGTCGATTTTGCTTAGCTAGCTTCCCTTTTTTGCTCGAGATGCCTTCCAAAAAGAAGGCTGCTGCGAATTCAGCCCGGGCTGTTAGGAGGCGCAACCCAGGTCGGAGGACCGTGGTGCCGCCTCCTCAACAGCCACCTTTACATCCCCGGCCGGGGCTAGTGGCTTGGGGTCTATCGCCCCTTGGCCCGTTCAGAGTGCGGGCGCGGAGGGCGCCCCGGCCCGCGGCCCGCGAGCGGTGGACACCGCTCCTCCTTCCGCCCAACCCGTTGGGCCGACTACTTCTGGGCCGCAGCCTCTCCCGGGGCCCTCTAGCCTTGGGGGGTGGCCCGGTGCCCCGCCTTGGCAGGTTTCCTCACCAGCCCTACCGGGCTTCGGCCCTGGCCAATGGCCATATATGGGCCATGGGGTGCAGGGAACTGTCCCCATGCAAGGGTCAGGTGGGCCGGCCGGCTCTTTACCCATGGTTACTGTAGACACCTTACTGGCCCGTATTGCGGCCTTAGAGGAGTCTTTGGCCCGGGCCAGTCAGGCAGGTGCCCCTTTCGGGGTACCTTTTGAGGCGCTATCGGCAGCAGGACAACGGCCGGCGGGGAGGGTTGAGCTGCTGCAGGCGGGTGGCGCGGCTCCGGCCACTGCCTCGCAGCTCCCCAGCCAGCAACCTGGCGCGGGTCAAGCCCCGGTGATGAGCTCTACATCGGTCGTGAGCTCCGACGCCCCCAGTGGGCCGGAACCCCCGTTGGGGGCGGCCCGCGGGGGTGCAGCATGTGAGTATATGGTGCAAACGAGTACATCCACACACATTCCCAATATAGGGGGGACCTTTCAGTGGCCTTGGCCTCGCGCGGGTGGTGCAGGGGCTACGCCGCTGGCGACCCACCCGGCGACAACTACTGCCACCATGCCCGCTGGGGCGGGCCTTGGTTCTTACACTGCTGGGAACGTACTTGGGGTGGCAGGGTTAACTCAGGCCCCTTTGGGTAGGCCAGCTATCCCCTTTTCGGCTTTGCCGACGGCAGGGTATTCCTTGCCATTGGGTGATCACTTGGCTCAGGCTACCAGAGAAAAGATATGGCGAGGGGAGTACGTGGATATCTTCTCACTCCTGAACAGAGAGCCCACTAAGGAAGAAAGGGAGGGTCAGGATGAGAAGGACAAGGAGCAGGCACGCCGCCGTAAGCCGCCGCGTACCTGGGCTAACTGGCTCCCCGCTTATTTGATATACATGGCGGTGTATTTGAGGGCGCGGCCGGATCTAGCTATTCCCATGGTCCAATATTTGGACAACATATACAGGGCGATGGTAGATTTCCCGGGCCCCTCATGGCTAGCATATGATGAGGAATTCCGTATGAGGATTCCCCTGCACCCCGAGATGAGATGGGATGAGCCGTGCCAGAGACTGTGGCTCTTGTATATGACACCCACACGTCCTGCCCCGGGGGATAGATACCATTGTGGACATGCGGTCCAGCGAGCAGCTCCAGCGCAGGTTACCCGCCAAATGGCGGGGCAGGGGGTTCCAGCCCGCCTGCTGTGCTGGACTTTCTCGTCCAATGGTTCCTGCAGTCGGAAGAACTGCAGGTATAAGCACGAGTGTCCCACATGTTCTGGTCCCCATGCAGCCTCTGCTTGTCCCAAGCCTGGGGGGGTGCGAGGCAGAGGGAGGGGTGGACAGTGGGCTGGCAAGCCTGCCACGGATGGAACTAGTTCTCCGAAAGGCCCCCTCCCCAATTAAGGTGGACATGCTGGAGCGCTGGCTCGCATCGTACCCAAGGGGAGAGGGCAGGGAGTACCTCATCCAAGGTTTTAAGCAGGGATTTCGTATCCCTTTTATGGGTGATAGATCTCCTCAGGATGCTCCCAACCTTTTATCCCTCAGAGGAAGGGAGGAGGTAGCCGAGGCCAGCATTAAAAAGGAGTTAGACGCGGGCAGGGTCGCCGGCCCTTTTCCCGCACCCCCTTTTCCCAACCTTAAGGTTTCACCATTGGGTTTGGTTCCTAAAAAGTTCCTAGGTGAGTTTCGCCTTATTCATCATTTGTCCTACCCAGCCGGCCGATCGGTCAACGATGCGATACCTGATGACCTTTGTTCGGTCAGGTATACATCGTTCGACCATGCGCTGCGCATGGTGCGCTCGTGTGGCCCGGGTGCCTTGCTGGCCAAGTGCGACATTAAGTCAGCTTTTCGCCTCTTGCCGGTGCACCCGGGCGACTTTGAATTGCTGGGTTTTAAGTTTAGAGGGGAGTATTATTTTGATGAGGCCATGCCTTTTGGCTGCTCCATATCATGCTCGGCTTTCGAGCGTTTTAGTACCTTCCTAGAGTGGGCTTTCGTCCGCAGGTCAGGGTCCCGGTCTGTAGCCCATTACCTGGATGACTTTTTATTCGGGGGTGAACGGGGCTGGGACACGTGTGCACGTCTCCTCAATACATTTCAGACGCTAATGCAGGAACTGGGTGTCCCTTTAGCGCCCGAAAAGACCGAGGGCCCGTCGACCAAACTAGTATTCCTGGGGGTTGAGATTGATACAGTAGTACAGGCTTCTAGGTTACCGGGTGATAAGGTGTCCAGGATAGTGACCCTTATCTCGGAATTGCTGGCTAAGCGTAAGGCATCCCTGAGGGAACTGCAGGTGCTACATGGGCACCTCAATTTTGCCTGCAGGGTGGTCGCACCGGGCAGGGCTTTCGCCCGGCGCTTATGCGACGCCATGGCAGGGTTATCCAGGCCCCACCACAGAGTCAGGCTTACCCGGGGTATCAGGGCAGACATGTTTGTCTGGTTGCAATTCCTGAGGGAGTTTAATGGGGTCTCATTTTGGAGGTCTGACCTCCTGGCATCCCCCAATTTCCAGATCCAGTCTGATGCCTCAGGATCCCTGGGTTATGGGATGTACTTCAATGGGAAGTGGACCTATGGTGGGTGGCCACCGGCATGGGCAGGCACAGGTCGCCTGCGGGATCTCACATACCTGGAATTTTTTCCCATTCTGGGGGCTTTGATGCTATGGGGCGAACAGTGGGCTAATTCGGTGGTGCATTTCTGGTGCGACAATGCTGCCGTTGTGCACATTGTCAATGCACAGACTTCTAAATCGCCCAGGGTCATGGATCTAGTGCGCCATTTTGTGCTGCGCTGCCTGCGCCTCAACGTCTTGTTCAGGGCCAGGCATGTCCCAGGGGTTAATAACGATATTGCTGACGCTTTGTCCCGCCTGCAGATCTCCCGGTTCCGCGCCTTGGCCCCGGATGCGGAGGAATTTCCCTCGCCACTCCCGGACGAGATGTGGACTATTGGCAAGGAGAGGTGAACCGGGCGATTGGCCTGTCACTAGCGCCACGCACGCGTAAGGCGTATCAACAAGCATTCAATTTGTATAGGGCTTTTGCTACTCGATTTCAATGGCCAGAGACCTGGCCCATCCCGGTGGACCATGTTCTGCGGTTCATGGTTCACCTGCATGCACAGGGCCTTGCACCTCGCACCATAGCATCCAAGCTCTCGGCGTTGGCTTTTATGGCCAAAGTAGGGGGTCATGTGGATACCACCTCTGACTTCCGTGTGAGACACGTTTTGGAGGGGTGGGTGCGCGAGCGCGGGCGTTGCCCGGATGACCGGCACCCTATTTCCCCAGGGGTTCTTACCCAGTTGGCCCGGGGCTGGCCAGGCCTCTGTTTTGATCATTATGAGGCAGCCCTTTTTCATGCAGCCACAACGGTGGCATTTTTTGGAGCGCTCCGCATCAGCGAACTCGTGATGCTGTCTAAGGCGGATGCAAGTGGTAGGGCACTGGAACTCGGAGATGTATATGTTGCCAAAGACTGGGCCCAGTTGAGGATTCGCTCCTCCAAAACAGATCAGCATGGCGTAGGCAGTGGAGTAAGACTGCTACGGTGTTCTTTGGCAGACATCTGTCCGGTTGGTGCCCTACAGGAATACCTGGCACTGCGTGGCTGGCACCACGGCCCGTTTTTCTGTCACCAAGATGGGTCTCCCCTTACTAAATTTCAGTTTTGGAAGGTGACAGCCAGAGCCCTCACCAGGGTGGGACTACCAGGTGCCCGTTATGGCACACATTCGTTCCGTATTGGCGCAGCCTCTACAGCAGCTGCTTTTGGGTACTCTGGGGCTGACATACGTAGCATGGGAAGGTGGGGCTCACAATGTTTTCAGTTTTATGTGCGCCCACTCCCGCCATGAGTACCAATCCAGTCACCTTACCTTCCTTTTTCTCAATTTTCTTACAGACCCTGGGTGTCGTATTACACCGGTGACAGTATGGCTGGTGGGCCACAGCTATGTGCTCAGGGCAGCGCGTTACGCTGCGGCGACAGAGTGGGGACCCCGACTGGGACTGGGTGACCACGCCAGTCTCTCATGGCACGGTAAGCCTGGGATGTTATGGCGGGAGCTGCGGCCTTTCCTTTTTTCTGGCCTGGGGGCTGACCCGCCTGACATTCTAATCATCCACTTGGGGGGCAATGATTTGGGCCAGGTCACCGGCTTATCGCTCAAGCATGCGATTTGCGAGGACCTCGCCTACTTGCATTATGTCTGGCCTGCCACAGCCCTGGTTTGGTCGGACATTGTTCCGCGCCACTCTTACAGAGGGGGCGTTAACCTCCTGGCCCTTGACCGAGCTAGGCGCGCGGTCAATAAGGCAGTGGCGCGGTTTCTCACCACCAGGGCTTGGGGACGGGTTAGTCATCACCCCGATATTAGTCTACAAAATTGTGACTTGTATGCAGGGGATGGGGTCCATCTGTCGCGAGGAGGTATGGACCTCCTGTTGGGTGACTGGCGAGCAGGCCTGTTGACCGAGCTGACGGTCTGGGGGGGGCGTCAGGTCTTCTGTGAAGCCCCTCCGTGTGGCGGGTAGCACTGGTAAGGTAAACAGTATGACCCACAAGTATCCGGCAGGTTCGCAATTGACTGGACAACACTAGACAGGAATAAAGTAGTTAAACGTTGTCCGGTCAACGACGAATCAGGCGATGGGGTGATGATGATTGCTAACCAGCATGCATCACCCCTGTGATTTCACGGATACGCGTCAGAGGGTGGGGTCATGAGTTAGTTATTGACTACGGTCAACAATTTGTTTGTTGTTAACAAACAAATTGATACAATTTGATACATTGTAACCAATTGCCGTTGGCAATTTTGGGGTGGTACCTTACCAGTGTTACTTCGGCCTGCTTGCCTTAGGAATTATGATTGGTCGTTTTACCAATACAAATTTATAATTCGGACTAGGGCATTGAATCAATAAATGTGGCCCTTTGCTGTTATCCACTTTCAATGTTGTCTGTGTCCGTTATTGGGGGGGTGCGCCTGCAATGCAAGCGCGGCGCCAAAATGGCCGCCGCGCCCTTTGCGGGCCCCCCCCCACAGGACAGAGAATCCGGGTAGTTAGGGGCGTGGCCAGCTCCCTTATAAAAGGGGTGGCCACGAGGCAGCCGCGCTGCCATTTTGCCTCAGCGACGGAGCGGAGAAGTTTTTCCCCTCCACCCCCTCCCTAGTTAACAGTGTGATTATGGTCGCTTCGGGGCCGGGTGGGAATTTTTGGTTGGGACCCACATTGGCTTCGGATCCTGGCTTTTTTGCCCATCCCACACTGTTGCTATGGTTTGATATAGGGGTCTTTCTTCGTTCCTACTGTTGACTTTGGTCACATGGGCGGGTAGCACTGGTAAGGTAAACAGTATGACCCACAAGTATCCGGCAGGTTCGCAATTGACTGGACAACACTAGACAGGAATAAAGTAGTTAAACGTTGTCCGGTCAACGACGAATCAGGCGATGGGGTGATGATGATTGCTAACCAGCATGCATCACCCCTGTGATTTCACGGATACGCGTCAGAGGGTGGGGTCATGAGTTAGTTATTGACTACGGTCAACAATTTGTTTGTTGTTAACAAACAAATTGATACAATTTGATACATTGTAACCAATTGCCGTTGGCAATTTTGGGGTGGTACCTTACCAGTGTTACTTCGGCCTGCTTGCCTTAGGAATTATGATTGGTCGTTTTACCAATACAAATTTATAATTCGGACTAGGGCATTGAATCAATAAATGTGGCCCTTTGCTGTTATCCACTTTCAATGTTGTCTGTGTCCGTTATTGGGGGGGTGCGCCTGCAAAGACTAAAGAAAGGTGCCTCAGATTATCTCAGTTGTGCTCAATCATAATGCAAAGCAAACAGCTACTGCAGGACAATATTTAGATTAGAGTTGATGAGGAATTGCTCATCTTTTCCTTAATGCCAGGCACTATGAGTTCTTTATGCTTGTGTGTCTGTTTAAGACTCTCCTGGAAGATCTAGTTTGAGGAACATTATCATTCAACTGCATCAACAACTCAGCACAGAAGTCATCTGTTAACATCAACACTGTGATATGTCACTCCCTAGTTTGTTTTGGGGGAGAGAGAAAAATAACAGTCAAGGAGTCTCTCTCTTTTTATGAGTGCAGGTGGGATTTTAATGGGGTCTAATGTGTTTCATTGGGGTTTTATGTGTTTTTAGCTATTTTGATGTCGTCTACTTCTGTAAACTGCCCAGAGTTGCTGTCGAGTTGGGCGGTGATAGAAATACGAAAAATAAAAAAATAAATAATTTAGCAACAATGGAGTAAATATTTGGGTGGGAGTTATGAGTTTCCATCTCTGTCCCAGCTCCTGCCAACCTAGCAGTTCGAGAGCAAGAAATTGCAAGTAGATAAATAGGTACCACTTTGATAGAAAGGTAAACAGCATTCCATGCACTCCAGTGTCTAATCATACTTGCCATATGTCCACAGAAATGTCTGCAGATACAAACAGCACTGGCTCTTTGACTATAAACAGAAACGGATACGACTGGCTTTCAACCAAGAGCAACTTTTACCTATGTAATAAATAACATCTAAACATTTCTGGAGAACTGCTGATTCTTGGGAATGACCATTTAAAGTTTTTTTTTTTGTAAATATTATTGTAAAATTAACATTGTCAAGTAATAAGGAACTATAAGAAGTAGCAAAACACTCTACCCAAGGAGGAAATTGAAGACATAACAAACAATACATCAAAATAACTTTTCCAGGCACTTAGTGGCAAACTGTGTTGAAATATGTAACAACCCATGCTGATGCCCTGTCACGTTCTCCACTGCCAGGGGACGGGGAAGCTGATTGCGAGATCGAAAGCGACCACCAGGTCCTTATGATTGAGGCTTTCGACTCACCCCCAGTCGTCCCCTCAGATATAGCCAAGGCTACGGCCAAGGATGTAACATTGACTAAAGTAATGTCTTGGGTACAAAAAGGCTGGCCTGTCTCTCCTCTAGCCGAGGAATTCAGAACATTCCACTGCAAGCGTTTGGAACTGTCAGTGGAACGAGGTTGCCTTCTATGGGGCCAGCGGGTGGTCATTCCTGTCACTCTCAGGAAAAAGGTTTTACATCTACTTCACACAAGTCACCTGGGAATTGTCCGTTCCAAAGCCCTTGCCCGTAGCTACTTTTGGTGGCCTCAACTGGACCAAGACATAGAACAAATGGTCGGCACTTGTGCCAGTTGTCAATCCTCTCGCCCAGAGCAATCTCACCTTCCCTCTCGGGAATGGGATTCTGCTAGGGGCCCGTGGTACAGGTTGCACATAGATTTTGCAGGTCCATTTAGGGGTGCCCTATTTTTGGGGGTTGTGAATTCATTCTCTAAGTGGCTGGAAGTGATTGGGGTGCCTAATACCACTTCAGCCACCACAATAATGCACCTAAGAAGGCTGTTTGCAGCATTTGGACTTCCAGATGTGCTGGTGTCCGACAACGCGTCCACGTTCACATCTGCAGAATTCCAATCCTTCATGGAAAGGAATGCAATTAGGCACATCACTGCCGCCCCATTCCACCCAGCCACCAATGGCCAGGTAGAGCGGCAGGTGTGCACAACTAAAGACGTGCTTCGGCGTATAGGTGAAGGGGATTTGGAGCTCCAGTTATGCCAGTTTCTTTTCACATATAGGCTCACCCCCCTTGCCTCAGGGCTGTCCCCTGCTGAATTGCTCCAGCGAAGGAAACTGTCATCCTTGCTGGACAGATTGGATCCCACGAGGGTAGAGGACAAAGGCACAAATATAGCAATCCAAAACCAGAAGGGTTTCTCGTCCGGAGACCCTGTACATTGCTGCAATTATGCAGCTGGTGGTCCTACGTAGGTGCCTGGGTTTGTGATTGATCAGACTGGTCCTGTTTCTTGCAGAATCGAAACAGCCACTGGTCTGATCTGGAGGAGGCATGCAGATCAATTGAGACCCAGAGTACTGGACCCACAAGACGAACACAGACACTCAACGCTAGCGTTGGCCCCCACCTGTTTAAACCCAGGGAGCAGAGGTAATAGTCAGTAGCCAGCCAACATTGACCCAGAAGTGTCTTCTAGGAACCAATTTCAAGGGGAATTTGTGGAAAACTCCCCTATTCCGGTCATGTGTACCCCTACACTGTCCCAGCCTAGCACTCTGGATTCCTTTATTGATGATGACTAATTTTGTTCAGAGTCGCCCTCCACTCTTAGCACACACAGGAGGGACCCTGAGTTGTCTTATTCATCCACAGAATTAGATTTTGGTTTTGAACGATCCCCTGCTTCTCCATCTGACAAACAGGGCTTTAATTCGGGTTTACACTCCTCCCCCTCTAGTCAATCCCTCACTTCAGTCGGGTCACCCATCCTACAAGCCCCTGAGCCGGCTCAGCCAAGCGTCTGACCCACAAGGGAAACTAGACCACCATCCTGGTTAAAGAGTTTTGTTTTTACCTAGGGGGAAGAATGTTATGTATGTATGTTAACTGTGTTTTCTGACAGGAGCAGAATGTATCTTTTCTCATGTATCTATGCTTATGCAAATAAGTGGATCAAAAATGTGCACACTCTGTTAGCTAATGGGCTTGTTGTACTATTGTTACTGTTACTGTTTATAGTGTATATAAGCCCGAGTTTTGCCCCATCAAAACTGTGTCCAAACCCCACTATTAAAGAGTTGAATTTCACTACTTTACTCGTCTGCTTCTTCATTACCTGAACATGAAATAAGGGGAAATTGACTGGGGAAAAAACAGGAAAATTGGGGGGAAACGCAGTCAATGCTTCTACAGTTCATGAGCGTGAGTTATTTTGAAAGAAAAGACTTTAGCAGCCTGGGAGCATACAATTCCACATGGCACAGAGCACTATAGACTCACATGCCGCCCTGAGTCGGAGTCTACCTGAGTGGGCGGCATATATAAATATGACTATTAAATTAAATTAAAATAAGTCACGTGCTAGAGATGTAAACCTTCCAGGAATTTTGAAAGGAGGCAAGTTTGCACAAGTAAAGCATATTGAGTGTGCAGGGGAAAATAAAAGCATTTCAAAAAACAATAGATTTTTCCAAAAATGTCCTCCATTCATTCCTGTGAATTTTATTTCACATAGTAGTTCCAAAATCATTCCACAGCTTACATTACAAAATGAGATTTACATATACCAATGAGGTTTACATATGTCCTACATGGCAGTGGACCAGGATACTTAAGAGACCGCATACCCCAAGGTTTTCAGCCCGTCCTACAAGGGCAGACTGGAGAGACTCCATGATGGTCCCACCAGTGAAAGAAGTACATCTATCTGGGACCAGGAGGAGAGCCTTCTCGATGTCTGCCCCAGCCCTTTGGAACCTCCTGCCATTGGAGTTACGCCTCTAGGTGGAGCTGCTCCCCTTTAGAAGAGCGCTAAAGACATGGCTATGTCAGTGGGCATGGGGTGTGAATGGTATGACCTCCCACCCCGCTGGCTTGTCTAGCTCATGTAGGGAGGTTTGGGCCATGTCAGCTCTATAACGTGGGTGCATGGAGGCTTAAGAATAGTTTTAATTGGATAATTTTATGTGATTTTAATATGGTAGTTTTAGATATACAGATTTTACTTGATATTTTCATTATCTTTGTAAACTACCTTGGGTCGCTTTTTAAGCGAGGAAGGTGGTATAGAAATAGCACAAATAAATAAATAAAAATAATAAAGTAAAAATATTTATTTTACTAATGAAAAATACAATAATCCATTTAACTAAACTAATGGAATAATTATAATTGGAAATTTTAGACTAACAAAATTCAGTGAGTAAGTGGAGGATAACAAAGTAATGAGGTGTTTGTTTGTTTGTTTGTTTGTTTTTTGAATTTACTTTACATTCCCAAAAACGTTTACTATTTTAATTACTTCCACACTCATCAGATGAGTCAAAACTTGCACTTTCTTCAGCTTCAGCTGTAATGACACTACTGTATTCTTTTGAACACCCACCACTTTTCTTTTCCTCCAGAAGCAGATGGGAACGGATAGCCACTAATTTATTGAACTCTTGTATTCATCAAACTATTTCGAGCCATGGTGTGTGTGTTTCCATAGGCAGACCAGATGTGTTCAGAAGAAGCTGACGTTGGGGAATGGATAACAGTTTTATGGCCACACCACTAAGGATCTGACTTTTGCAGAGCCCCTTCCACCATGCAAGTGGTGAAGTGTGCTCTACACTTCCCCACAAAAACTGCTTTCTCTTTGCCTTGTATTCTTCTATGTTTGCAATGACTTTGCCCCAATCATGTCCCATTTCTTCTGAATTATTTGTTATGAATTCCATTGCCCTGGAGACCTCCTCATCTGATAAGTGTTTTCCTTGGAAACACGGATCAATTAGATTTGCAGCAAAATGAATATCTCCACAACGAAAGTTCTTTTTTTCCCTTATTATTTCCAAAAATTTCTACTCCTCATTCTTTTGTCTGGGTGTTTTTACTAACAGTCCTTTAGGTCCTGTTATTTTCCTTGTTATTTCAGAAAACATTTCAGGTAACTGAGACAAACGTGCGTTATCAGATTCTGTTCTTGCTATAGCAGTAGTTATGGGTTTCAGAAGAGCAGCTGTAGATTCTACACAAGCCCAGAACACATCATTGTCCAAATAATCTTCCTTCTTTGTTTATTGAGTGGTAAACCATCTTGAATAAAAGTTGCTTGTAGACTTTCCTTTCTGTCCAGGACACTTTTCAGCATTATTGTTATTCCTCTCCATCTGGTAACAGATGGCATTTTCAGTGTTTTTGCAGAAATCTTCTGAGACCCCTTTACTTTTCCCCTTTTGAATGCTCATGAATGTTTGTTGAACAATGTGATGTTTCTTAACAAATTTGATAATTTTCTTAGCATCTGACTGAAGATCTTCCATTGCCTTTGACTTCATTATATCATGGAATAGCAAATTTAAACCATGTGCTGCACAACCAAATTTTTTCACTTGTAGAATTTTTTTGTGAATGATGTTCCATGGGTGCTAAAAGTATTTTTTAGTTTCTTATATATGAAAAACTCATTTTATTACATATTAATCTTTACCAAATATGCATTTCTTGTACTGTTTATACACATATAAAATAAAAAATCTGAATGTAACTTGGAGAAATTACAAAGAGATAGTATTTCCCCAAATTTCCCCATTTTTCTGGGTTTCTCCCCAAAATTCCCGGGGGTTTTCCCTTCTTTCAAAATTCCCGGGAATTTTGCTTCTCTACGCTGAGGTAACAATTTTGTTCTCCTCTGACTTCTAGCTGTTCCTCCATCTTGTGAGACATAAGCAATGTGGGGCTCATTCGTCAGCCCTGTAGTAGAGAGTATGAAAAACATATTACGTATTAGACTGTATTATTATTCTTTTCACCTCTAACAATGCTAAGCCTTGGTCCGAAGATTTTTAGCACAATCTTTATAAGCAAATGTTGTTTCATGTCCTGACTATTTTGAGTGTTCTACTTAGGTAAAGAGGAATTCTTGTGGAAGCTGCATATAATTCTAAGCCAGAAACCTTTTTATTGGTAAAAAATGAAATGCAACTAACCAATGGTCTGACTGTAAAAAGATTAAGGATAGCCCTACATAAGTTTCTCCAACAACTTGAGACTGGGATAGGAGAGAATCCTGCCTGAAAGCTGCTGTCAGTCAGTGTCAACAGCACAGGTCTGGATGGGCCCTTGTACTGACTTTGTACAGTATAAGAAATTTTCTTATGCTGTAACTTTTTTACTATACATGAAATGGAACTTAAGATGTAGATTGGGGTGCCCAAACTTTTTGGACCACAGGCTGGTCACATGGTTCAGGGGGCTGGTCACTATGGCCTGGGGGCCAGATCCGGCCCCTGATGCCAATTCATCTGGCCACAAAGCCCTTGTAGCTCCCAGTAGCGGAAGTAAAACACGCCCGTACGGGTGTGTTTTACTTCCACTTCCGGGAATAACGGGGGCTTCATGGGACAGATGAATTGGCATCGGGGGCCAGATCCAAGCCCCGGGGCATAGTTTGGGCACCCCTGATGTAGATGAAGGCTTGGTTTAAATGCAAAGGGTTTCAAGGTTGTGCTGTTGAAATGCCCTTTGAACTCTTCCAGAATAACTGTATGTAGAGCTCTTGAAATGATTTCTTAGTTATTAGGACAGTAGTGATGGAGATGCTCCTTAGCCCCATCATTAATTATTCCTTGTGATGCTCAACCATAGTGTTCAATGTATCGCAGGTAGAGAAGCCAGCTCATATTCTCTGTGTCCGCACCAGCCCTCTGGAACCTCTTGCCAACAGAGTTGAGATTACAGACAGAATTGCTGCCCTTCAGGAAAAGTCTGAAATCTTAGCTGGCAGGGCAGGTGTGGGGCCTTAATGGGGTTACGGCTCCAGCCTGTTGGCTTATCTCCAGTTAGTGCCCAGTTGGTATTCAGTTAGTGTCCCTCCCTCTATGCGGTTGTTTCCCTCTGACTCCCTTTATTACCTTTTATTCTTTTAAATAGGGGGGAGGGGTAGTAGGGTGGGTGATGTGGGTGGGTGATGGTTTTTTTAATCTGTTTTATATGTTTTAACTGTTGTATGCCGCCCTGAGTCAGGTATACCTGATTGGACGGCATAAAAATCTAAATAAATAAATATAAATAAATAAATTGTAATGTTTAGAATATGTTTGTTCCCAGAATTTGGAGCGGCACCAGTTCACATTTTATTCTCGCAACACAAGCTACACCTGGCCCTGAAGACTTCTGGCAGGCTTCACTCTAAGCACTTGTTCACAGGAAAGCAGTTTTCATAAAATCATACACTGTTTGTATCCCTCCTTTACATTCTCCAAGGTCCCTGGAGAATCATAGATGTATGAAAGAGCCAGCACTGTCTGCATCTGCAGACATTTCCATGTCATATGGCAGGCATGACTAGCTGTTACCTTCCCACAGAAGTGGTACCTATTTATCTACCTGCAAGTTCTTGTTTTCGAACTGCTAGGTGGACAGGAGCTGGGACAGAGATGGAAGCTTACTCCATCATGCAGCACTTGGGTCTCACACTGCTGACCTGCAAACATTCTGGTTCTCAGGTTCAACATCTTAACAACTAAACCACCGCATTCCCATGCCTATTAAATACTGGATGATAATCCATAATTTCAGAATAGTATTTCATGAGCATACTGCATGAAAGTCATATAGTCTGTGACTCAGAGCTTGCAAACATCACATTTGGCCACTGGCCATAAGAACAAAGAAATTGAGTTTGGAAACTCTAGTCTAGAAACGTAACTTCAAAGCTCTGCTGGTTATCTCCTCACTTTGCTTATTCTTGCTATCATGAAGACTAAACGGAACAGAAAACACAACTTAATGCCAGATACGTAGGTGGGGGGGAAGCAAATACTGTACTATAAGTAACAGATATGTTTTACCCTTTAGTGTAGCACAGCTTCAAAATACATGTCAAGTATGTCATCAAGTTTGACCCCAAGAGGCACACTCTTAAATATCTGGGTGCAGGTTACAGGGGAAGTATTTGGGATAAAGTAAAGTGCACCTGATACAGGAATAAGGGGGAAAAGTCTCTCCCCTTCCCTTCTTCCACGACACCCCACATACTTCATTATCAGATGTAATAAGAGAATTTGCCCCACGAAGCAAAAAGAATTATAAAATCTTTTGGTTAAATGTTTTCCTAATAAAGACTGAAGTATAAATGGCTAATATGTACAGGAGAGCAAATGCTGTCACATTAGAAAAAATCTAATTGCTACTGACAGTAAAAATTAAAAGAGAAAGAAAAGCTAGCCTAATAGATGGGGAACACAAGTGTCTTCAACAAATGGTTTAAATTATTGGTTGGCAAGGCACGAAAGCAAATCAGTTTAGATGCGTACAAAGGCAGCATTAAAAAGGAAACCTAGAGTTTTCCAGACATACAGTACTTTTCCAGACAGTATGTCAAATCCCCAGCAATATGTTTTATAAGCTACTAGCAAGGGTTGGCTCCTGCCAACCTAGCAGTTCGAAAGCAAGAAATTGCAAGTAGATAAATAGGGACCACTTCGGTGGGAAGGTAACAGCGTTCCGTGCGCTCCGGTGTCTAGTCATGCCTGCCACATGACCACGGAAACGTCTGCAGAAGCAGACAACGCTGGCTCTTCGGCTTAGAAACAGAGATGAGCACTGCACCCTAGAGTCGGATACGACTGGCTTTCGAGCAAGGGAAACCTTTACCTTTACCTAGCAAGGGTTGCCCGGCGTTGCCGGGCTTTTTTTGGTTTTTTTTTTTAAAAAATATGAAAAATGGTGTTGGATGATTTTTGTTGTATGTGTATTTAAATGAGTTATGTTATTTTTTTAAAATAATGTTTTTTTATACGTAGGTAGTGTTTTAAACTGTTATAAAAAAATTTGGATTTTAAAAAGAGGAAAGGTTGATTTTTTTTTTCAATAATGGCATTTTTAAAAATAATGTGTTACTATGTGGTTTTTGATAATAGGTGTACCTTGGATAAGAATTTTTTAAAAATGTGTAAGTGTATGTTTTTTTAAATTCAATGTTTTTGACTGTGTTTAGATGTTTGGTTTTTCTTTTAGTGTGTTCTTATTTATTTATGTTTGAATAATTTTTTTGTTTGGATATTTTTGAATGTTTTTAAAACTAATTTCCTTTTTTTAATTCTTGGAGATTAAGTTGAATTCATTGAGTGTCATTTTTCCTGTGGCCACTGGCTGGTGCTGTTGCATAATTTTCTAATTTTAACTGTGTCCTGGCCTGTGTATTCTTCCTGTTCTTTTGTCATTTCAGTTGTGGACCTTGTTGAGGCTGGAGGTTTAAGGTGTGTGCTCTTTTCTGTTAGGGGTGGTGGTGTTGGGATTTGTGGGGGGGTTGTGTTTGTCCTTGTTTATTTTTTTTGTTTGTGGATGTGTTTTTTTCTAATTTTTATGTTTATTATTGTTTTTGATTTTTGTGGAATGTTCTTGTATGTGATTTTGGTGTGGGTATTTCTGTGGGCCGGCCTCAGTGGCTGGCTGGCCCATTGAAATACCATGTGGTGGTAGGTTGGGGGTATTTTCGCAGGCCGGCCATGTTGGAATATCCACGCCGCCGGCCCGTGGGAATCCCCCCATTGTGTTTGTTGGTTTGTTTGTTTTGGTGGGGGTGGGGGCTTAGCGGCTCGGCCTTGGTGGCCGGACTGCACAAATCCCCACGCCGTTTTTGTTTGGGGGGGAATCCCAGCGTCGGGGTGTGTGTGGGCTTTCCTTCCTGGGGGCTGGCTTCTGGCCCGCAGTAAAGAAGCCCAGTGGCGGGGTGGTGGTGGTGGGCTTTCCTTACCGGGGGCTGGATTCCCTGGGCAGCCCGCAGTAAGGAAGCCCAGCAGCGGGGGGGGGGGCTTTCATCACCGGGGGCTGTGTCACTGTGAGCCTTACCTGGGGCTGGCTTGCAGCCTGCAGGCGGCGTGGGTGGGTGGGCTTTCCTCACCAGGGGCTGGCCTCCCTGGGCGGCCCATGGTAAGGAAGCCCAGCGGTGGGGGTGTGTGCTTTCGTTACCGGGGCTGTGTGGCTGTGCATTTTTTATTTTGGCCGCGCCGGCTTTCCCAGAGTTCTGCGCACTTACGGCTGCAGGACCCTGGGGATTGTATTTTTCCATTTGTGCTTTCCCTTTATGCTCCGTTTTTTTCATGCGGCTTGGTTTTGATTGGCCGCGCCGTGTTTCCCCAGGTTCTTTGTGCTCCCGCCTCTCAGCCTGATTGGCTGTGGCGCAGCGCGGCGCAAAGAACGTTCGGAAATGAAGTTGTTTCCCTTTTTTGCGTTTGTGGGGCTGTTGCCCCACTGCCGGTTTTCTCAATCCTTCGTTGACCTGCGTACCCAGATCGGCCGTATGCACGAAGGGTGAGTGCAGGCAAGTAGGGCGAGGCATAGCAACCTATAGCCAGTTCCAACGGTTAACCCTTGGATTTATAGGTTAAGATGAGAGTCGTCCATTTCTCCCACATTGCACATCTCCATCACTGTGCTATTTCACCTCCACAAGAAGACTTCCTGGAGCAGTGAGGTCACCTTTGCCATAAGTCTCAGACTTGAGATCTTTAGAGGGATCCCGTTGGGGACGGGAGTGGAGGGGGATCAGAATGGTGGTCACGCTCCACAAAATGCCATTCGAATTGTGGTACTGGCTGAATGCTGTGTGGATGCAGGAGATGCTGGTGAGAAGAAAATAATGATTGGTCCAATGGCTTGTCTCCTGGTGCTAAGATCACCAGTGCTGGACTTTCTGGGAGCAGCTGAACAAATTTCTAATTTGCCAACACGCAACTGTATGTGCAACAGAGTGCTACTTTTAAAAACCAAACCCTGCTTCTTTGTCTTTAAGAACAGTGTGATCTGCATCTTTACATCCATGAGCAAAATGCCTGGGTTTGTCCAAGATTATCACTTGATGCAACAGAATAGAGACGATTGTGGTATGCCATGCATCCTATCTGGAATATTATGAATGTGACATGCTGTAAAGGAAGCAATGAACCATCTGTATCAGAACATATTTTTGTACATAGAGGTTCCCTCCTTTAATTCATATCATCTTTCATTAACAAAGATCTGGCAGCTGGTGACTAGAGAGACACTTCTCTGTTTCGGACAGAGTGACTTCCAATCAAAGCTTAATCAATCTTTACAAACCTTCTCTCCTCTGGATATGTCAGAATACAAGTCCCACTGTTCCTAGCCAGCATGGCCCAGAACAAGAGTGATGGGGACTGAAGACTAAAACAGGGGTGCCCAAACTGCAGCCCCTGACACCAATTCATCTGGCCCACACCGCCCTTGCCGCTCCTGGAAGCTGAAGTACAGGCACGTTTTACTTCTGCTTCCAGGAGCAGAAAAGGCAGTGTGGGCCAGATGATTTGGTATTGGGGCCAGATCTGGCCCACATGCGATAGTTTGGTCACCCATGGTTTAAGCAGAGAAAATGGCAACCTAAAAATCTATCTCATCCTGTTGCAAAACAGATTGCAAGGCGTGTTTTACTTCCGGGAGGAACCACATGACTGGCCCGATGAACCACATGACCGACCCATGGCCCAAAAAGTTTGGGTACCCCCGGTCTAAAAGATCTGCAAGACACCAAATTGAGGAAGAGTGGATAGGCTAGTTTGGGGAAAAGGAGAGCAACTCTGAATCTTTTAGATTATAGCTCTCATAAAACCTCACCAAACTGGCTGGACTGATTTCTATACTAAGAACATCTGGAGGGTCAGCATTGCCTACCCTTCTTTTAAGGGGACTGATAGCATAGCTTCCTATAAGCAGAACTTGGAAAATCCACCTTTTTGGAATATTAAAGTAGCTAGCTAGCAGGGTGGAGGTGGAGGTTAGAAATCTGGGAATTGTAGTACACGAAAGTAGCTTATCCAAGCTATAAATATAAGCCAGTTTCACATGTACATGTGCAGTATATACAATGTCTACTGTAGCACATAAATCTTTCCCTTTGGGGTGTTTAGTGGGGTTGATTGTTAAGGCAGGAGAAGAAGCATGGGATCAAACACCTGCCTTTCCTACCCATGGACGGACCAACCTACAGGTGAAAGTTGGGGGGAAAATCTAGAGGAACCTACATGCATAATTTCTCTGAAGGTCAGCCATGAGACAAGAGGTCTACCAGATGTCACATAGGGTGTGGACAGCTTAGAACAGAGGTACAAAGAAATATGGACTATAGCATTGAATGATAAACTGACATGTAAATTAAAAGGGGGATGGCAAAGAATAATGAATTTTTACACATATGGGGAGATTTTATTAAATATATTTTCCAAAAATTTAAAGGATTCAAGCCAGGTCAAGGAAGTATTAGCTTTTGGAAATAGGGGAAGGTATAACAATTAAATTAGAAAATTAAGATATGTGGAAAGGAAGATCCTAAGGGTGGAGGGTGCACTTGTTAAAGGTTATATATGTTTTATGCACATTTGAATAAAGCAAAAAAAGCAAAGCAATCATACTTATATACCACCCCATAGTGCTTAATGCACAAGTTAATTAGCATTTTGCCTTTGGGTTGCAGGACAGCAGTTTAACCACTGTGCCACCAGGGCTAGGTTAATTAGAAGGTTTATGGATATATACCAAGGATTCTCAACCTGCAGCCTGTGGGCCAGATGTGGACCATGGTGCCATGTTATGTGGCTCACACCACCTTCACAACACCCGGAAGTGCCATGTAGTGGAGGAAGGGCAAAATGGCCATCCAGCCCCCAAAGCTGTCTGAAGGAGCGTGACCCGGCCCCCAGCTTTAAAAGGTTGAGAACTCCTGATATATACTAAACAGTGTGAATTTTGTTACAAGTTATGTATTGTTGTTTTTCCTATTGTTATTTTTCTTCTTTATGAGAGTGTTTTTATGTGTGTGTTTTTAAAATAAAATATAATTTTAAAAAAAAGAACAGAGGCGCGCAGAGGAAGTTGTAGATGTGCCCACCAAACCTAGGCAGCATAGATGGTGGTCATGTGATGGGAGATGCAACCCAACAACATTTAAACAGTGGAAAATGCCAGATCCTTGACTTATATAGAAGCAAAATTCACCACATAGAAAAATCATACATTCTGAAAAGTGCTAGCGACTTTCTTATGCAAGAAAAAGCTTTGGGCAGTGCCACACATCTAAAATGCCACCATTCTACCCAAAACTAGAAAGAAGCAGAAAATTGTGGCATCAAAGACAGAATTTAGCTCTCTGAGAATTTCCACTTTCCTTAGACTTGCATATACATACAAGGTCTTAGTCCCTTTGATTGTAACTCACCAATGTGAAAGTGAAAGGTGTGCTTTAAAAGCAGTTGATGAGGACAAGGATCAAAGCTCCCTTTCAGTGTTTCCAGTAGTTCCTCAGTTTCATCTAACAGAGGCAGAAAGGAAGCAAAATGAGAGAGAAAAGTGTTTCATTTATCTAAGATACGTAACATTGCAGAATTCTCTTTTTAAAGAATACAGGATATGGTTAGCCTTGATTCTTCTTCTCCTCCTCCTCCCGTGTCCCGATCAAACCCTGGCCTGCCAAAATGAAGCCGCTTTCTTCACTTTCTCATTGCCCAAACTAATAAGTCCTCATTGGTGCATGTTTCTGGAAGTAATCAGCACACCAGTAAATGAGCCAGGTTCTGAATCTCTCCACATTCACACCATGTGTTGTTGTCCACCAACAGCCCCCACTTGAGCATGTTGGTCTTACATTTATGGACTCCAACCCTCAGCCTATTCAGGGCCCTCCAAGTGAAGTAGGGGAGGTTGAGTTCCTCAGCCATATCCTCCTTTAACATTGTTCCTCGTCCAGTGAGCTCCTTCCTCCATCTTCTAATTTGGTTTTGCTCTTGTGTACCCTCAAGAATGTTTGTTCTTGCCATAAAGCTCTTCCTGGATCTATAACAATGATTTCAATAAATATTGTTCGCCTTAATGAAAAATTATTTTTCCACAGTTCTGGATTTAGCTGATAGCTGTTACCCATCAGATTCTGTCCCCACCCCACCCCAATTCATTTAAGTTTACTTAAGTAACAAGGTCAAGAATTGTTGTGCTTAGGAAGAATATGCCTTCAGCTACAAGCTTCAAATCAGGAAACTGTTAACAACTCCTCCCTCTCTTTTAAAAAAAGTATGGGCTCCCTGATGGCAATATTCTAGGATATGATGGCAAAGGAGCACAATAAAAAGGCCTGTAAATGTATTAAATAAATACATTTTTTCCAGGAATATATACAGCAGGGAATTGGACCAAGTGTTTTTCTTTGTAACCACAGTGTGCTTTCAGAGGCCACTGAAATTATCTAATGTTGAGTTTGTGTTACATTTATTACCATAAATAAGCCTCATAAAGTAAAGATGGGACTTTTTGATTTGGTTATTGTTAGGTTGTGACGTTTTTTGCTAGCAATTTTATTGGTGAATGACCAAGAGCTCTTTAAAAGACAGAAGACAACCATACTAAGTTCTGGATGGTTCCTATACTGCAGGATTTGTCTTCCAAAATATTATACTGTGATTGTGATGAGTGCCACTGTAGAATGGGTCTCGCACTGGATTTGTTTGCAAAAAAGGAGATGTTGGTGGTTGCTAGTGTGTCATATAAGAAATAAAATAATGCATGGATAGAGGAGAAAATGAAAAAAGATACACATTTCCAGAAACCTGTATATGTGCTAGATACTGTAATATTGATAGATACATTTTTAACTTTTTCATTTTTAAAATAATTACTCCAATTCCTATGCTTTTTATTATCATGGGGAAGATGCTGATAATATTCGTAGTTAATTTATTTGCATTTTGCATTTTCTAGAATGCTTTACACTCATTGATTTGCAAACATTATGATTATAATTGCAAGGCATCTTAACACTAAACAGGATCAGAATTCACCTAATTCTTCAACAAATAGAACATCATATATCAATAGGTCAGTTGACAATATCAAATACCAGCAATCAATGTACAATGCACTGTTTACTTTAAAAAAAACTAACAAAACATATCTCACTCCTGTCCACCTCAAATTCTGGGTGCTCTCGTCAAAACACAGATTTTTAAGGCAAAACTACTGTTAATTTTTCAATGTACTCATTTCAGTCTCCTGTTGTTAAACAGTAATAAACTATAACAAAACTTAAACTGGGCATATCATGAGAAGACAAGATTGATGGGAAAAGACAATAATGGGGAAAGTTAAACACAGCAGGAAAAGAGGAAGACCAAAGAAAAGATGGACGGAATAACATTTGTACATCTTTCCTTTTCTCAAGCTGTATATTACTCCTGGTTATTATCACCTGCATATATTTGCATTGTTATTCTTCATTAAGTGTTAATGGGGTTCACAGAAAGAGCCTTCTCAAAGACTGTGGTATTTTTGAACCACAATCAGGCGTACCCTGGTAAAAGCAACCTTGTGTTGCCGGCTAATCTTTCTCACAATATGTCAGGCTTTCTCATACTAGGTCAGGCGAAAGGAACTGAAGAATGAATTCACCAAAAGGTGGCTTCATTTTGGCGTCTGAACTAGAAACAGAAGAAGAAGATAAAGAAGAAGAAAGTATTAATACCAGCAATGCTAAATACAGTACCACTGTTTATGGTGACATTTACGTTTCTTTTTCGAAAAGGAAAGATGGAAACTTTTTATGACACTTTGACTAAATGTTTAATTAAAATATTAAGGTTGTGTGTTGCTAACATCCAAATGCCAACACATTTACTTAAAAGCATATTAACACCCCATAAATCACTTCTGGAAATGTTCAGCCTAAGTCCTTTATTTTAAAACTAATTTTCTTAAAAGCATAAAAGTCAAATATTATTCCCCATAGTCTTATCAGATGAACACTGCTGAAAGAGCCATTGCAGGAAGCTACAAAGATGGGAAATCCATAATGGGGCTACCACTAAAAATGACAGCTCCAAATTTAGCTCCCTCACCATGGTTTCTGCACAACAGGAATAGTGTGTTAATATTCACTGTCATTCTTTAAATTGTGTCAAGCCTTCAGGTGCTAAAGGAAGCATGCTAGTCTCACCCCCATCATGTCTATAGGTAAAATGATGGAAATAAACACATCTTAATAGGTGGAGGCTTTATGACTGAATATTGTTTAAACAAAATGCAAAGCAGCTTGTGAATCTGAATTGGATGATTGGTTTAAAGAGATACGGAATATAGGTATAAATGATAAAATAACATGTTAGTTGAAGATTTTAAAATGGTTAATAAAAACTGATTTTTAATGGGGAGAAAGGTTAGTTAGTTAATTTTTATACCAACTATCTGGGATATTTCCCACTCTGGGCATTGTACAAGGAATAAGCAACAACAACATAATAAAAAATAACAAAATAAAATAAACAACAAAATAAATATCTAATGGCACCTGAGGGCAAACACGCTCAAGATTTTTAGATTATGTATTAGTGGAAGGGTAAGGAGTAAAGCCAGAGCAAGATATATTAATTTTTGTAACTAGGGAACAAATATATAAAAATGTAACAATATTAAGAACATTTAATTGGGAAGGTTTATAAGTCCCACTGGTGGTGGGTGCATGTAGTACAGTGATGGTGAACCTTTTAGAGACCGAGTGCCCAAACTACAACCCAAACCCCACTTATTTATCACAAAGTGCCAACGTAGAAACAAGGGAAGAAGGAAACACTCCCATTGAGATGCTGGACAAAGGGACAGGGCAAACTCTGTGCTTGGGGGAGAGAGGAAGCGCTCCCATTGGGCTTCTGGGCAGAGGGCAGGGCGAACTCTGTGCTGGGTGACTGCATGGGTGCCCACAGAGAGGGCTCCGAGTGCCAGCTTTGGCATGCGTGCCATAGGTTCACTATCACTGATGTAGTAGTTATATTGTACACTATGTAATTTTGTTAAGATTTTTGTATGTTTTTGTTGTTGTGATGTTTGTTTGTTTTTTGTGTTTGGGGGGGTTGTATTTTGTGTCCAGACAGCTTCTCTATGCGAGAACTGAGCTCACATCGAGAGGTCATCTGGTTCATACAGCTTCCTCTCTTTGGACATTTGTGTTGCCACAATTAAAGAGATGACAGAGGACTGTGAATTTGGCTCGCTTCTCTCCATGCATGTGGATTCCTCGTGCTTTAAAGTTCCATTTTTAAAACATGCCTGAACAGAATTTCAGTGGCCCCAACCTGGACTCATAATTTGGTAAATTACTTAAAATTCTCTCCTGGAGGGAACTGTAATTCAGAGGAGCTGAGTTCATTTTTATGGACAGTCAAACCCATGTCTCATTTTTTACTTCAGACGGGAAGACAAGGAGGTGACCTAAGCAACAGCCTCTAAAGCCTGGTCTCCTCCAGCTTACTCTGATCTGTAAAACACCAGCGTTTGAAGTATTATGGAATTAACTTGGGCAACAACCCAGAAACAACACACCGCTGAAGTTGACAACTTTGTGACCAGTCCATAATAAGCAATGGAAATTCTTTGAGCAGCCACTTGTGATCTAGTCACTTCCTACATAAAGTTAATACTCGCATGTAATTTCAATTTCACGGAGGGGAACATTCTGCCAGCCAGAACATAATCTCTCACAAGAGATCAGTGTTGGAGTCTTCTTCCCCTTTACCCCTGCAGATGTCAAGGGAGATGCAAGGTTCTTGTTCTGGCACTTCTAGCGGCTTCTACTGGCATAATTTGGTGTTTTTGTAATAGTTCTCCGATGTTATCTCTCTACCTTCCTCTGGGTCTGCCTCGTGGTCTTTGACCTTCTCCCCTTTCCCGTATGCCTTGTAAGATATGGAATTCCAAGCCATTCTCTCCAAATGGGTAAACCACTTTGTTGTCTGTGTTTTGGGGTTTGTTGTTGTTGTTCAGTTGCACAGTCGATTCCGACCCTTTGTGACCCCATTGACCATTTTCCTCCAGGCACCTCTGTCCTCCACCATTCTCCTCAGCCTGCCAAGCTCTGTGCCCATTGCGTCCACAATACCATCTATCCATCTCATCTTTGGACGGCCCCTTCTTCTCTTGCCCTCCACCTTTCCCAGCATCAAGGCCTTCTCAAGTGAGTCCTCCCTTCTCATTTGATGTCCAAAGTACTTTAGCTTCATCTTCGCTATTTGTCCCTCTAATGAACAGTCAGGGTTGATTTTTTCTAATATTGACCTATTTGTTCTCTTTGCTGTCCAGGGGACTCTGAGGACTCTCCTCCAACACATTTCAAAGGCATCTATTCTTCTGTGCTCAGCTTTCCTAATGGTCCAGCTCTCACACCCATACATTGCCACTGGGAATACCATTGCTTTGACTATGCGAATTTTTGTTTTCAAGGTGATGTCTCTGCTTTTCACTATATTCCCCATGTTTCTCATAGCTTGTCTCCCCATAATCAGTCGTCTTTTTATTTCATGGCTACAGTCGCCATCTGCAGTGATCTTAGATCCCAGGAAAGTAAAATCTGTCACTGCTTCTACTTCTTCCCCATCTATTTTCCAGGGACTGATCGGACCTGTTGCCATTATCTTGGTTTTCTTGATATTAAGTCTCAAGCTTTTGCAGAAGTAGATTCCTGGCCCAGCATTTTGCCACTTTCACACTCTTCGTCTGAAGCTTCCTCTTATTCCCTGTCCCAAGGGGTTAAAAGAGGATTGGAGGGCCACTTAGATGTGGAAAGCCGTGCAGGGAAGCGGTTAAGTTGCTCATTTCATCTTCCCATGGGCGACAACAACTTGGGTGGCAGCTTTATGTTAAAAGACAGAGGGGGAACACGAGAGGGAGAAGAAACTTAACACTGTTATGAATGTCATGTGTAGTTTCAGATTAGGCTCTCTGAAATATCTCAGCCCTTTATTGTGGGATGGTCTCATGGAGGGCTTGTTTTCTTTTAGTATAGATGCTCCCAGCTGCGCTTTTCCTGGTTTTCAACTATTTTTGTAAGTATTTGCTTGACGTTACTATGGTGAAAGTGGAATCACAGATGGTAAGAGTTAGACATTTTGCCGCTGGAGACATTTATCATCATGGTCTTCTATAATATGAACTCTTGTTCTCAGCATTTTCTTTTTGGACACTCCAGTGTTTATTTTTTTGGGGAAGAATATCAAGGGAATCAGAAATACCTGTTCTGAACTGCAGTGGGAAACCCCACTTCCTCAGTAATCAGCACATATCTGTGGCTATTAACTTGACCTTGTTTAAATAAGAGAGGGATAAATAATGATTTAAAGGGTGTGGTGTCTTAGTGGTTAAGACACTGAACTTGAAAACCGGAAGGGCAGCAATTCAAATCCCAATGCTGCACAATGGGATGAGCTCCTGTCATCTGTCCCAGCTCCTGAAAGTAAGAAATTGCAAGTAGATAAATAGGTACTGCTTTGCTGGGAAAGGTAACAATGTTCTGTTGGCTCCTAGTCATGCCTGCCACCTGACCAAGGAAATGTCTGCAGACACAGACATTGTTGGCTCTTTGGCTGTAAATGGAAAAGAGCACCACCAATTACAGTCAGATATGACTTGCTTTCAAGCATGAAAGACCTTTACCTTTACAAGTTATTTGCTGTATTTACACCTGAATTAGGATGGCCTCCTGATCCTTTTCATGATTCTCTCCTGCCTGATTAACATGCCCATAAAATGTACCCATTCTCGGTCGAATTGTAAACTTTACTTCAGGGTTGGCTCCCAAAATGTTTGTTGAACTTCACTTATTCTTCACTATTGTCTAGACTGGTTGCTGGTGGTAGAAATTAAAATTGAAAAAACAATTTTTTTACAAATCTAGAGGCCCCTGTCCCTACTATAATTGGTAGGCTAGACCTTGCAATGTGTGCCTTGCTAAAGGAAATACTGTAGTCCTAACATCTTCAACAAGACTTGTGAGGTATAAGTTCCACATAGTTCTATGTGTCTCATAGATGTACATTGAGGATTACAACTTCAGTTTTAGTCTGAGCCTTTGTATCGTTCAAAGAGATGAGGTAACCTCCTTGCTCTAAATGTCTTAATTGGGGATTTAAGAAAAAAATGGTTTAATCAAAATATGATTTAGAGCAGGGCTGCCCAAACTACGGCCTGGGGACCGGATCCATCCCCTAATGCCCATTCATCCGGCCCATGAAGTCCTCGTCGTTCCTGAAGTAGAAGTTAAACGCGCCCATATGGGCGCATTTTACTTTCGCTTCCAGGAATGACGAGGGCTTTCTGGGCCTGATGAATGGGCATTGAGGGCCAAATACGGCCCCCAGGCTGCTCACTACAGCTTGGGGACTGGATCCAGCCCCCAATGCCCATTCATCCGACCCATGAAGTCCTCGTCGCTCCTGGAAGCAGAAGTTAAACGCGCTCATATGGGCGCATTTTACTTTCGCTTCCAGGAGCGACAAGGGCTTTCTGGGCCTGATGAATGGACATTGGGGGCCAAATCCGGCCCCCAGACTGTGGTGACCAGCTCCATGAACCATATGACCAGCCCATGGCCCTAAAAGGTGGGGCACCCCTGATTTAGAGGTTCCAATTTAAAGCATGCAACAGTGACATATGATGATCATATTAGGGCTTCAGTTACAGTGATTCATGGATCTGAATAAAAACATCTTTCCCACATCTTTGCAAACTCTTTGCTGTCATTTATGAATCAAAATTATTCATACTGAAGCTTCAAGAGGGCTCTTATTAAAGGATGGCACATTTTCATGCAGCTACCACAAGCATCATCGTTATACAAGACAGATCCTTAAAGGATGAAATCCTTTGCTAACCACATTTTCTTAGAATGAACAAGGACACTCCCAAGAAAGAGCACTGATTCTCCATGAATTAATGAATTATTTACAGTAGTAAATGGCTTGAATGCCAGTCGTGTCCAACTTTATGGGGTGGGTGCTCATCCCCTTTTACAGCCAAAGAGCCAGTGCTATCTGTAGACATTTCTATGGTTGCGTGGCAGGCATGACTAGACACCGGAGTACACTGAACACTGTTACCTTTCCCACTGAAGTGGTACCTATTTATCTACTTGCAAATTCTTGCTTTCAAACTGCTAGGTTGGCAGGAGATTTATATTTGGCCATTGGCAATATATTCTTCAAAGCTTCTTTTAAAAGGAATGATTTTAGCTGGTATTTTAAAATATAGGCAGAGATGATGGGTGCTCACTCTGTTACACAGCACTCGGGTCTCAAACTGCTGACCTTCCAGTCATCAAGCTCAGTGTCTAAACCACTAAGCCACCGCTGTCCCTAATGAGTTCCTTACTTTTATCCAATTTTTTTCCACCATCCATGCAACATTCCTCTTATCTTGCTTAATACTGTGCTTTCTCCTGACTTTCCACTCCATTGCATCTTTTCGGAAAGCATGATTTCCCTTTTTATACCACTCTTCAACAGCTGCCAAAGAATCAGGTATCTTCTCACCCACTCTGCCCTTCTTACCAATGTGGATGGGAATCCAACTATAGTTGTAACAAAGGACTCATCCTGTTAAGGCTGTGCATTTCCCTCAACTAGTAGCCAATGGACTCTTCCTTCTCCACAACAACAGTCCCCAAGGCATGTGTGGAAGACACATGGATATCAGCCCCTCACTTCCCCCTTTTGCAATAAGAAATATTTTTCTTAGCCAAAATTACATTGTGATCAGCAAACAGGGCATGTCTTTCTATAGTGATGACTTGCATCTTCCATTTGAAAAAATGGAGAACTTTAAAACCGAGCATTACTTTGTGAATCCTTCCCAGCAAACTTGTCTGAATACCCTGTGCCTTTTACAAAACACATACTCACTGACATCTGTGCAGTAACCACTTCAGTTGCCATCAAAGTCTAAAAAATGTTGGCAACATATTGATATCATTAAGAATAATAAACGAGAGAGTCCTACCAGATAACAACTGGCAGCTGGTAGTTTTAGAAAAGTTTTCTTGTTGGCTTAATTGAAAGTATATGAACGGATGTTATCACTAAACCTTCTTTTGAAGCCTTACATATGCCTGGAGATCTTCAAGTATGTTTACATTTATAATATTTGATAAAGTATTGATCTAGTGCAGTGGTGGCGAACCTATGGCATGCGTGCCAGAGCAGGCACTCAGATAGTTCTCCCTGCACCTCTGCCCAGCAGCCCAATGGGAGCGCTTCCTCCATCCCCTCAGCACAAAGTTCACTCCACTCCTCTGCGACATGGACAGCAGCCTATTGAGTTTTGGCACTCCATGTCTAAAAGGTTCACCATCACTGATCTAGTGTAATTTTTAAGTAGAATTTTTTCATGGACAAAAGAAAAGACATCAGTACCAATTTCAGCTAGGCACCTATCTCCTGCCTCTGCCCTTTCCTCAAACTATAAACCACAAAATGCCTTAGAGGAAGACTCTACAGATAAAATTCATTTTTATATTTATTGTTTTAATGCAGTTTGGTGTTACTTTAAAGCTGCCTTGGGGAAAAATAACATTCACTAATTACTTTAAGGAGGTCAAGTTGGAAGATTTTTCAGCTATTTTTCCTATTCTCGAGTATCATCTTTTAAAGTAATATTAATGCAAACTAGCAAAAAAGTGAACAAATTAGTAAACCATAAATAATATGTTAATTGCAAAGTAATGGGTAAATAGTGACATATATTTATTTATGAGTCAAGGTCTAATTAATCTTAACATGTAATTCTAGTACTAACATTTTAATTTTAAAAAATAACATTCCAAGTTCTGCAGACATGCTTCTGCCTCAAATATTTTTTGGGAATAAAGTTAAATCATCAGAAAAAATGAGTTGATCTTTTGTGGCTAGCATAAGATCTTTGTTTATGAAAGTGTGGCAAAAGTCTCTTAGAGTGATTCTATTTTCTATTTCTAAGATTCTTTAGAAATGAACCTTTCAGCTTTTGCTTACAGTACAATCCACAGATGCCAAAGAAGTCAACAGATCAGCCTAAAAACAAACAGCTGGTGTCCGGCCTTCATGTTCACATTCCGTCCTCAAGCATTTTCATCTTACAGTAACTCACATGTTCTCCTTCCTGTTGTTGAACTATAGCTATGTTCTAGATTTCATAAGGCCAGCCCTACCATTAGACAGAGTAGAAGAGGCAATCCCATGTGGAGTGACAGCAATTGGTATCACTGAAACCTGGTGGACGGATGATAACCAATGGGATACAGTTATCCCAGGCTACAAACTGTACAGGAAGGATAGGAAGGGGCAAGTGGGAGGTGGTGTAGCCTTGTATGTCAAAGAAGTGATAAAATCTTATGAATTGGAATATCTAGGTGATTTAGAGTCACCATTAGAAGCTCTGTGGGTAAGAGTACCAGGCCACAAGGATGGTCTAACAGTAGGCATATACTATCAGCCTCCGACCCAAACTCTTGAGGGAGACTGGCAGTTGGAGAATGTTGTAAAGGAGGCATCCAAGAAGGGAAGCCTGGTTATAATGGGGGACTTCAATTACCCTCACATAGACTGGGTGAACTGTTGTTCAGCACATGATAAAGAGATAAAGTTCCTAGATATGCTCAATGATTGTTCCCTGGGACAGATGGTTGAAGACCCAACTAGAGGTACAAGAATCCTTGACTTGATCCTGAGTAATACTCAGGATCTGGTGCAAGATGTTAATGTGACTGATCCAATAGGGAACAGTGACCACAACTCAATTATGTTTAACTTGATCATAGACCGCAAGTCACTGATAAAATCTAACACAGAGACCTTAAATTTTCAAAAAGGAAATTTCCCAAAGATGAGGAAACTAGTAAAAAAAGAAACTGAAAGGGAAAATTGAGAGAGTCCAAACACTCCAAGAGGCATGGAGGCTGTTTACAAAAACAATAACAGAGGCTCAATTGGAATGCATACCCAAAAGGAAAAAGGGCACTGCCAGGTCCAAGAGGACTCCAATGTGGCTTACAGGAGCTGTTCGGGAAGTGATCAAGAGCAAGAAAAGCTCATTTAGAAGATGGAAGGCTTGTCCAAATGAGGACAGCAGGCTGAAACATAAATTCTGGCAGAACAAATGCAAGGCAACAATCAGGAAAGCAAAGCAAGACTTTGAGGAGCGTATAGCTAAAAATACTCAGAGGAATAACAAAGACTTCTTTAAGTACATTAGAAGTAAGAACCCAACTAGGAAGGCCATTGGACCATTAGATGACAATGGAAGGCAAGGGGTTATTAAAGAGGAAACAGAGATTGCAGAGAGACTCAATGAATTCTTTGCTTCAGTATTCACTGAAGAAGACAGAGACCACATGCCCAAAACAGAACCTATCTTCGTAGGGAGGGAAACCGAAGAATTAAGCAAGATAGAAATAACCAGGGAGGAGGTCCTTGCATGTCTTGTTAAGCTAAACACTAACAAATCCCCAGGACCAGATGGCATCCATCCACGAGTTCTCAGGGAACTTAAAGATGAAATTGCTGATATCCTAGCCAAAATATATAATCTTTCCCTCAAATCAGGCTTTGTGCCTGATGACTGGAAGGTAGCGAATGTAACACCAATTTTCAAAAAAGGATCCAGGGGTGATCCAGGAAATTACCGGCCTGTCAGTTTGACATGTGTCCCAGGTAAAGTGATGGAAACCATCCTAAAAGATAGAATTAATAGGTACATAGAAGAGGAGGCGCTGCTAAAGGAGAGCCAGCATGGCTTTTGCAAGGGCAAATCATGCCTCACTAATCTGTTGGAATTTTTTGAGAGTGTCAACAAGTATGTGGATAAGGGGGATCCAGTTGACATTGTTTATCTGGACTTTCAGAAGGCTTTTGACAAGGTCCCACACCAAAGGCTCTTGAATAAACTTACCAGTCATGGAATAAAGGGACAGGTCTTGTCCTGGATCAGCAACTGGCTAAGGGACAGGAAACAGAGGGTAGCACTAAATGGACACTTCTCCAAGTGGAGGGAAGTAAAGAGTGGGGTCCCCCAAGGTTCAGTACTGGGACCCCTGCTTTTCAACCTCTTCATAAATGATCTAGAGGTAGGAGTAAAAAGCAAGGTAGCCAAATTTGCTGACGACACTAAATTATACAGGGTAGTGAAAACTGTGAGAGATTGTGAGGAGCTCCAGAGGGATCTCTTGACACTGGGGGAGTGGGCAAAACAGTGGCAAATGAGCTTCAACATTAGTAAGTGCAGAGTGATGCATGTTGGGGCACAAAACCCCAATTACATTTATAAACTGATGGGGTCTGAACTCTCTGCGACAAACCAGGAAAGGGACCTTGGTGTCCTGGTGGACAGCTCAATGAAGGTGTCAACCCAGTGTGCCTCAGCAGTGAAAAAAGCAAACTCAATGTTAGAGATCATTAGGAAGGGTATAGAAAATAAGTCAGCAAGTGTTATTTTGCCTCTTTATAAATCTATGGTGAGGCCCCATCTGGAATACTGTGTACAGTTCTGGTCGCCATACCTCCAGAAGGATATTATGGAGTTGGAGAAAGTACAGAGGAGGGCAACCAGAATTATTAGGGGACTGGAACACCTTCCTTACCATCTGAGGCTGCAACGGTTGGGCCTTTTCACTCTTGAACGACGGCGTCTAAGAGGTGACCTGATTGAAGTTTATAAAATCATGCACGGTGTGGACAAAGTGGATAAGGAAAAACTGTTTTCCCTATCGCACAACACTAGAACTAGGGGACACTCCATGAAACTTTTGGGTACTAGTTCTCAAACAAATAAGAGAAAGTACTTTTTCACCCAGAGGATTACTGGTCTATGGAACTCCCTGCCAGAAGAAGTGGTGACAGCTGTCAGTCTTGACAGCTTTAAGAAAGGATTAGACAAGTTCATGGAGGACAAGGCTATCAATGGCTATAATTATGGCTACCTAAGGACAACCTCCGGGTTGGAGAGATAGGCAGGATCTCTCTCAATGCCATTTCCAGGGAATCCTAAGCAGGTGAAGGCATCTCCTTGGGAATACCCTGAAGGAAATGGTGAGCCACTGTGTGAGACAGAATGCTGGACTGGATGGGCTGTGGCCTGTTCCAGCAAGGCTGTTCTTATGTTCTTATGTTCTTAATAGTAGCAGCAACATATGCCACAGAATTTCTTCTGAGCCCCCCATTTCAAACACCGATTGCGGAAGTAATTCCTAATGGATAAACACAGAAAAAATTGTGCAATTTTGAAAAAGAAAGCATTCCTAAATCCATTGGATATACTGTTCCTTCTATTAATTTCTTCTTCTTTTGTGTCCAAGTCAGACTTTAAACTGCCAAAATGAAGCCACCTTCTTGGATTTGTCGTTGCCCAAACTTGTCTCTTCATCTGTCCATGTTTCCGGTAGTAATTGGCAAACCAGCAATTTAGCCAAATTCTGTATCTCTCCACATTCGAACAGCATGTTATTGCCCACCAGCAGCCCCCACTTGAGCATGTTGGTCTTACATTTAGTTACTTAGGGCGATCATATATTTGCTCCATCCAAGCAGAAATGCATTAAGCTGATCTTCCTTGCAGATGAGGTTAGTGACTCGCCTGTCAGTGTGACGATAAATCTGTGCCAGGGTTTACTCCAAACTTTACAGGAGCTATCCAACATCCTGAATGTGTTTTGCAAGTACTGCGCAGTACAGTTCAGTTCAAGCGGTATGTCTGGATAACTCCTTGCTGTAGCAGCTAGCACATAGTTAAATGGTAGGTGAAGGCCTAGAATTATTCGGGGATGACATTGGGCGTGTCGGCCAGCCAGGGGACGGATGACTGGGTGCTTCCACTTCTGGGTGGCAGGCATGCTCAGTGATCATGGAACGTACTGTTGGCCTACAGCCTTGAGGCTTGAGAATGGCGCTAAGCATTACACCCAAACGGTGAACCAGGATGGGGACTGTTTGAGAACAGGATGATCCTGGCAAGCTGGTATTCACCTAGAGGTGAGTGGAGAGGGTAAAATTGATCACCTTGGCTCCATCACTTAGACCTGCGCTACTCTGCCCCTGCCGCAGGCAAAATCAGTACAGTAATGAATTTGGTGTTAATAAAGTGGCCCTGAGTTAACTCCAATATCGTGTCTGTCTCGTTATTCCAGGGGTTGGAGGGCAAAGTCTTAGCTTACTGTCACAGGCGTAGAAAGCTTTGCTATCTCTATCCCCTGGTTGCCTTCTATCTTTTCCAAGACCTATAATCCATAGATGTGTTGGGGTGGTACACCTTCATTACTAGTGTTTTGAAGAGGAGGTTTCAACATTTAGCCTATGCCTATACCTCTGTTCCCCTCCTGTTTTAAGTTGTTACTAACTATAGAGTAAGAAACATAAAAGCTTATTAGACTGGCTGGCTGTTGTTAATAAGAATGCACTTTTAACAAGACTGCTTATTCATTCTTACAGGAGCTTGTCTCAACAAAAATGTATTTGGAAAATTAGCTTGCTTTTGTTTTTCTTTTATTAGATCCCGCTAGTCAGCTAGGAGATAGCATGTTTGTATGTTTGATATCTTGGGCATGAAGCACTGGAAGATTTCCAGGCATAGAGAGGCAAAAGTGTAGAAGGAAGTAACATGCATTTGTATTAGCCTATGATCTGACCCAAACAGGTCCAAGTTCCTGTTTACTCCTCTTCACAGGGAACACTGGGTCCTGATAGTACACAGAAATAGCCTCCTTGAAGATTGTGGTATTCTTGAACCACAATCGGGAGTACCCCGGGCACTGGGCACCAGGCACCTTTGTGCCAGCTAATCTTTCTCACACTAGGTTAGGTGAAAGGAACTGCAAAATGAATTCACCAAAGGAGGCTTCATTTTGGCAGTTTCACATCAGGCCTAGACACAGAAGAAGAAGAATGGTCAATTTGTGTAAAGGGGTCAGTTTTGAAAGGAGAGAGCTAAATTCCTATTATCCCCATGCTGCAGCCCCGAACAAATCAGGACTATGGATCTACTTTTATTTTATTTTTAAAAAAGACATGGGAAAATCTACCCTTTGATTTCCCATTTGATGTGCAGCAAGGATGAGCAACATGGGGCTGACTTTGCAACCTAAGGCTCGCTCAGTTGCACCACTGCATTTGAAAATGTAAAGGGAAATAGCAATAGCAATTACACTTACCTGTATATACAGTTCCACAGGGACTGAAGTTGCTCAAGTGGTTAAGATGCTGACTGGAAGGCAGCAGGTCAGCAGTTCGATACCCAAGTACTGCACAATGGAATGAGCGCCCATCTCTGTCCCAGCTCCTGCCAAACCTAGCAGTTTGAAAGCAAGAAATTGCAAGTAGATAAATAGGAACCACTTCAGTGGGAAGGTAAACAGCATTCCATGCACTCTGATGTCTAGGCATGCCTGCCACATGTCCACAGAGACATCTGCAGATGCAGACAGCGCTGGCTCTTTCGCTATAAACAGAGATGAGCACTGAATCCTAGAGTCGGATATGACTGGCTTTCAAGCAAGGGTGACCTTACAGCCCCATAGCACTTAGTGCACTCTCCAGGTGGTGCAATTTGTTCCTGAGTTTAGTAGAAGACCTGTGAGTGATGTGGCCCTGGGTGCATCCCAGGGAGATAAACTGAATTTCATACCTGTAAAAGGTTCCCACCCTGACATAGTGTGTGTCACTGAACTCTACAGTCAAGCATTTCCAACCATGTGACCCAAAAGTCTGCATTATATGGTTTCATTTACAGGGATTCAAATCCTAGTCTCCAGAGTTCTTCTAGCCCATTTATTCTATCTGCTATACAACCTCACAATTCTGATTATGCTAGGTCTTCTTTATCTTATGATTCAGCCTGTTCAGGAAATGCGGTTCTATCCGATGAAACCTCCATTTTATTTTATTTTATTGCAGTTTCGCCCTTAGAATCAAAGAGGAAATGCTAAAAATACAGTTGTAACATAATTAGATTGTTCCAAAGAAACTTTCAGTCTTCAAAACATGAGCCTCTTCCAACAGCTACAGCTGTGTCAACTCATCTCATCAAGATGGTCATCCCAAAATAAAATAACTGCCCTGAATTGAAAATATCACTTTCCTGCTTTCCCCCCCCCCCCCCAAAAAAAAGAAAAGCATATAAAGATATAATTTGGTATGGGCATTTCATTTCCTCAGGATAAATTTCTCCACCTTTATTAACTGCTGGATTTCTCACTTCCTCTCAACCCAATCATACTTCCTGTATGGAAGATACCTCTCTTGCTTACCATCATAATGTTCCCTCAGAAGTCATCCGTAGCCAAATTTTACCAGTTTGTAGCATGTGACAGAAGATAAATTATCCTTTGGGACTAACACACAGATTTTTCCATTTCCATTACCTCACTAATGCTCAGTTATTGCCAAGCTTTATGCTGTAAGTATTCTGCACAAGAACAAGGAAAAATACATTTATTTAATGGTTAAAGCTCTGTCAAGATTTGCAGCTGCTCCTCTAAGTCCTGCAGGACTAGAGCCTCACCCGACTGCTAAGCCCCACCTGAGAGCCCTGGATAAAGTTCTGGATCTTCACAGACTCCACCTGGAGACCCAAGGTGGCTTAGCTATACAAGAACTGGCCCTTCCTCTCAGAATCTGCCTCAGCAGTGGTGGTCGGCAGAATTGCTTTTGTCTGGCTCTTCAACCTCTTGCTTTATTCCTGGTTTCTAGATCACCTGCCTTGTTTCTCATTCCTGCTCCTGAAGACTTCTGCCCTGTTTGTGGTTCCTATGGACTATTGTTGTGCCTCAGCAATGAAGGTCATGAGACCTGCAATTGCTTGGCCCTTGGATCTCTTGCCTTGTTTTTGGGCCAACTGAGGCTATAACCAAGCACTATATTGCCCAATTAAGTAACATGGCATCTTTCCTTGTAAGGAATCTTAAGTGTCAACCCTGAAAAGAAGAGGTCCACTGAGCCCTATGCAGTCTTTTTGGTTAAGCCTTTAGAGCAGGGGTGCCCAAACCTTTTGGGCCAGGGGCCTGACCACAGCCCCAGAACAGCTGAGTGGGCCAGACCACACCCCCGGAACATGACATATTTCCACATGTGTGGTACAGACACATGCATGAAAGTGACCATTTTGTGTCCTGGTTTGGTGCAGGAAGCAAAATGGCCACATTTGCGCATGTACAGAAGTGTCCGTGCCAAACCAGGAAATAAAATGGCCACTTCTGCGCATGCATGAAAGTGGCCATTTTGTTTCCTGGTTTGCACGGATGCTTCTGCGCATGCATGAAAACAGCCATTTTGTTTCCCGGTTGGGCACAGACGCTTCTGCGCATGCACAGACGTGGCTATTTTGTTTCCTGTGCCAAACCAGGACACAAAATGGCCACTTTTGCGCATTCTCAGAAATGTCCGTATTTACTTCCTGGTTTGGTGAGGGCGTCGGGGGCCAGATGAAATGGCTTCGGGGTTAGGGCTGGCCCATGGGCCATGGTTTGGGCATGCCTGCTGTAGAGCCAGAAAAATGAAATCATAAGTTGAGGTTTCAGGACTGACTATGACCACCATTCTGAGGCAACTCTTAACCTCATTCAGAATGAGATGATCACCTCAGACACCCCAGGTGTGTGTGTTGGGGGGTGGGGGGACACCAGTAGTAGCATCTTCCTGGCTGTTCCTCCTGAACTTGGTGCATTCCTGTCCTCATTATTGAAGGACAGCTATGCCTTTGGATCTCCTAAACTGGTCTGCTCTCTGAGAAATTGTGAAGAAAACTATCCCATTGAGCACACTGAAGTAAATACTGTATCAGCTTTAAGTCGCTGGGTTCATACGTTTGATCTACTTGTTCATCTCACGTAACAAATTGTCTGGGACCAATATGCAGATATTCCCATCCAAATATCCCCCCACCCACCCCTATCTTGTTGATTTACAGAGTCCTCATGCCTGACCAAGCTATTCTGCCACCTGAATCAGAGTAGCCCATCAACAGTTGCCTTCACAGTAGCAATAGAGCATAACACAGTAAATATGAATAGCAAGAAACACAATTGGCCCACGCTTGGCAGAAGAAATAGAACTATTGCACAGAGAACTGTATTTTCTCAATCATAGCCCCTTTGCCCTGGAATAAGCTTCCTACAGAGGTTCGTTAGGTGCCACCCTTCTCAGTTTTCAGGAACTTAATTACTATGATATAAAGCAGCCTTTTTACTGGTGTTTTTAACTATTTATTTAATTGACTTGTTTAGCCGCCCCCTCACCGAGGTGACTCCGGGCGGCTTACGACATAAGAAACACCCCCAACATAACCCATTAGAACAACCCATACATATGGATAAAACATCATAAAAACACTAAATTCTCTAAAATCTTAAAATCACAAAAGCACGAATCTAAAAAATCTAAAATCCCCATAACAAAATTATCAGATGGTCATATTGCCCCAAGATCTACAAATATGTTTTAAGTTTGTTTTAACTCTATTTCTGTTTAAAAGCAGTTTTATCATTTCAGCTAGCAACAGGGTTTTATTGTAATTATTGCCTATTGTGGGTTTTTGTATTTTATGGTTTGAAACTATGCCTTGATGAGTTGTGAAATGCCCAGAGAGTGTTTGCCCTAATGGGATGGTTTAGACATCTAAATAAATAAATAAATAAATAAAAATTATACCTGATATTAGTTGTGCAAAGAAGTTAATCAGAGTACAGTATACAGTATCTACACTAGATACTTCTTGCAACCATTTGACGCCACTAGGGGATAAATGAGGGAATAGAATAAAATATACATATGTTGTGTCTTCATCCTACAGAATCCTATGATATATACTTTGGTGAAATGTGTGTCATACATATGCACACTCATTTTCCGTAATGGTACTGTCATTCTTCTAATAAGTTGATTCTACCAATTCCAAGATATATGTCTATAGAACCAATAAGATTGCTATATATTGTATTTCATTCTTAACACTGATGTTTTTTAAATCAAATATATAATATATTTACTTAGTTACATTTCCCACAGATTTCAGTAGCTTAACTCTCACATAAATCTGCATTGATTTGTTTGTAAAGCATTGATCTCCCTCCTTCACAATTGTGAAGCAATTTCAAGCTGCCATTTTCCATTTAATTGTGGGACAAAATATCGGCACGTAATTTTTTAATAAATCCCAACTCATTCAATTAAACTCATCAGCTGTAGGCGGAGGTAGAATAACATCTAATCAATATATAGTCCTCTTTAAAATGCATAGACTCAATAAAACCGTTATCATCCAAACAAACAACCCTCTGGAGGGAGGGAGAATCCTATGGACTACATTGCATTAATTTGCTTGCAAGCTGGAAGATCAGAATGACAAGTAGCAAATAGTTAAGCTTGCACATGCATGAAAATGCAACAGTGTATTAAGAGTCTGATTAGCCTATGATATCACTATTGATGGGCCAAATTAAAATGTAGAGAGTCACATGCACTAAACAAAATGGGGGTGGGGGGAATCCACGGTTCTGTGGATGAACTTGTAGTATAATGTGAGACGTAGCTCCTTAAGGTCATTTCATTCTCTCATTGACCTTGACCTCAGTCCTCCCCTTAAATTGTTCATTATCACAAAAAAATGAAAGATTGTGATTAAAAAGGTATGAATGTCATACTTATTTGGCATTTTCCTCCCCTCAATATCAGAAATCCTGTATTACTGATGACCTTGGAAAACTAACTTGTTTCAGCTAGGTAAAGGTAGTCCTAGCTTGAAGTGTGTGGTATTTTGTGGTAACCACAATCAGGCATACGCTGGTAATGGCAACCTTTTGTTGCCATCTAATCTTTCTCACACTAGGTCAGGTGAAAGGAACTATGGAATTAATTCACCCAAAGGTGGTTTCATTGTGGCAGTTTCACATCTGACCTAAACATGGAAGAAGAAGAAGCTTGAAAGCCGGTCTTGTCCGACTCTATGGGGTGGTATTCATCTCCATTTACAGCCAAAGTTCAGCGCCCTCTGCGTCTGCAGACATTTCCATGCTCATGTGGCAGGCATGACTGCACACTGGAGCACAGGGAATGCTTTTACCTTCTCACTGAAGTGGTACCTATTTATCTACTTGCAATTTCTTGCTTTTGAACTGATAGATTGGCAGGAGCTGGGACAGAGACGGAAGTTCATTCCATCATGCAGCACTCGGATCTTGAACTGCTGGCCTGCTGACCTTCCAGTCATCAGGTTCACCACTAAGCCACCACAGTCCTTTGTTTCAGCTAGGTTTCCCTTGCTTGAAAGCCAGTCGTATCCGACTCTAGGGTTCAGTGCTCATCTCTGTTTCAAAGGCAAAGAGCCAGCATTGTCTGCTTCTGCAGACGTTTCCGTGGTCATGTGGCAGGCATGACTCGACGCCGGAGTGCACAGAATGCTGTTACCTTCCCACTGAAGTGGTCCCTATTTATCTACTTGAAATTTCTTGCTCTCAAACTGCTAGGTTAGCAGGAGCTGGGACAAAGACAGGAGCTCATTCCATCCTGCAGTATTTGGGAATCGAACTGCTGACCTCCCGCCTTCCAGTCAGCATCTTAGCCACTACACTTCCAAAAATCCTCCCATCAATATGGGAGGCTAGCAGGGAGAAATCCTGGAAGTTGTATTCCAAACAAAGATCTATTCCAGGCACTTTACTAATGTGGACAAGCTGCAAATATGACTTAGAATAGATTTGGAACAGATTCACAATTAGCCGGCTTGATTTTAATTTGGGCTTCACATGCAAATAATTTCAATACAGGCTGGAATTCAATCCCATGCAGCAGGAATAGGGACTGGAGGTGGAGAGGTTTTTCTGAAAGTTTATACATTCTTCAAAATCTTTATATACTAAAAGTTTAAGATTTCATGATCACCTTTTTGAGTTATATGGCCACCTTTGAGGGTTGCATTAAAAGAAATAAAAAGCATGTTTTGCTTTTAATCCTCTCGAAAGATGAATTCCATCAATCACGTGCATCTTTTCCCACTGCACTCTCTCAACAAGCCTACATACCAACTTTAAAAGAAAAGCTGCTCCAAATCCAAAGCAACAGTCTTGTGGCTTACTTTTATATTATTTCCAGATTCAAATTGCTCCAGGCTTCTTTTTTGAGTTGCAAATGATAAGCAATGTCTTTGTTGCCAGGCCGTTTTTAACTCCCTTATCCTTTTTAGTAATATTTAAACATTGCTCGCCGAAGAGCCAATCGCCCTAGATCAGTGATGGTGAACCTTTTAGAGAATGAGTGCCCAATCTACAACGCAAAACCAACTTATTTATCACAAAGTGCCAACACAGCAACAGGAGTGGAAGGAAATGCTCCCATTGGGCTCCTGGGCATAGGGGCGGGGCGAACTCTGTGCTGGGGAGGGAGGAAGTGCTCACATTGGGCTGCTGGGCAAAGGGGCGGGGTAAACTTTGTGCTGTGGTGACTGCATGGGTGCCCAACAGAGAGGGCTCCAAGTGCCACCTCTGGCACACATGCCATAGATTCGTCACCACTGCCCTAGATGCTGGACAACTACTCATGCAGCATTTCCAAAGTGCACTTTACATTTTCATGGGCTTATAAATATACTCTCCAGCCGTAGTTGTTTCGTCCAAATACAGCCTTCTTTGACTCTAGTGCTTGTTAATCCAAGGTGATGGTACACATCATTTTTATGTCAGAATTTCAAATGCCCCCACAGATGCTTCAATATGTGGGTAAACCTTCCAAAATATGGTGAATTCCTGACGTTTGAGACTATAGGACCTATCACCGTTAACTGTGGACCAAACTGGTTAGATCTTATGGGAGATGTAGCCTAAACCACGTTGGCCAGATGCCATATCAACCCTTCCACTACTTCAACTAATTTAAGGTGGGGAGGGGAACAGTTCAGCATTTATCCACATATTGTTGACACCTCATTCCAGACCATTGGATGGCCTCTTTAAGTGGCTTTATGTTGAATAGTATGTTAACCAGAATGTTAAAACCAGATCCTTCAACTGGGCCTAGAGTCAGATTGGTAGCCAGAGTATGTTTGTTATCTTTGGTGTAAAATTAATTTAACCTAATCATTAAGACAGAGTTTGACCAGGTTAATGTGTTATGGCAAAAGCCCTTCATGGTAGTGGGCCAGGATACCTAAGAGACCCCATTGCCCCAAGGTTTTCGACCTGTCCTACGAGGGCGGACCGTAGGGGCTCCCTGGTGGTCCCATCAGCTAGGGAGGCATGCTCATTGGAACCAGGAGAAGAGCCTTCTCAGGATCTGCCCCTGCCCTTTGGAAACTCCTGCCACCAGAACAGCGCCTCCAGGCGGAGTTGCCCCCCTTCAGGAAGACTTTAAAAACATGGCTTTGCCAGCAGGTGTGGGGTGCATCTAGCACCACAACCCAGCCCTGCTGGCTTATTTAACCCTATCCGGAGTTTTAAGGGTTTTAATGGGATCAGGGATGTTTTAGGGATGTTTTAAATGTTTTATAGTTTTAATAATACAGTAATACAGGACGACACATGGCGGATTTGACTAGAAGGGTATTAGATTTAATAGACAATGTTAATCAAACAAAGGAAAAAGTGGGATTACTATCATTGGATATTTTTAAGGCATTTGATTCATTGCAGTGGTCCTCAATTAAGGAAATAGTTAGAAAATATGGGTTTGGAGAGAAATTTAACAGGGTTATAGATTTACTATATCAAAAAGGAAATGCCAGGGTTAGAGTAAACGAGGAGCTTACGGATGTGGTAAAGCTAGAGGCTGGTACTAGGCAGGGTTGCCCATTATTCCTATCTTGTTTATAATGGCAATGGAGATTTTAGCTAAAAGTATAAGGGAGGACTCAAATATAGAAGGGATTATGGGTAATAAAGTGAGTATGTACGCAGACGATAAATTGCTTATGGTGAAGCACCCGGAGCAGGTGATGGATAGGATTAAAGATCATCTACAAGTATTTCAAGCTATAACTGGATTAAAGATAAATTGGGACAACTCTGAATTGATGTTGTGTAATTTGAAACCGAGCGAGATGGGTAGCACGGTGTCGACACTTAATATACAAATCAAAGATAAGCTGAAGTATTTGGGAATAATCATTTCAAATAAATTAGAAGAACTTAAACGATTGAATTATGACAGCTTGAGAATTGAATTTAAGAATAAAATACAAGAACTTCATAAGTTAAAGCTGTCCTGGTTCGGAAGGATTGCCATGTGTAAAATGATATTGTTACCAAAGATTAACTTTTTATTTGATACACTAGCGATCCATTTAAAAGAGAAAGAAATTAATGAGTTTCAAAAAATGTTTAATGGTTTTTGTAATGGAGGTAAAAAATCTAGGCTTCCAAAAAAATTATGGTATTGGTCTCAGAAAAAAGGGGGTTTGGGTATGCCAAATTTGTTATTATATTATCGAGCATTTCAAGTCAAGAATGTCGTGAAGATCTTGGCAAGAGAAAAGATAATTTGGGAACAATTGGAAATGAAAGAGTATAGAAATATTGGAAACTTGATTTTTTTGGGAATGAAGGATAAGGTGAAAAGGTCAAATAATTTTATGATGAAAGGTCTCATGGAGGTGTGGAAGAAGGTAAAAAAAGATATGGTTCCGAATCTCTCTCCAATTTTGGAATTGACTGATATGATATGTTTCCCAATAAAATTAGACAAAGAAAAAAGGGAAATATTGGATAAAAATGGGACGCTGTTATTGAAGGATTGGTTAAAAGTGTGTGATGTTGATGCCGAGCGGAAAAAAATGTTTGAGATATTAAATTTGAATTGGTTTCAGAAGTTAAAGGTGGACAATTGGAATAAAAAATATAAAAGAGAAATAGGGATAGATAGAATACATACGGAGTTTGAGGAATTGGTAAGGAAGATTAGAAAAGGGGAAAGCAGTATTAAAGGCCTTGTAAGCAAGCTTTATAATATACTGAATAGAGGTGCAGATCCACAGGAGGACTTGAAACGGAAGTGGGAACAAAATTTGAATATAAAAATTGGGGAGATTGAATGGAAAAATAAATGGAAAAAGAGGATTATGAGAACAATGTCTGTAAGAATTAAAGAACATAATTTTAAAATGTTGTGGCAATGGTACCTGACACCATTAAGACTTTACCAGATGGATAATAAAAGAGATAAGTTATGTTGGAGATGTAAAGAAATTGATGGAACATACGAACATATGTGGTGGAGCTGTAAAAAAATGAGGGATTTTTGGGGAAGAATAGAAAATGAGTTTGGTGAAATATTGGGTAAAAGTGTTAAGTTGGTGTCGGGTACTATTCTTTTAACGAATGTGGAAGGTTTGGGCTTAAACAAGGAGGAAAAAGAATTATTGGAAATTGTACTGACAACGGGTAGACAATGTATAGCTAGACATTGGAAAAAAGATGTAGATATACAGATTGGAGAATGGTGTAAAGTAAAGTGGAGTTTAGCACTGAACGATAAATTGACATGGGAGATTAAAGTCAAAAGAGATAATTTAAAAGAGAACAGATTTTGGAACATATGGAAACCGTTCATGGATCACTCTATTATGGCAAGTGATAGTTCAGGACCAGTACCATTTCAAAGGAGTTTTTGGAGTTGAGTAGAAAATAAACTCTCCGGGCATTGTACATATTCACAGGGTGATTATTATTTGTTAAAAAGATTTGTGGTAGTACAGGAAAAAAAATTTTTTTCTTTCTATCATTTTGGACTTTGAAATAATGGCTTTTAATATTTGGTGGTTAAATAGTAATTAATGAGTATAGATATTGTTATGTACTAGCATACAGTAATGTTTCTTAGTATGATACTATGGATTTGTTAGTGTATTGTATTGTTAATGTATTGTTAATGTTTTCTTTTCTTTTTTGTATGTTTATTAAAAACTCAATAAAAAAATTAAAAAAAAATAATAATACAGTTTTTGTGGTATGAGGGATGGGCTTTTAACCAATGTGAGCCGCCTTGGGTCGCTGAGGCGAGGACTATACAAGTCCATAAATAAATAAATATAAAATAGAGTAGATGGTCTCAATGGAGCACATTTCCACCAAGGTAGTATCCCCAGTCTTCCTCTTGAGGGGGACCCAAGCTGTTCTAATTGAGGCACAGTCCCTCAATAGTGTGAAGCAAGTTGTATCAGGACTAGCCATTCCTGGAGCTATGTAGCTGAAAATGAAATCCAATGTGAATAAACTCCCTCTGAGGTTAAATACTAGCATAGGACTGAACTCAAGAAGAAATGCAAGGAAAACTGAAACAAACATTGAGTAGTAGTCACTTCTACTTTTTCCCCTAAAGATGAACAGCCATTACTTCACTGCAATTGCCTTGTGATTTGGTTACAAGCTGAGATCTTGTGCATTAACTTAACAACTCTGCCAGAGGTTGGGAGTTCAATTGCCCCACTGTTGTGTATGTACAATGTTGCTTGATATGTATGTACATTGTCGCTTTAAGAAATGTATGAATGTAACCTGGCCACAATCACAATGTAACCCAGCTGTAAAGGAACGCGAGCAAGCTGCCTATAGAGGGCAGCTGCGAGTGTTCAACTCACATGGTTATCATTCCTCAAATCACCTGCAGCCGCGGGAACTCCCCGCAACAGCAAACTACTACTGATCCACCACCAAAGATGGGCGTGACCCGGATGACGTCACGCCGGTAGCAGCCAATGAGCTACCATGCAGCCAGATTCAAATGTATTGTACTACTGTATATAATGTGAGGTATCTCCGCCATTACCACATGTTCGTTCTGATCATCAACCAATAAACCTGTGTTAGTCCTTATTGCGACTCCTTCTATGTCTCCTGGAAAAGACACCAAATTGGTGACGAGGGTGGGATCGATGGCGAATCCCAAGGTCAAGGCGTACCAGTTCGATGTGAGCGAGCCCGAACAATGGGAGCTCTACGAGTGCCAGTTTCGGCACGCGATGGAAGCCGCGGCCGTCGACGACACGAAGATGCGCTCCCACTTCCTGGCCCAAGTGGGGCCAGCCACGCTGCGGATCCTGATGACCCTGGTGGCCCCCCGGAAGGTAGACGAGGTCCCCATCGACCGTATCCTGGAGAGACTGGGTGAGCATTTCCAGCCACCCGTCTCGATCTTCCCAGCACGGGTCGCGTTTCACAGGCGAGACCAGCGACCGGGCGAATCCGTGTCCGCCTACGCGGCGGCCCTCAGGCTTGCGGCAGTCCACTGCCAGTGGGATGACCTGGACCAGGCCCTCCGTGACCGCATGTTGTGTGGTCTGAGGGACGAGGAGCTGCAGAGGAGGCTGATGACCCGCGACCAACGCCTCACGTTCAACGAAGTACTGCAGGAGGCCCAAGCAGCCGAGGAGGCCAGGAGCGGGGTGAGGCTGTTCAAGTCCCGAGGGGCCGCGTCCGAGAGGGCCAAGTCACCAGTACAGGCGGCCCGGCAGACACCAGCGAAGGCAGCCTGGCAGGCCCCCAAGCCGCCCGCCGGCACACCAACGTCGTCCGAGGAGTCGGCCACCACAGCGGACCCCTACTCCAGCGAGGACGACGACGTCCAGAGGATCAAGAAGCGTGGTGAGAAGCGGCAGACCCGAGAACGGCAGGACCGCCGTTGCGACGGTAGTGGGGCATCCCACGACCGCACGAGGTGCCCGTTTCGAAAGGCCGAGTGTCACAACTGCGGCCGAAAGGGGCACATTGCCCGAGTATGCAGGCGCGGGCGAGTCGAGGACAAGGGGAGTTCCAGCCATCCCCAGACGCACCAACGGAAGGCGGCCGGCACCAGGAAGGTCGCAGCCAGCTACAGCGAGGAAGGCGTAAACAGCGTGGGCCTGGAGCACCGGCGGTTTTTCGTAGAGGTACTGTTGCAAGGGGTCCCGGTGAGGATGGAGATAGACTCGGGGTCATCTTATTCCATCCTGTCCCAAAAGAAGTTTATGCGTATTCCCCCAGATAAGCGGCCCAAGCTCCGGGCCATGAGGTCACACCTACGGGACGTGCAGGGAAATGGGATCCCGGTGTTGGGGGTGGGAAACTTCAAGGTGAAGTTTAAGAACTACTCCGAGAAACTGCCCTTAGTGGTCCTCAAAGGGGGGAGGTGCTGCCTTTTGGGAACGCAGTGGTTTGCTCCCCTGGGAATCGAACTGTCCGGCATTAACGCCATCGAGACTGACCCAATGCGGGACGTGTGTAACGCGCACCCGGACGTTTTCAAGAAGGGGCTCGGGAAATACAAGGGGCCCCCGGTTTCCTTCGAGCTGGACCCAGAAATCCGGCCCATCCGCCTCAAACCAAGGAGGGTGCCCTTCGCCCTAAAGGACAAGATCGAGGCGGAACTGGACAAATTGGTGGGGCAGGGGATTTTGGTTCCAGTTGACTCAGCGGAGTGGGAAACGCCGATTGTTACAGCCCTTAAGTCGAACGGGGAAGTCAGGATTTGTGCAGACTATAAATGTACCATTAACAAGGCCATTCAGCCAAATGCATATCCAGTGCCCGTGGTCAGCCACTTGCTGGCCACGTTACATGGGGGGAAGTGTTTCGCCAAGTTAGATCTGGCTCAGGCGTACCAGCAGCTCTCTGTAACCCCGGCTGCTGCCGCCACGCAAACGATAGTGACGCACAAGGGGGCATTTAAGGTAATGCGCCTTCAGTTTGGCGTGAATTCGGCCCCCGGAATTTTCCAGTCCCTCGTGGAACGCCTTTTAAAGGGGCTTCCAGGCGTCCTCCCATACTTCGACGACGTGTTGATAACGGCGGGGAGCGAATTAGAGTTGGCAAAGAGGCTAGATGGGGTCCTTTCAGTGTTCGAGAGGGCAGGTCTTTGACTGAGGAGGGACAAATGTGTATTCTTTGCGAGGGAGGTTGAGTTTCTAGGGTTTAAGGTAACCCCGGACGGGATCAAACCCTCTGAGTCAAAGGTTGCAGCTGTGAAGAACGCCCCTCGCCCCACCGCAAAACCGGAGCTACAGTCATTTCTAGGGCTCCTAAATTTTTATCATACCTTCCTGCCTCGGAAGGCATCGGTCGCGGAGCCACTGCACGCGCTGCTCAAAAAGGACGCGGCTTGGCGGTGGGGGGACAGGCAGGAGAGAGCATTCAAGGAGCTTAAGTCACTCCTGTCTTCAGACGCTGTCCTGACCCATTTCGACCCGAAAAAACCAGTGGTTTTAGTCTGTGATGCGTCCCCAGTGGGGGTGGGGGCGGTCCTGTGCCACGTGTTGGAAAGCGGGAGGGAAGCTCCGGTAGCGTACTACTCTAGGTCCCTCTCAAAGGCCGAGCGCAATTACGCGCAAACTGATAGGGAGGCCCTAGCCATCATTGCCGGAACAAAAAAGTTCCATGACTTTTTATACGGCCGCGAGTTTACGGTAGTGACCGATCACAAACCACTTTTGGGGATCTTCACTACCGGCAAACCCACACCGCAAATTCTATCCCCCAGAATGCTGCGTTGGGCCATTTTCCTCAACGCCTACCAGTATGAGCTGGTCTATCGCCCAGGGAAGGAGATCTCCCATGCGGACGCACTGTCCTGATCTCCCCTCCCAAGTGTAGGGGACCCCACATGCGAGGTAGAGCAGGATCACCAAGTCCTACTGATCGAGTCTCTCGACTCACCCCCCATTGTCCCGGCCGACCTCGCCAAAGCCACGGCGGCCGACAAGATGCTGGCCCAAGTTAGTTCCTGGGTTAGGAAGGGCTGGCCCACGACTCCCCCCGATGAAGAGTTCAGGCCATTTTTTAGGCGCAGAGTAGAGCTGTCGCTGGAAAGGGGCTGCTTACTCTGGGGCCAGCGGGTAGTTATCCCAGAGAAGCTGAGGGCCAAGGTACTGAGACTACTGCACACCAGTCACCCCGGGATCGTGCGCTCCAAGGCTCTGGCCAGGAGTTTCTTTTGGTGGCCCCAGATAGACGGGGACATAGAGCGTTTAGTGCGCACGTGTGAGAGCTGCCAGAGCTCTCGGCCCGAGGAGTCCCGGTTACCCCATAGGGAATGGGATACGGCCCGCGGGCCATGGTCCCGGATCCATGTCGACTTCGCTGGCCCTTTCTGCGGGTCCATGTTTCTACTGGTAGTCGACTCCTACTCCAAGTGGTTGGAGGTAATCCCTATGAACAGCACCTCCTCCGCCGCAACCATCAAGCAGTTGCGAAAGCTTTTTGCCTGTTTCGGCCTGCCAGACATCCTTGTTAGCGATAACGCTAGTACCTTCACATCTGCAGAGTTCAAGACGTTTATTGAGCGGAACGCCATCAGGCACATCACCGCTGCCCCGTTTCACCCCGCCACAAACGGTCAGGTAGAGCGCCAAGTGCGCACTACGAAAGACGCACTGCGGCGCATGGGTCCCGGTGAGTTGAACCTTCATTTGTGCCAGTTCCTCATCTGTTACAGGACAACCCCCTTAGCATCAGGATTCTCCCCAGCCAAACTCCTCATGAGGAGGCGTCCGGTAACACTTTTTGACCAGATGGATCCGTCCAGGGTGGAGGATGAAGGGAGAAACATAAACATAGGGGGAGGGAGCTCCAAAAGTTTTTCGGCAGGGGGCCCGGTTCACTGCAGGAATTACGTGGTGTCAGGGCCAGCGTGGGTTCCAGGGACAGTCATTGAGCAGACGGGGCCAGTGTCCTACAGGGTCGAGACTAGCTCGGGTCTACTCTGGAGGAGGCATGCCGACCAACTCAGAAGGCGGGTCACTAGTGAAGGGGATTCAGCGTTAGGGTCCTCCCCCACCCGCATTACCCAAGGGGGAGACACGGCGGAACCCGGGGATACAAATGCATATCCTCGGTTCTCAACCACAGAGGAGGATACTTTGGAAGAGAGGGATCAGTTTGATGATGATTATGAGTTGCGGTACCAGGGGGGTGTAGCGGAGTGGTCCCCCACCCGTCCTAGCAAAAAGAGGGGTTTCAGTTCAGCCCCTGGTACCTCCAGTCCCCCCAGTCCTTTTGTGTTAGAATATACCATAGCTCCAGCTCCCCGGAGACCAACACCCCCAAGGCAGGCATCGGGGGGGAGCCCACCCACCACAGTCCCCAGAACTCCCAGGCAGGGAACGGGGGGTGGCGAGACCACGAGGGTCTCTTCGTCGGTCCCGAGATTCGTGCTGGGGGGGACCCCCAGCTCCTCAAACGGTAGACAGGAGTTCACTTCCCAACTGTTCATTTCATTCCCGTCCCCCAATGCAAGGTTACCACAGAGCCCACACCGAGCCACTAACGAGTCCCCCCTTTCCGTTGCAGGACAGGACTCCGCAGAGCCAGGCTCCCCTGTGTTAGGCCAAGCGGCCGCTCGTCCCAGGCGCACGTGCGGCAAGCCACAATGGTTGAGGGACTTCGTCCCATCCTAGGGGGGAGGGATGTTGTGTATGTACAATGTTGCTTGATATGTATGTACATTGTCGCTTTAAGAAATGTATGAATGTAACCTGGCCACAATCACAATGTAACCCAGCTGTAAAGGAACGCGAGCAAGCTGCCTATAGAGGGCAGCTGCGAGTGTTCAACTCACATGGTTATCATTCCTCAAATCATCTGCAGCCGCGGGAACTCCCCGCAACAGCAAACTACTACCGATCCACCACCGAAGATGGGCGTGACCCGGATGACGTCACGCCGGTAGCAGCCAATGAGCTACCATGCAGCCAGATTCAAATGTATTGTACTACTGTATATAATGTGAGGTATCTCCGCCATTACCACATGTTCGTTCTGATCATCAACCAATAAACCTGTGTTAGTCCTTATTGTGACTCCTTCTATGTCTCCTGGAAAAGACACCAAACCCACTATGCCTCCTGGAAGAAAAGCAGCCTATGTGGCTTTGGGCAAGCTGCACAGTCCCAGGAGCCCCCAGAAGGAGGAAATGGTGAAAATGTTCTGCATATTTTCTCACTAGAAAACCCTGGAAAGGGTCTCCACAAGTTGGAATTGATTTGATGGCACACATCACCACCACTTACAATCAGCTTCAGCAGTTACAAAAAAAAAACCAAAGTCAACCGACATACTTTCCATGCTGTTGCTACATACTACAGATTAACAGGAGCAGGTAGAGAGCCTAAATAAGGGAAAGAATTGAAGCAAATCAAACTAGAAAAGGTGGAATGGCTTGCCATGGATTAGTGGGAAAGGAGAATCCCTCTGTCCTAAAAGAACTCTATTCCCACTGATAACTAGAAATACAAGCATACACAATTGTTGTTTTCCCAACATCATCCATGGTTGTTAAAGGATTGTTGTTAAGTGCTGTCAAATCGGAACCAATTTATAGTGATCCCAATAGGTCTTTCAAGGTAAGTGAGATATTTAAGAAGTGGATTTATCAGTTTCAATCAACCAGTAAGTTTCTGTGGCCCAACAAGGATTCAAACCTAGGCCTCCTGAGGTCTAGTCCATTATTCTATCCACTACACCACACTGGTTATCTGTGCTAAAGCACGCACTCCTTAAATTAAAAGAAAATCTCCTCTTTAGCATGTTAGATTATACAGTATACTGAATTTGACCAGATTGTTTCCGGTTTGTATTCTGCTAATGCCATAAGTAAAAATTGATTTGACCCCACACCATTGTTATTATTAACAAAACATTATGATCAATGTTTGTACAATAAAGTGGACTGACTAGTGAGCTATGTATCAGAAAAGCATAATGCATTTCATTAATGGAAGTTTTTGCTCTTCCCAAAAGATTATTTTAGTCATTTATAACTGTCTAAACAGATCCAAGCATCAGGCAGTGGTTAACTAACCTGACCACCCCGAAGACTAATGACCTTGGCAAAAATCAAAAGGAAGGGTAATGGTCCCCAAGTGGATTAAATCTCACTTGAATCCATCTTGATGGAGGGCAGCAGCTTCATCAATACTGGCCTGGGGCTAAGGAGGACTTTGTGTGTCAAAAGGGCTCAGGACCAGAAAGTGATTTGTGGAACTGGATCAGGTTGTCATGCTGTGATGCGGAAGGCAGTCACAGGACAGTCTTCATGGCTGATCGCCATGAGGATCGCCTATATTCAGAACCAGATATGGCGCAAGAAGAAGAAGAAACGTGTATTGTATGATACTTTTGGTGGCTTCATGATATGAAATGAAACCAGATGGATGGCTCAATAAAATAAAAAGTTAAGTATTTTCTTTTAAAATATTTAGCACTTTGTAAACAGGAAGCCTCAGAAGAAAAGGGGATTAAAATAAATGGACCATAAGTGATATCAATCATATAATTTACTAAAAGAACACCAAACAAGGAATTTTAAGCGCACTAAATCACAGCAAACTGAGAAAAAGCTAGCTAAGTATTTATTTTTCTTCTGCAAAATCAGACGGTTTTCAAAAGTTTGATTCAAAAGAACTTTGCACTTTCCCCTCATGTAAAGGTCCGCCCTTCCTTTACTCTTTCAATTTGTACATCACTTTTCTCCACCCCTTCCTTGCAAATTATCTTTTTTTTTTCTAACTCCAGCTCCTACGGGTTTCTTTCACTGGGTGAGACTTTCCTCAGTCCTTCTAACAGGCGGGTTCACTTGGATTCAGTCTGGACAGGAAATACCTGGTTATCTTTACTAGGCAAATAGACAGACCTTGTGCCAAATATTTTTTTGGGGGGAGGGGACAGTTGTTGGGTTGATCACAAGTAATGTACTCATCAAGATCTGTTGTATATCCCCACTCCTCTCCTTAATTTTAATAAAAATTATGACAAGTGTGAACTTTGCCTGTGCCCCAAAGCAAGGATTAAAACTTTAACCACAAAAAATTCACACAATTATAAATAATGGAGCCATTGTTCACATAGCATTCCCACTGGCCCTCTGGATTAAATGTTAGGTTCATGTAACAGGACATTTTGTCTGCTCTTTAATATTATTTCCTACAACATTCCATTCATTAATTCATTCCACCTCACCACCCCAATTTTATTATTTTATTGCCAGCAATTAGAGCATTTTGGATATGGTTCTGATGCAGCCTATTCCTAGATCTAATTCTAAGTCAAATCTTCAACGTATATTTAGATTATACCACCTTTGATTTCATGTAAGGGTTCTAATGATTGCACATCCTTCTAAAACGCTGACTGGAAGGCAGGAGGTCAGCAGTTCGATTCCCAAGTACTGCAGGACGGAATGAGCTCCCGTTTTTGTCCCAGCTCCTGCCAACCTAGCAGTTTGAAAGCAAGAAATTGCAATTAGATAAATAGGGACCACTTTGGTGGGAAGGTAAACAGTGTTCCATGCACTCCGGCATCTAGTCATGCCTGCCACATGACCAAGGAAACGTCTGCAGAAGCAGACAGCGCTGGCTCTTCGGCTTTGAAACAGAGATGAGCACTGCACCCTAGAGTCAGATATGTCTGGCTTTCAAGCAAGGGAAACCTTTAACCCAGCCAATAACCCAGACATTTCCTTGAAGATATTTTTGGACTATTTAAAAGAAACACACATATACATAGACAAGAAAAAAGATTTCAAAAGATTTCAAAGACACATTTGGAGCAAAACATAATTTCTTGACTAAGGCAATCAAGCGATCACATCAGAAAATAACAAAGCTAAACTAATCTACCTGATACTCATCCCTTAGCACAGTCAGTAGTTCCAAGCCAGATACACAGTGCATTCTTTCAAGCTTTGTGAGACATCTGCTGAGCAACGCCTTCCCTCAGAGAAGGCTGAACCATCTAACTAGATTTCTATAACCCCATTTTAGACATTAAACCACTCATTCCAGAACTTTCTAATCAACATCTGAATTCACTTTAATGTTTACCAGAATGAAAGCACCTTCTTCCCTTTCCTTTCACACAGCTGTAAATAGACGGGGAAGAAGTAGAAGCAGTGACAGATTTTACTTTCTTAGGATCAAAGATTGTAGGAATCGGGGCCGCTAGGGCGGCTGTTGGGTCCCGGAGGAGACTGATCAAGAAACGATACGAGGCAGTATGGAGCGAGATCAGATCAGTGGTTTATTGAAGGAAAAGCATCATCATATATAGATCAGAAGGCAATACAGGAAAAAAACGTCATCTGACAGAAAATCACATCACCTGTTTACTCAGGTTAATGGGGAATCTTTCTTGGGGAAGTTAATTAGCGTGGGCAAACATTGACAGGGGAAACACCATTGTCTAGGGCTTAGACCGGGGTAAATATGGCCACTATTTGCACCTGGGATTAGGCTAAACTCGGAGATGAGTGATTACCTTAATGGGTAACAGAGTCTAGAGGAATGCCTCCTCAGCGGAACCGTCGGTCAGGTCATAATTGGGTGAATCAAACCCTATTATTAATCCACCCCCCTTAATTTCTCTGCCCGCAGAGCCCACGGGCCAGGAGCGTTCTCACTGAAGTGGCCTCTGCGCGGGCCGTTCCATGCCATTGGGGCATGGGGAATCCACATCTCCCCTTTTCGTTTTACTTAAGAGCCTGACCGGCGACTCTGCGTAAGAGAGGTACCAGCTGATGAGCGGGAATGACGCTTCGGGGTTTCCTCCGGGAGAGGCACCGGCACCTTGATATTAGTGAGGGAAAGCATTGCGCGAAACAGCATACTGCTATGCCTAGTACAATCACTCCCACAACCACCTTGAGTACCATCTGAAGCCATCCCCACGGAATCCATGACCACATCCAGTCCCACAATGAACTCAGCCAAGTCCCCCATGCAGAACCTTCCCTGATGCCCTCGACTATGGTGTGGAGGTCTGTGAGCTGACTCTGAACCTTACGGGAGTTATCAGTGAGATTAAAACAACACATACCATGAAAAGATTCGCAACCCAGATGATGTAGCAATAAGAGATAGTCTATAGCCGCTCGATTGTCAAGTATGGCATGGCGAAGCTCTGCCTGCTCTTGGTTGAGCAGCGCTATCGCCGAGGAGGTATGGTTAATGGCTTTAGCTAGTCCGCAAGCCAGTCGACCAATCCTCCGAGCGTTGCCGACGGCCAAGCCTGGCACGCCAAGAATGCTGACTGCCAACGAGAGATATTCGGCTGAACTCATTACTCTAAAGCTGCTCTCACATGAGCTGTCTAACTGGGTGGTGCGAGTGTGTCGTATGGGTGCTGGAACATTTGTAACATTTGTGCTTGGGGTGACCATATCCTTAGTAGGGAGTAACAGTGTCAAACGACTGATACAACATATAGCATCTGATACATGTGCGGGAATGTAGTTCCAAGTGTACTGATTACACGTAAAGAACCAACCAGATGGTAGGGTAACATGAGCATACATCGAACCGAGTGTCTGTGGGTTGTTACAAGTCCAGTTGCCGCTGCCAACTTCAAGGCAACGGCGCCTTCGGCCGACTGCGGAGCAGCCGGTCATCCGAGCACAAGTGGAGTTCGGGCTGACCGCCACTCGAGGAGTGTGGAGAGTGGCTGCGTCAGCCGGCAAAGTCATTGTCAGCCGCATCTCCCAGCGGGCGTATTCCGAGGAGCTTGCTGGGTTGTACGGGCTGAAAATCCGTTTCACTAGCCAGTCCCCATCCCTGGGGTGCGCGCCTGGAGAGTGGCACACTGGGATGAGGCAGGTGCTCATAATTGAGGCAGAACCAATGTCCTGTCTCAGGCAAAAATCGGGCTGGTTGATGAGACCCGCCAACCTTTCCCATATGTTGTAATGCATCCTGGCAGAAAGGTCTCCGCCTGGCATCAAATCGCTGGCCTTCAATGAGGCAGCCTGAACGCCTCCCCCCGCAAGTAGGGAGAGAGTCAGGATGATGGTGACTGCCATGGTGTTGGCATGAATTCGGGCAAAGATTGCAGCTGTGAGGTTCTCCAGCATTGGCTCCTTCTCCTCGCGCCGGATGGCGTCCTCGGCCTCACTGCAAAGGACCTTGACCATCCCCCAGGTGATCTTCGGTGCTGTCATCTGTGGCCGCCTCCTCCAATGGGTTTTCTCGGTCAGAGTGAGGTCCTCCATCTCCGGGATCGGACTCGGGTCGGTCTGGGTCCACGCCATGTGGTTCCAAGTGAGGCTTGACACACCGAGCTGGAATCCAAACGACACCTGTAGGAGACATAATTGCAGCATACCCTCTCCCCCAGGTTACGAGTGGCGCCGGGCCCCTCCAGGAAGGGTCCGGTGGCACCTGGTATCGGACCATCGGTCGCGGGAGAGCCTCCGAACGGCGGAAGTGCTTCTCCTGCGGCGTGCAATCGGAAAAAACATTAAGGTGATTGTACGTGAACAATACCTTATTCAGACAATGCTGTGCCTGACCCTGTGACTTGGGGAGGGCTGGTGGCTCCCCCCTTTCTGTTTGTTTGTCAATATAGGACTTGAGTGTCCGATTGACCCGTTCCACAATCGCTTGCCCCTGCAGATTGTAAGGAACGCCAAAAGTATGCTTAATGTCCCAGGTGGCCATGAAGGCGGCCAGCTGCCTGGAGCTGTAGGACGGGGCGTTATCGGTTTTCACGTGCCGCGGCTTGCCCATTGCCGCGATGCAGGAAAGGAGGTGCTGCTCCACGTGGGAAGCAGTCTCCCCTTTCTGCGCCGTTGCCCAAACGAATTGAGAAAAGGTGTCAATGCAAACGTGCATGTACTACCATCTGCCAAACTGCGGAAAATGTGTGACGTCCATTTGCCATATCTGGTTGGCCTCTGTCCCTTGTGGGTTGACCCCCCACGAGGCCCCCCCCAGTGCCCCTGCACAATGCTGACAAGAGCGAACTATGCCTTGGGCTTGAGAAAGTGGCAGATTGAACTGTCTAGCAAGCGCTTTGGCATTCTGGTGAAAGAATGCATGACTCTGAATTGGGGTAGTGAAAACACCTAACACTGAACGTTGCTGAATTTCCTTTGCCGCCGCATCCGCTCTACTATTGCCCGCGGAAATCGGACCCGGTAGGTCTTGGTGACTTCGGATGTGGGCAATATAGAGCGGCTCCGTGCGGTTTCGCAAATGAAATTGAGCAGTGAGGAACAGACTAAGTAAGTTCTTGTCTATCGCGGGAGTGATGTATGCTCCCGGTAGACTGTGAAGCAAATTCCTGACATACTGACTGTCAGTAATGATGTTTAGGCGCTCTTTGGCAAAAGTGCGCAAGGCAAGGTTCACCGCTGCCAACTCTGCCCGCTGCGCAGACTTCTGTGGAAGAGTTAACAGCATGCGCCAAGCCTGGCCCTCCTGCCAAGTCAGGACACCATATGTGCGACCCCCATCAGTAAAAACTGTCCTGGCCCCCTGAAGTGGAACCAGCGAAAGCAATTCGAACAAGCTGACTGTCTGCGTTTGAAGTGAGACAAGTCTGGGGTCTTTCGGCAAGTGGTATGCCAAGCTTCCGGTGAATCCCTCCAAAGCAATTGGAAGCGAGTCACCGAGCTGCATCAATTGCTGAATCTGTTCTTTGGTGAACGGGACCACAATCTTTGCTAAGTCGTGCCCTGAAATGTCCCTGGCTCTCAGCCTTCTGCGGTAAACCACCGCGGAGACCAATTCTTGGGGAGGAACGATGTTTCGGGAAGAGGTGTTCAGCAAGTACACCCATTCCACGATACTCGCCCCTTTCTCGGAGTCCACTCCTAGGGCTCCGGTGAACATGGATCCTGCCCGAACTATGTACAAGTTCAGGATCGGGGCATATGGCCCCTGAGCAATCCTGTCCACCCACCTTTGGCTGAGAATTTGGTTGACTTTCTCGAGGGCCAAGCGCGCCTCTCGAGAAATTTGTATCCGGTCTGCCGGCTGCTTGCCTAATGTTAGCAGCGAGAAGAGCGGTTTCAAAAGATCCGTATCCAATCGGAAATACGGTCTGGCCCAATTAATGTTCCCTAAAACCTGCTGCAGTTCCACCAAGGTGACCGAATCCTTCAAATTGTTTTGGGGCAAAACTGGTGCTGCGAAAGAGCGGAGAAGCCGATGACCCAAGTATGAGAAGGGCTCGGTTCTCTGCACTTTCTCCGGGGCAATGAGTAAACCTTTCTCCCCCAGGCTGGCCTGGAGGTCTGAAAACATTTCGCTGCCGAGTTGCGGCACTGCAACCAAGATGTCATCCATGAAATGGCAAACTAAGACTTTGGGGTGAAGGTTTCGAAACTTTGCCAGTGCGTTGTGAACATAAATTTGGCACAGGGTGGGCGAATTGAGCATGCCCTGTGGCAAATATTTCCACGTGTAACGCTGCGTGAGCTCACTGTGGTTCACAACCGGCACCGTAAAGGCGAACCTTTCCCTGTCCCTGGGGTCTAAGGGAATCGTGTAAAAACAATCCTTGAGATCTACAACTAGGATCTCCCACCCCTCGGGAATCATATTTGGATTTGGGATGCCGCATTGGAGCGGACCCATTGGCTGTATACATTTATTGATCTCTCTGAGATCGTGGAGGAGTCGCCACTTCCCCGACTTCTTCTTTATGACAAAAATTGGCGAATTCCAAGGACTAGTGGACTGCTCTATATGTCCTGCGTCTAGCTGTTCTTTAACCAGTTGCTTTAGGGCGACTAATTTCTCCCCCACTACCGGCCATTGTTCCACCCAGACCGGCGTATCGGTGAGCCATTTAAGTGGCAACACCATTACCCGAAGGTAAGCGTAGCACCGTACTGCTGTAAAATGTCTCGCCCCCAAAGGTTGATGTGCACGTCCAGAATGTGCGGCCGAATGACCGCTGTGCCGTCAGCCTTTGGGATCGTGACTTCCACCCACTCCCGGCTCCTAAACGCTTCTTGGATGCCGCCTACTCCCCACACATCGGAGACCGGCTCAATGGCCCACTCCCGTGGCCACTGGCTCCTGCTTATCACGCTCACATCAGCTCCGGTATCTAATAACCCTGAAAATGATCTTTTATTCAGAAATACCTCAATAACTGGGCACTGTTTCCACTCAATGTTGGTCTCCACTGTCGCTAAGACCTGGTATCCTTGTACTGCCTCACTGGCGCTCGAGCGGTCCTCGGACCGGGACTCTGAGCTGTCCCTGAGCCTTCCCTGGCTATCTGCTGGCGAGTGACAAGGAACCATGATCAGTTGCGCTAATGTGTCTCCTTTGTGAATTGTCTGGGGTAAGTGGGTCCAAAGCTGAACTTGGAGAACGCCTGAAAAATTGGAGTCAATGACTCCCGGAATTACAAGAATTCCGTGTGCTCCTGCTACACTGCGAGGCAAAACTAAACCTATAAAGCCCTTGGGCAGTGGACCCATGTACTGGGAGTCCACCAGATAGACCGTGCCTGGCAGGTCGCATGTAACGTCTGCCTGACAAGTCAATTCTAGTCCTGTACTACCCTTGGGGCTGGCCTGTGCCTTCGCGATGCCTGGAATGTGAATGGAATCTAATCTAGCTCTGGTGAGCTCTGAGCGAGGGAAGCCTCTGTTTAGACCGGGGCCAGAGACATGCCCGCATTCCGGTTTCCCGAACTCGGACAGTTTCTGGCCCAATGGTAGCCTTTCTTGCACTTGGGACACAGGGTGTTTGGAGCCTTGGAACGGCCGGAATTTTGTCCGCCTCCCTTGGATCGGCACTCCCTAGCGAAGTGACCGACCTTGCCACAATTGTGACATGCCCCTTGATTTTTGCTTTTGGGTCTCCTACCCCCTTGCACCGCTGCCGCTAGCAATCCCATCTTATAGGATTCTGTGCCAACGTCGGCGCAAGCTCGAATCATGTCCGTGAGGGTCAAGTCGGGACGATTGCCCAGTGACTGCAAGATTTTATGGCAGTCTAGATTGGCATTGTCCTTGGCTAACTTCATCATGAGCTCTTGTTGGGCTTGCTCATTGTCTATCTGCCTACTGATCGCTTCCTCCAAGCGATTGATGAAGTCCATGTAGGGCTCCTGGGCTCCCTGCTTAATTGCGGTGTAATTCTTAGCCGCCTTGCCAGTTGCTGGAACCTTGAAGAAAGCTCTAAAGGCAGCCTCGGCTGACATCTGAAGAGTGGCGAGTGGCAAGTTGATCTGCGCATCAATGGATTCGAAGGCCCCTGACCCATATAACTGGTCAGGAAGTACTGTGCCTCCCATCCTGGCAGCCCTAGTCTGAGCCTCGAGGCGAAACTCGCTGTCCCAAATCAGATACTGGCTAGGGTTGAGCATCATCCGCATGACGGCTTTCCAGTCGTGCGGGATGAACATGGTGTTCTCGCACACTTGCTGAAGCGTGCCCCTAGTAAACCGACTCTGAAGCCCTGTCTCTGAAATGGCCTTCCGTATAGCCATGAGAAGCTTATACAGGACTGGTGAGTGAACTATCTGCTGGGCCCCTGTGAGGGCATCCATCTCCATGCGAATTGGACAAATCTGACTAAGCTCAGCTAGTTCTTCTGCTGGCAATTCCCCCTTCCTGAGTTCTTCCTCAACTGTGCGCTGAAGGGCACTCTTGGTAACTCGGGAACCTGGAGCTGTCAGAGAAGCGCCTGCGCTCCTCATTCCTTGCATTCCGTCGGTGACGTCTGCAGCTGTCACCGAGGGAAAGTTCCCTACGCTCCTCTGCCTGAACTGTAATGACGGATAGAGCGCCGTGGGCGCCGATGGTTCGGCTGGCGCTGGGGGTTCTTTGGCCTCTACCCGGACTGGATCTATCTCCGCTAAGAGTTTCCTACATTTGCTCCATGTGCGAATTACGCCTCCTGGAGCTTTCGGGGGTTGCTGAATGCAGTCTCCTATCTGATCCCAGATCTTAAGGGTTAACGTACCTACTTCTGGGTAAAGCAGGCAGTGTTCCCTTAGGTACGCCAAAAGTCTCGGTAGCTCTCGGCTGTGAAAACGCAACTGAAATACCCTGGCCAGGATTCTGAACTCTTCCTCACGAGTTCTTTGGCTAGCGGACAGACCTTGTCGCTGAGGACAAGTCCCCATATTACCTGCGAAGGGTCCTTCGAAGTTTCCTCCTCGGGACGGGTCGACGCGTCTTTGGGCAAGGTAATAGGTTCTGGCGACGATTCTCTGGGTAGAACTCGGAGCGTGGACTGCTGCCACGGGCCCTCGGTGGCCTCTGCGCTGTCAGGGGTTCACAGCTGACCCTGAGCGGAACGCGTTTTTCCGTAACCTGCAAGCCGCCGCGAAAGTTGGGAGCAAGCTGTAGGAAGCCTCTCTGGAATGCCTTGCCGCTTAGGCCGACTTCCCGACCAGCTGATTTACCGGCCGGGCTGCCGGGCTGTCCTCCGGGACGATCGGACGCGGTTCAAGCGCAGAACCGGACCGTGTGATCGCTTACTCACGGGTAAGATCACGTCGGGGTCACCAGATGTAGGAATCGGGGCCGCTAGGACGGCCGTTGGGTCCCGGAGGAGACTGATCAAGAAACGATACGAGGCAGTATGGAGCGAGATCAGATCAGTGGTTTATTGAAGGAAAAGCATCATCATATATAGATCAGAAGGCAATACAGGAAAAAACCGTCATCTGACAGAAAATCACATCACCTGTTTACTCAGGTTAATGGGGAATCTTTCTTGGGGAAGTTAATTAGCGTGGGCAAACATTGACAGGGGGAACACCATTGTCTAGGGCTTAGACCGGGGTAAATATGGCCACTATTTGCACCTGGGATTAGGCTAAACTCGGAGATGAGTGATTACCTTAATGGGTAACAGAGTCTAGAGGAATGCCTCCTCAGCGGAACCGTCGGTCAGGTCATAATTGGGTGAATCAAGCCCTATTATTAATCCACCCCCTTAATTTCTCTGCCCGCAGAGCCCACGGGCCAGGAGCATTCTCACTGAAGTGGCCTCCGCGCGGGCCGTTCCATGCCATTGGGGCATGGGGAATCCACAAAAGATCACTGCAGATGGGGATTGTAGCCATGAAATAAAAAGGCGACTGATTCTTGGGAGACAAGCAATGAGAAACCTGGGGAACATAGTGAAAAGCAGAGACATCACATTGCAAACAAAAATTAGAATAGTCAAAGCAATGGTTTTCCCAGTGGTAATGTATGGATATGAGAGCTGGACAATTAGGAAGGCTGAACACAGAAGAATAGATGCCTTTGAAATGTGGTGTTGGAGGAGGGTTTTAAGAGTCCCCTGGACAGCGAGGAGAACAAATAGGTCAATCTTAGAAGAAATTAACCCTGACTGCTCATTGGAAGGTCAAATAGTAAAGATGAAGCTAAAATACTTTGGACATCAAATGAGAAGGGAGGATTCACTTGAGAAGGCATTGATGTTGGGAAAGGTGGAGGGCAAAAGAAGAAGGGGGAGGCCAAGGATGAGATGGCTAGATGGTATTGTAGACTCAATGGGCACAGAGCTGGGAGGGCTGAGGGGGATGGTGGAGGACAGAGGCGCCTGGAGAACAATGGTCCATAGGGTCGCAAAGGGTCGGAACCAACTGTGTGACTGAACAACAACAACAACACCACCAAAAAACTGTAATTGTCCCCTAGTTTTCATAACTCCAGGGAGGAGGCAGGCTGAAAGTATTCTAACTTTGATGTCTTCCCTAACAAGATATAAAATGTATGTGTTAATCCACCCCCACCCTTGGTGATGTCTGCTGTCCTTTCTGACAAGAGATATGTTTGAGGTGTTATTTCCCCTTTGATAATTGGCAAATACTGATACACGCGCAGACCTTCTCAGCAAGCTAGGCACCCACAAAGAAGTCTGAGGTTTCTAGAAGATAGATTCTGTGTTCAGTATTCCCTCACTTTTTCAACTTCTTCACAACATGCAACAAAATGTTTTCATTGATGAAAATAGCCTCCAGAATACAATTATAATAATATAGGAATAAGTTAGGACAATAAGGGAGAAAGATGACTAGCAGCAAGGTATTGATTATGAAAAATTGCATACATACAAATACAGTGGTACCTCATACAACGATTTTAATCCGTTTCACAGGGCTCGTTGTTGTATGAAACAATTGCTATACGATGCATGCATCGTATAACGATTTTCCCTATGGGATGCATTTTTTTTCCATAGGGAAAATTGTTATGCAGGACACCATTTCCCCCCAAAACCTAATTGTTATGCAATTTCATTGCTATGCGGGGCAATTGTTGTATAAGGTTCCACTGTATATGCATTAGGAGAAAAGAGCACTAAAAAGTATATGGGATTTAATGAAATGTTTTATAAACTCTTAATATTGAAAACAAACTGAATTTATGATCAGAAACATTACTGAAGCTTTGAATGAACAACTTGCCATCTCCTGTACCAAAACAAAATTCTCTCAAGTATCTGAAAAAATATAAGGGAAATATCACTAATATCTTCAAAAGGATAGACTACTCTTTTCAAATGAAGTTGAGACTCATGTCTCCCACCTTCGGAAGAACAAAAAATGATGCTGATGGCCTTCCAAGAGGCACACGGTTGCTATCACATTTCATGGCTGTCACATCTGGCTTAAATATGCTCACACCCTTGTCAGCTTGTCATAAACCACGTGCCTTGCCGGAGAGCATGAACAGTTCTGCTGTGTTGCACCAAGACTCTTCATGCAGGCCTAAATCTATCAGTCAAGAACAGAGCTTTGGGGTGGGGGACTATAAAACCCAGAACATTCCGGATAGTTTCACCAGGGGGATCCTGGAAATTGTAGTCCAAGGACAGTAACCTGTTGGCAAATGCAAAGTACCCCAGTTCTGTGGGTATAATGCTCCATGCGTGCTACTCATTTTGTGGTTCACAGTTGCACAAAGTCAAGAGATTTCCTCCAACACAAATAGCAGGAAGGAAGCAAAGATGGACATAATGTAGCAAGGGATGCACAATAAAGCCAAATAAGAGTTCCCAAAAGCTTCTATACCAGTGATGACGAACCTTTTAGAGGCCAAATGCCCAAGGAGGAGGAAATGGCACATGGGCAGGCACCACAAGTGCCCACACACCCATGTGATGTCATGGGCATGCCTCCAGTGAAATCACGTGGGTGCATGTGCATATGCGCCGCTCAAGGTGCACCAGCGACATCACGTGGCTCCCCACCCCCACAGAGCCACCCCCATGAGGGTTCCCCAGCCCCACAAGTCCTCCCCACACCCTGTGGGGCCTCCCTCCCCCCCCACGAGTGCTCCCCACTTCCCACCTTACCTCGCCCAGCCACAGCCTTCCAGCCAGGATTTCAGCCTCCCCTCTTGCCTCCCCTTTGGTGAAGGGAGAGTGGTGGTGGGGAAGAGGTTGGGCAGGGCGGGGTGGGATGGGACTTCCCCTCAATGGCCTATGTGCCAGAAGAAAGGCCTCTGTGTGACATGTCTGGTCCACACGCCTAAGGTTTGCCACCAGGGTTCTACACCAAAAGATAGCGCAGTGTCTATTGCACCCAAATATCATGTGGTTGAAGGAATAGGAGAATGTGAGTGAAATAACATCCATTCAGCTAGAAAACTCACTTGTCACTTTTGCCATCTTTCTCTTGTTTTGGGGGACTGCAGTGGCTCAAGTGGCTAAGATGCTGACTGCAGGACAGAATGAGGTCCAGTCTTTGTCCCAGCTCCTGCCAAACCTAGCAGTTTGAAAGCAAGAAATTGCAAGTAGATAAATAGGGACCACTTCGGTGGGATGGTAAACAGCGTTCTGTGTGCTCCAATGTCTAGTCATGCCTGCCACATGACCACGGAAACGTCTGCAGAAGCAAGACAGCACTGGCTCTTCAGCTTTGAAACAGAGATGAGCACTGAACCCTAGCGATGAATACGACTGGCTTTCGAGCAAGGGTGACCTTTACCTTTACCTCTTGTTTTACCTTCTCCCCTAAGATGTTGTGACTAGAACTTCTGTTTGCTACCCTAAGCTCATTTAAGGAAGGGCAATTGGTTAAAGGGGACCGCAATAGCTTAGTGGTTAAGATGCTGAACATGATGACTGGAAGGTCAGTAGTTCGAGACCTGAGTGTTGCATGAAGGAGTGAGCTCCCATGTCTATCCCAGCTCCTGCCAACCTAGCAGTTCAAAAGCAAGAAAATGCAAGTAGACAAATAGGGACCACTTAGGTGGGAAGGTGAACAGAATTCCATGTCTAGTCATACCTGCCACATGTCCACAGATATGTCTGCAGACGCAGACAGCACTGACTATTTGGTTTTAAATGGAAATGGGCATCGAACCCTAGAGTTGGATACGACTAGCTTTTGAACAAAGACAACCTTGACCCTAATGGGTCAAAAGGTAATAAATACAAGTTTTGCTAAATTCATCCTCAACAGAAACACTACATCCCAGGCAGGACCAAATGAGCACTGTTTGGTTCAGGTGACTACTCCCCTTTACACATGACCCAGAATAATTTTTTTGTTCTTTCTGTAGGCTGGGTGGCCACAGAACAGCAGAGGTCAACCACCATGATACCACATACTATCTGAGGCGACATATTAGCTAGATCTCCTAGGCTCTAGAGGAAAAGGTGAGTCCCTCTTCACCAGCATGGCTGGGACTAGCTGCCATTTTGGCTCCACTCCCATTAAGTGGCCATTCCAACCAGCCACATCAAAGAAGCTAGACTGAGACCTTTTGGGTTCTTCCTTCCCAGAACTTTCCCAACACTTGTATTCTTCCTCCCCACAACTTGTTCCTTTGCCTTTTGCCTATCAGTTTGGAGAACCACATTTTAAATTAGGAACCACTGTGGGTGCGTTGGCAGAAATGCTGTAAAGGTCACTCCTATAGGTGTATAGGTTTCAGTTATTCACAGGTCTAAAAATATTCAATAAAACTTCTGAAATACATATATATTTCTATGGAACAGTAACAGAACTGGCCATTAGAGGCCACTGTCTGAAAAGTAAAAGGTAGGGTGTGCTATTATCTGTGGTTTCAGATATCTGCAGTAGTCTCGGAATGTATCCTCATGGGGCAACCTGTATGCAATAAATACATGCATTAATTGTGAATGTGCTTTTATTAGAGAGTGGGGAGGCCCTTCCCATCAGTTTGGTAAATATATTGGTCAGTGACATGGTCTGGGACTTTCAAGGCTAGGCCGGCAAGATATAAATGGAACTAAATAAATGAACTATACAAATGTAACATAGATAGCCACAGAAATTCTCACAATTCAGATTCTGAGCTAGTTAAGGACTGAGCAGAAGTTTCTTCTCTCCTGAATGGATTCATTCCCAGCCTTCTGTCTTCTCAGAGCCAAGAGACTTACAGTCCCAGCCCATCATAAAAGCCTCTCTGAAGATTAATTGCATTTAAAGAGCTGTGATCTGGTGCCCTTCTATTCCTTCTTTTCTAAAGAAAAGAATGTATTTTTGGCTTCTGAACAGCGACAGGAAAAGATGGGTGGTAACTTATATGCTTCAAACATTCAAAACCAGTCTAGTGGTTGTTTTTTCTTTTTAATCTCCTGGTTTCATTTCACATAATGAATAAATCAACACACCGAATGTAAACAATAATAGAGCTCCTTAGGAATGTTCATTAGAGAAAGACTCCTGTAGGATTTAAGATGGAGAAGGAGCAATTGCAAAAGCCTCATAGATGAAAGCAGGGGTGGGTGAAACAAAGAAATGTCCCAGTTTTAGAATCCTGTAAAATCCCACAGAATGCACCAGCAGAGAATAACACAGAGTTGTCCAATCCAATGCTTACCAGTTGCGTTGAACTATTGCTTCCTAGTGCAGGCTGCTTTTTCTTTTTAATTTTGAAAAATCAGCTATGCCACACAAAACTACAGTGTAGCATGTCTGATTTGACCCTGAGAGACTCCTAATCCCTGCCCCTATTTTTCCATTGCATTTTCTGTTTTTATATGGAGAGGGGTTTAGGGTAGACACCACTGGAGAAGAATCAAAACATTTCATGTTGTGAACAGGTTGAGCTGGATGTTACATGGCAAGGGAACCGATTACAGCATTGCCCAGCACCAAAATACTTCGGTGTGACACTTGACAGCACACTCTCTTTTAAGCAGCACTGCCTAGATACCAAAGCTAAAGTTAGTACAAGAACATCATCATCAGGAAATTCACAAACTATAAATGGAGAACTCAACCATCCACACTGCTCACATCAGCTTTGGCTCTAAGCATCTCAGCAGCAGGGTATACGGCTCCATTATGGAGCACTTCAACACACATATAGTGACAGGATGCCTCAAAACTACACCAGTCGTGAAAATATACCCTCTGGTTAGTATCGTTTCAGCCAAGATAAGGAGAGAAGTAGCAGCAGACACTGAGATAACTAAGCAAGTGTTGTGTATTGAGGCACAATTTCAAGTTACGCAGGCAGTGCTTGCAAGAAGAAAATGACGGTTTCCCGCCATCCTAATTTGGAGCTTGAGTTGGTGCGAAATCTCTCTCTCAGGGCTCGCTCATTATGCTAATCAGAGTTCCGTGATTGGTTACAGTTTTGGATCCTGTTCCTCATTGGTTAAATACATATATATCATGTTATGATTGGTTAGTTGAGATTGTCTGGTGGGTCGCTACTTTGTATCAAGGAGCAACCGCCGGGAGAATCTATATAAGCCCCATGGGTAAACAAGGGTGGGGCCGGACCGGATCTATACTACCCATTCTACATAGGTAACCAGTACGTGCTAAGCCTGAGTTTCCTCCATACGCTATCACTACTAGTGTAGCTTAGTCATTGCCAATCTTCTACGGCAGAGTCCGGAGGGACTGATTTCATGGGATTCATATAGCCATCTTGTGTCTGGAGCGCCTTGTAAGCTTTATCTGAAAGACTGTTTAATAAATGCCTGTTGCTGTTCTGCTCATCGTTGCCTGGACTATTGCTTATAAGGGCCAGACGCGACAGCAAGAGAATGACCATCAACATCCTCTGAACAGATATGAGCCTCAAGTCTGCTGGCTCAAATCCAGGAAGAGCTTTATGGCAAGAATATACATTCTTGAGGGTACGAAAGAGCAAAATCTAATTAAAATATGGAGGAAGGAACTCACTGGACAAGGAAAAACATTAAAGGAGGATATAACTATATAACTGAGGAACTCAACCTCCCCTAAGTCACTTGTAGGACCCTGAATAGGCTGAAGGTTGGAGTCCCTAAATGCAAGACCAACATGCTCAAGTGGGGGCTGCTGGTAGACAAAAACATGCTGTGTGAATGTGGAGAGACACAGACCCCTGCGCATTTACTGGTCTGCCAATTACTGCCAGAAACATGAACTGATTAAGACTTAAATTTGGCCAACTACAAAGCCAAGAAAGCTGCTTCATTTTGGCAGTCCAACATTTGATCTGGACATGAAAGAGGAAGAATGTTGTGAACAGCTGTTTTGATCTGGACTAGAGTCTTTATCTAGTCTAGCATGTATTTTAACCCTCAGACCACACATTCAGAAATTGTATGCCAGGTTTCTGCATTCCCCCATGAAAATCTCTGTGCTCATAGAAAAGAAGCATATAAGGAAGATGGCTCTACCCCCATGGTTCCCAATGTGGAACAGTCGCCCCAAAGGGGGGATATCCAAGAAGGCATAGACCATGTTAATGGCCTTTTAGGATTCCTCTACATGAATAGGAGTTCACTTTTTGAATAATAAAAATTATACGTCGGGGGGCATTTGGTTTTTAAAGATGCTTAGGTTGAACATGGCCAAGAATGAGATTAGGAACCACTGCTCTACCCCAACAGTAGTTCTGCATGCATCATTCCTGATCAATGGCCATTTTCACTGAGAGCACAACAATTAAAGGGGCACAGATTCTTTTTGGTGAAAAGTATTCACTACCTCCTATCCTGTCTTCTGTATTACTACAGATCTCCTCTCCTGTATCCAAGGGGATATGCTCTGAGACCTGCTATCCATACGTGAAAACATGGATAACAATGAATCCTATATTTAACACATATACCTGAGTCATAGAAACATGGGAGGAGTTTCAAATGCCTCCATCAGTCTACATGAAAGCTACCAAAATGTTTGCTTCTGTTCCTTGTAAACATTATGCAATGGCATCTAATGGCCAGCTCTGGTAATGCACCATAGAAATATATAGAATCTATTTCTGGGATATTTATTGAATATTTTTAGACCTGTGGATAATGAAACCACAGATGCTGAGCCTGCCAATACAGGGGGCAACCTATATGTGATTCTACTAATTCAGTTGAAGTTGGGGAAGTACTCAGAAAAAGAGTCTCATTCCTCAGGTAATAGACACTCCCCACCCCCATAGCTGAATGCTTCTGCAAATACAACCAAGTAGTGGTTTGAGGTTTTGACAAATCAGGTATTTTCAGTGCACTTTCAAAGAAAAACAGGAGTGTATTTACCTAAGGGAAGTGGAAAGGCTTTAGCTTCCTTTATTTATTCACCCTGCATGCTGTTTTAAGGAAGGGTGAGCTATCTGTACTGAAAATAAGCGCAGCTACAAATGCGCCAATAAAAGCCACGTGACAATCATTTTCTCTAACCCTGCTTGATGTACTGAAAAGCATTCCACACTTAAGAAGAGTAAGCACAGAAGGAGGAAGAAGAATAGACATTTTTGGTGGCTAAGTGTAACTGATGATGCAGCGGAAATCTAGACGTTACTCAGAAGAATTCTTCATGGATATCAGTCATAGATCTAAGCACTCTGTTTTAATTTCCTGAAGGCAAAGGAAATCGTCTCCTTGTATTTTTGAATGTGTGATTGTCCCCAGAGTTTCCATGGAGCAGACCACAGTTTAAATCAGTCCCACATTATTATTATTACTAAGAAAAGGGCCTGCCAATGGCCTAAAGCATCTAAATCTATCTTTAAAACAAATATAACCGACAGCATAAGACATAGCAAAGAAAAGATTGCAAGGTCTGTCAAATACACGTTACAGACTTATGCCCATAGTAAAAGTAAAGGTCGCCCTTGTTCAAAATCCAGTCATACCCGATTCTAGGGTTCAGTGATGATCTTTGTTTATAGCCAAAGAGTCAGTGCTATCTGTGTTTGCAGATGTTTCTGTGGACACGTGGCAGGCATGACTAGACACCGGAGTGCACAGAATGTTATTTACTTTCCCACCAAAGTGGTACCCTATTTTTATCTACTTGTAATTTCTTGCTTTCAAACTCCTAGGGACAGGAGCTCACTATGTCGTGCAGTACTCAGATCTCGAACTGCTGACCTTCCAGTCGTCAAGTTCAGCGTCTTAACCACTAAGCCACTGCAGTTCCCTTATGCCCATTGGTCCTTGAAAATGAGCTCCCTTTTACCCTCTTTGGCCAACTTGCAAATAAATAAGGTTAAGGTTGGACTGACTGATGATGGAAAGATGCATGACTTTCCTTGGTCTCATAAATCTGAGAAAGCAAAGAAATACTGAGGATAATTTCACACATCAGTCTTACAATTTAAGAATACAGGGACAAACCAGACAATGCATTTGTTCATTAGAAGAAGGAATTTCTTAAGTTCTGATAGTGCCAAATTTGTCACAGTAGGACATTTTCATACCTCCTAAAACAGGGGTTCTCAACATACAGCCTGGGGGGCAGATGTGGCCCACCCATAGCTTTCATAGCTGTCAAGTATCCCTTATTGGCCAGGAAAACCCCTTATTTTACCCTCTTTCCCGCCGTCATCCCTTATTAATTAGACTGCAATGCCCTATTGCAGCCATTGGAGGGCAGCACAGGATAAGCATAGCTGTCAATATTTTAAGACCTGTGGATAATGAAACCACAGATGCTGAGCCTGCCAATACAGGGGACAACCTATATGTGTTTCTACTAATTCAGTTGAAGTTGGGGAAGTATCCCATATTTGACGGGAAATTTCCCTTATTTCCAAATCTTGACAGGTATGGGCCCACCACACCATTTCATGTGGGTCCCCCACTGCCTCCACCAAACCCAGAAGTGCCATGTGTGACATGCAGAGCAAAATGGCCATCTGGCCCCCGAAGCTGCATGAGGGAGCATGATCCGGCCCTTGGCTTGAAAAGGTTGAGAAGCCCTGTCCTAAAGTTTGCAAGTTAGCTAGCCTTGTTTTGTGATTGGTCAATGAGAGGTAAGTTCAGGGTTCACGTGCAATCATGACTGCTCAGACATAAAGGTGGGGTACACAGAAAGAGCCTCCTCAAAGACTGTGGTATTTTTGAACCACAATCGGGCGTACCCTGAGCAAAGGCAAACTTGTTGTGTCAACTAATCTTTCTCACACTATGCCAAGTGAAAGAAATTATGGAATTAATTCAGCAAATGGTGGCTTCATTCTGGCAACTTAACATCTAGCCTAGACACAGAAGACAAAAAGGTATGCATCAATCATCTCTCTGCATCAATACTGGATTTCAGCTTCTAATGAGATATCTGCAACATACTGTTTTGGACTTTGTCTCTGATCTGATCCATGTATTCATTTGATTGGAAGCATGGATATTTTCCACCTAGGTACATTTGCCCTATCTCTCTAATTGCTCAGCATCTGGACACAGATGGTACAGTGGAACCTCACTTAAAAAATTTTATGCATTCTCCGGGACCTTTTGTACTATGAAAAATTTGTAAGGGGATGCATTGAATGCACTTCCCCATAGGAATGCATTGAAAACCAAAATTTGTTAACCGAATTGAGGTTTCCCATAGGAATACAATGAAAACCAATTAATCTGTTCGGGAAAAAATGTTAACTGAGCCACGATTTTCTATGGATTTTCTTTTGTTATGCGAGTTTTGTGTTAACTGAGCCGCTTGTTAAGCGAGGTTCCACTGTACATTAAAAATTAGTCTGTTCAAATGAAGTGCAGCCAAAATAGACTAAAATTACAATTTTGGATTTCTCAGATAAAATCCAGGAATTAATATGGGCATAAAATTATGTGACTGTATGAAGAAATGAAAGAAACAGAAAAAGCAGGTGTACTTTTTGCTTCTTGCTGTACATCTGTGACTTGTTGAGACAAGAATCATCTGGAAACTATTATTGTTGTTCAGTTGCACAGTCAAGACTGACCCTTCATGACCTCATGGGCCATGCCATGTCATCTGCCATCCTGCAGATTCCACCCAGATCCATGCCCACTGCTTCAACGATGCTGTTTAACCATCTCATCTTCTTCCGCTGAGCAGGGATTTGAATTTATGTTTATCGGCCTCTTCACACTAGATCTCACAATGGAATAGAGATAAGCCTAGCTAAACCAAGAGCTGTGCTAGTAGACGTAGAGTTTGGATGCATCTCACCCACGTGAATAAGGAAGGGAAATTGTACAATAAAAACTTCTTTTGGCATTGCCTAAAGTCTGTTTCATAACAGATATACCAATGGATAGAGAGGATTCATTCTGTACATAAGGAAAACCATAATAAATAATTGTGTGCTGTCAAGTCAAATCCAATTTATGGTGGCCCTTCCCAGGGTTTTCTAGGTCAGGAGATTCAGAGGTAGTTTATGAGTCCTTTCTTCTGTGGGCACGCTGGGATTGTGTCACTTGCCCAAGGTTACACAGGTTGGCTCTTCTCCCAGGAGGCACCAGTGGGGAATCAAACTCCTAATCTCTGACCCCTCAACCAAACACACAAATCACTGAGCTATCTAGCCAGCTATTTTCTTCGGCTTGCATTTAATCCAACTCAATAACTTCAGACATAGTGTTTTACCTTTCACTGTTAAAAAAGCACACTTTGAAACGAAAGGAAATAGTTTAGAACATATATACATTTGGAACTGGGTCAGTTGAAGGATCCCCATAGAAGGCCAGGGGGACAGAACAAATTGAGTGCTAGGCAGCAATAACTTTTTAGGGCATCCTTCCTCTGAGATAGTAGCCCAATAAGAGAGCACCAGGCGAAAGAAGACTGCATGAGTGGCCTGGTGGTTGTTAGTTGTTCCATCTTTGTCGAACATTTCCATGAAATGTAGTATACCAGCAGGATATCCCTGGGGTGATTTCCTGATCTCACAGCCTGTCAGCCTGCCAGGCAAATGGAAATTTACTAGTAAGCCAACTGTGCAAACAGTGTGTTCTATAAACCATAAATAGAAATCTGGGACAGGGCTGCAGATGGGACTCGTTCATGACGTCCCTTCCATTCCCAAGCAATGAAAAGCCAAACCACTGCACAAAAGAATAAAGAAACTACTAAAATACATACAATGTATGTATAGCATGGGGAAAGGGGGTTATATTATGTCAAATGTGCAGACTGAATACTTCAGGTTTCACAGATGGGATTGCTGTCTGTCTCCACAAAGGACTGAGGGTAGAACATAGTAATGATTAGAATACCAGACCATAGAACTGGTCCTCATCTTTGGCAAACCGTAGTTCAATACAAGGAGGGAACACAAGGGGAAGATTATTCTATTTCATTCTCTCTTCATTACTTTGTCAAAAGAAAGGTATTTTCAAACCAATATTAGTAATCAACTTTTAAAAAACTCACAAGGAATGAGTTGTCAGGCCTATTGTCATTGCAATGCTCAAGATTAACATGCCTTATGTAAAGCAGTGTTTCCCAACCTTTGGTTTTTGGACTTCAGTCCCCAGAAGCCTAAATCAATTCTCCAAAGCACTGAACAGCCAATGTACTGATTTAGGCTTAGGGTTCTGGGAATTGAAATCCTGCTGTAGGGTGTGTGCCCCATGTTGGGAACCACTGATGTAAAGTAATGCATGGGAATGGTTCTTTTTTTGATCAAGAGCATCAGCAATGTATGTCCTAACCAGCACAGCCACCTTCCCAAGCTCTGGTAAATTGAAGCAAGCTGATGAAAAAGAGTGGGAAGGAATGCAATACAAAATTATGGCAATATATAAATCAGGGGTTCTCAACCTATGGCCCGGGGCCCAGATGTGGCCCACAACACCATTTCATGTGGGGGCCTCACTGCCTCCGCAACACCCCAAAGTGCCATATATGGCAGGCAGGACAAAATGGCCATCTGGCCCTGGAGGCTGTCTGAGGGAACATGACCCGGCCCGCAGCTTGAAGTGGTTGAGAACCCCTGATATAAATCAACCTTACTTTCTTTTTTACATTCTACTCTGTACTCATATCTGGGACACTAAAACATTCTTCTCGAGAGAACTACATCCTTGACACATCAGCACCCCCTACTGATAATTTATATGCTTACCATCCAGTGTCAACACAGTCAATGCCAATAAGACACATGTTTTTGAAGAAACAGCTATGGTTATTTTACCATTCTTTTTATTTCATGTGAAACCATAGTTCTTGCTCTGGCTCACTGCTACTACTACAATATCTCACTGCACAAGGTTCACAATTCAAAGGTAAAGTCTTATGTAAATTGGCGTGATTCCACCCACCCTGGCCATAGTAAAGATAGTGGTAAATGTCTCCCTTGCTCAGAAGCCAGTTGTATCCAACTCTAGGGGGACATTTTCATCTCCATTTGTAACCAAAGAGTCAGATGTTTCCATGGTCATATGGCAGGCATGACTAGACACTGAAGTGCACTGAACTCTTGTTACCTTTCCTGACAAAGTGGTACCTATTTATCTACTTTCTTGCTTTTGAACTACTAGGTTGGCAGGAGCTGGGACAGACGACGGGAGCTCAGTCCATCATGCAGCACTTGGGTTTCAAACTGATCTGGCGGCCTTCTGGTTGTCAAGCTCAGCATCTTAACCACTAAGCCACTGTGACCTCTAGCCTAGCCATAGACAACAGACAATGGATTGAGTTCTGACACAAAGGTGCAAAAGACCTTGTATTTCTACATGATCCTGTCTGATTATGGTAAGAGAGTCAAGAGATTTTGATCATTTCATGACTCTCAGAAATCTAACAGTCGAAAGTTGTGACAATGCGTCTTTTGAAATCAGGTGCATTCTTTATATTATACCTCCAATTGTGAAGGGGAGATCAGGGTGTGTAGACAGTCTTGGTCAGCAGGCTGTTGTCTCCAACACCCAACCACCTGGGGTTTCTGACCAATAGCTCTCCCATGGATTGGGCTGGCGGCCTGTTGCTGATGGAAGCAAAAAATATCTTCAGGACTGACTCAAGAGCAGATACTAAGACAGTAATGGCGAACCTTGGCACTTCAGCTGTTCTTGGACTTCAATTCCCAGAAGCCCAAGTCCCTGTGAATCCACACAAATAGGTTTACTGCACACACAGTAAACTCTACTGCACACGCAGTAAACCCATCCATGTGGATTCACAGGGACTTGGGCTTCTGGGAATTGAAGTCCAAGAACAGCTGAAGTACCAAGGTTCACTATCACAATACTAGGGGGTGCACGGGCAGAGGCCCTGGGACCTAAAGATCTGGAGGAGTGTAAAATGAACACTTGGGGAGGAACACAGAAGGACATCCTAGGGACCAGAGTGCCGGGGGGTGGGGGGGACGGACGGACAGGAGGATGCGTTCGACTACTCCAAGACCCAAGCAGAAGTTCCCGATTCCCTCCTGTTAGGTACTATGTGTTTGCCTAACCGGTGGCCTAGGATATTATACCTTAATGTAAAACTGTTGTACCACCTTAAGGGCCCTGCAATTGTAACAGCACAGGTGTAACTTACTGATTATGTAACTTCAAGACTTTGTATAAAACTAGGTCTCAGTTCGCACTTCTTTAGCCTATGTGCCCAATACCATCTGTGTGCTCAAGATTTCAGCTGGTCGTTATGCTCTGAAGGAAAAAGGTTTCATACTGGAACAAAGCTGACGAAAAACTGCTGACTCACCTATGGTCATCTTACTAGAGGAAAGAGTAAGACTTGATATTCTACAAGCACCTTCGTGCTGACTGCCTTATATGCTGAAAGACTTTGCATTGTTTTTGTGAGCGTATGCTGACTCATGCTTTGACATACTGAAGAGACGTTGCAACTTGTACCGTGAGTACTTGTACTATTTGCTCAGCCAGAAAGGCCTGCTACTTTGCTGAGCTACAAGACTTGTAAATAAAGGACTGTGTTACTTATGTTTGCGGCACAAACTTACAAGACAATTTGCCACAGTGAACTGAACTGTTTAGGACCAAGGAGAGTTTATCCTATTTGTGTTAGTTATCTATGTTGATGTAAATATTTGGATCTTCTGTTTTTGCCTCAAGTGAAAGAACCTTTTTGTACAAACAATCAGCTTTGGTCCCTGAGTTAATCTCAGTGCCCTCAACTTCTGCTGCACACCCTCCAGTCACTTTGCTAAACACCAACACCTTCCCAGGTGAGTGGGAGTACATTAGGAAGGAGGACCATTGGACTGAGGTGGTGGTCTACTGCCACCTATCTGCCAGGGAAATGCCACCTGCTTAACTGTCCTACTGTGGGAATGTGAATGACAGTGGATAAGACATAATGGAGCATAGTAGGGGAGAAATCTGGAGTGAACAGAACTCTCCATCCCCAGAGGGCACTGAACTGTTTTTGTTGCACTTGGTTTGTAAAGTTTTGTTCAGTGTGACTCACTTGCAACATTCGTGCCCACCTGCTTCAGTGACGGCAGAGGGGCTGGCAGACCCAATCCAAGGCAGGCGTCCACATTTGTCCTTCACAATATATACAAGACTTTAATTAGCTTTTCTCTTTTGTATACTTTGTTGTATTCTGTAATTTTGTTTGAGGCACCCATGGGCAGCAGATGGCGGGTGGGGGGGGGGAGACTCTGTTGGCAATGTGAGAGTTCTCGTGTTTAGAGCTCAAACCAGTAAACCACAGCCTCTTTAAAGAAATCCCATCCTTTTCTCCACCCCAACCATAATAGCTCACAGCCTTCCAGTGCAATGGACAACTCAGGCCTTATTGGGTTGTCTCTGAGGCACCCCAGTAGCGAGTTTTTTCCTCTTCATCTTAAGATTTGTTAAACTTCTGCAAACCCTTCAGCACCCTCATTTTGTTAATGCCTCCTCTTATGCTGGAGTGATTTCACTGTGCCTATCTAAGTAACAGCACTTACCAGTGAGCATCAGAAAATGCTAACATACATGCTTTGTCTCCATTTGCTTGTTTTCTAGCAGGCTTTCTGTTTACACAACTCACCAAGCCAACCCAAATATCTTTGTTTGCGTCCTCTTATTCCCAGCAGTGGGTGAGCGGAAGGATCAGTTAGTCATTCCACATTACAGTCCACCCATATGGAATTTAACAACCATGCTGAAACTAAAAAACCTCTCACCAAGTCACGGCACAGATGGCACATCTATCAATGCTGCCTGTGAAAATCATTTTGAATTCTAAGAGACAAGGAATGGCAACTGACTGGTTTAAAAAGAAACCTCTGAGAAATGACTGCTGCTTGTTTGTTGTACAATAAGACACAAGACATTGTTTCAAAGGTGCAGAATGCATTTTATTTATCAATGTATACAATTGTAGGTGCATTTTAGTGGGATTAAGCAAACAAGCCTTGTACATGTTTTAGACCTCCGGTGTTTTCACTATTCGTCATGCACTTCAATCTCAAACCTACCTATGGACACAACTTTTGTAAGATTAGAAAATAACATGCTGGATAAATAGTCACTTATTCCATTGCATCATAATTTTGATCGTTAGTTTGGGATTACAGTATCTTGGTGATCTGTCAAGAACATAACTATGCATGAATTCCACAATAGTCGTTACATGTTCAAACATTTTGGGCGCCGTAAGTGGAGTCCCAGCTCAACTTCATTATCCCTATGTTGAGAGGAAAAACCTAAAGAAAAACCAATTATGTTAAAGTTAATATGGTTATAGTGCATTGCATGAGTAGGAATACCAACAAGACAGTTCCCTTGTCCCCCGCCACATTTACAGTTTTCCGGTACTAAAAAATGACTTTTTTAAAAAAACTAACCTTATACCATGATGCATTAGATTGCAGGGACTCTCTATGTGGGCTCTTTGGACTCCATCTCTCAGAATTCTCCATTAATTCCTCAGGCAGAATTGAGAGTTCTGGCCCACATACCCATACCTGCATTTCATGCACCAGGGCCTATCTCAAGTTTTATTTTCCATTGGCAATATATTTTTTTTAAAAGGAAAGTGTTGTGATGGTTCCCGGTAAACATAGGTCTTCAGGAGGTGCCACATTCTAGAGGATCTAAAAAGCAGTAAGACTTCCCTTTCCATGATGCACTGCTGTGGTCTCTTTTTTGTTCATCACGAACAAAAAGCAAGGCCTAAGACAGGAACTAGCTCAGGTGACCAAACTGTAGGATCTGAGTCTGTAGCTTAGAACTCAAAAAATTCTGCCTGGGAAATTCTTGGAGACTTCTGGGTGTCCAAAGAACAAAACAAATGTCTTGTCCCAATCAAACTGAATGATTTTAGCTCACTTTTGCAGTACCAGGGAGGACAATTCCCTGAATCCCATAATGGGCTTTTCTATGTGGATGACCTTTGATGGGTCTGTCAATAATCCTGCCTCTCTACAAATGAAACTGATATTAATGGGTGGTACCAACATAACCCATTTACTATTCAGACATAATATACTGTATCTATCCCTTTAAAACCCCAACAAATATGGACACCCTAGGCTGCCTAGGGGGGAATTGCACAGCAAGTCTCTTGACTCTGTAAACAATCACCTGAAAGGTTTAAATGACACAAAGTCCCATATTCCTTGTACAATAAATAAATCCACAAGGGTTTCTCCAGAAGTAAATCCCCTAATTTTGAAATAACCAAAAGAACAGACAATGACTCACAGGTATTCATGCATTTAAAAGTAAAGAGTAGTCCTCATCAAAACATCCACTAGGCTTCAATGATCCAAGGACAGTGATTAATCTGAGTGAGTCAGTACCACAACAAAGAGTATTTGAAGAGAGATTCAAGAGTGCTATGCATTTTGTATTAAGAGACGTGCTGCTGTCTAACCAGGAAAAATGAGATAAAAGAGGAGAGAAGAGATGAAGGAGAGACGGCCCACCAAACTGGTCATGATGAAAATAGCAAAGAAATTGTACATCTTGACTTTGTAAAAAGAATTAATTTTTAAAAAAACAACTTCAAATGACGTTTAGGCCTTACACCAGAGGTTCTCAACCTACAGTCCGGGGGCCATTTCATGTGGCCCACCACCACCTCTGCCACACCTGGAAGTGCCATGTGTGGAGGTCAGGGCAAAATGGCCATCTGGCCCTCAAAGCTGTCTGAGGGAGCGTGACCCGGCCATCAGCTTGAAAAGGTTGAGAACCCCCTCCCTTACACAGTCAGGTCCAGAAACCTGGAACAAAGATAACTTTTCTAGCATATGGCCTTTGCACCCCACCACAGTGAAGATGAAAAGAAACACCCAAGATGTGAGCAAAGTCAACTTCAATGCAAGGGGTTTGACAAAAGAGGGCTATTAACCAGTCAGGAAGTATAGCCATGGATATCCTTCTTCTAATATTTCTGAACCTGACTATATATACATGTCTGTTAGTCAAATAGCATGCATCTAGCTAAAGAAGGAAACTACATTTCATTTCGACACATCTGAATCCCAGGTATGAGACATACTGCACAACGTTTTTGTGTGTTGGTAAGGATGAGCCAGAGAAACAAAGAATGAAAACAAGTTGAAGGCATGAGGTAGAATGTCAGAGGTTGCCAGAAAGTGTGTTATACGAGTCACCAAGAACTAAGTGTGAGATATGTGTGCACGCAAGAAAGACAGAATCATACTTGAGAGAAAGTATGCATGAATACATAACATCTGGGAACATTCAGGCAGGGCAGGCTGAACATTTTTGTGTACATAAAAATAAGGGGTTTATTCTCAATTGTATTCTCAGTCACCAATATAAATGACATGTTTCCATCTAAAAAAAATAAAATTAGCAACCTCCAGCATAATGCTCACCACAAGCCTTTTTAAAAACCCTTCAACTTCTGAATCAAACATTCTCTGAAGGGTTTCAACTTGAGAATTTACTATCCCTCCCCTGCTCCCTCACTTATGGCTCATGTTAATTAGAAATGTTTCCCTCCACAGATAATAATAATTTTGTGTCCTAAATTATTCTGGGTTAAAAGGATTTTTGCGGGGAAAACTCCGCTCAGGGACCGCCCAAATGAGACTCCTTTCATGTCCCCAAGAGCTGGGACACAGACAGGCACTCAATCCGTCATGCAGTACCTGGGTCTCGAACTGCCAACTTGCTAGCCTTCCAGCTAACAAGGTGAGCTTCTTAACCACTGAGCTACCTACACAGATTAGAATGGTGCTTTGCAACACGTATCTGTGGCACACTGATTCTTCTCCACTGAAGGGCCAAAATGTAGGCTAATAATCACATTCACTTGTCAAACATGGCCCTTAGGTCCTTTCCTATGCACACCAGAGTAAAAGCACCAGTGTGAACGTAGCCAAAACTGCCCCAAAAATGTCATGCCAGGGGAGAGGGGCACAATTGGCCACTGAAATAATACTTGGGACTATAAGAGCTTTTTCAGATTAAAATGTTTAAAAAAGAAGTGACCAATCAATCATTTCTTGCTTCTTAAAAAAGGCTATGTCAGGCTTTTTAAAAAAAAGCTCTACCCAAGTAGCTTGTAAATAGGCAATCACATCACTAGTGCACCTATGAGAGGAAACTAGCCATTCCAAAATATATTTATTGCAAAGAGGTTGTGTGTTAAGTTTGGGGTCCACCATGGTCCTGGGAAGACCAACAATGGACCCAAGACCTACTAAAGTTGTTCACCCTATACCAGTGATGGTGAACCTTTTGGAGACTGAGTGCCCAAACTCAACAGGCTGCCATCTGCGCTGCAGAGGATCAGGGCAGACTCTGTGCTGGGGGGGAAGGGAGGAAGCACTCGCATTGGGCTGCTGGGCAGAGGGGCGTGGCAAACTCTGTGCTGGGGGAGAAAGCGCTCCCATTGGGCTGCTGGGCAGAAGGGCATGATGAACTCTGTGCTGTGTCGAGGGTGCACGTGCCCACAGAGAGGGCTCTGAGTGCTCCCTCTGGCACATGTCCCATAGGCTGGCCACCACTGCCCTATACTTTCACAAAGAAATGGGAAATCCATTCAACAGTAGTCTCTGCTTCTAAACTAAATCTAATCACAACACGATCTGCTAGGACCCGAACTCTACTCCCCAAACATGAACCCCTAAAATCTAATTGCCATTAGCTGCCACCCGCTAAGACTTTAAAAGTAAAGACATATACATAGTGCAATCGTCTATCTTTGACCACACAGGGCAAATGCCAAAAAATGGATGGGATCTTTGTAAAGCAGCCTTTTATTTTTTATCTACAGGCTTGGCCTTCCCTTGGTCTTCCACCTTCTTGATCGCAGCTTGGATTGCATCTTGATCACCGAGGAACTGATGCTGGCCAAGTGAGCGGAGATTTTCATCTAGCTCCAGGAGGACTGGGACGCCAGTAGGGAGAGTCACATTGACTATGGCCTCATCAGAGATGTCTGGAAATAAGAAACAACAATATTTATACATTTACTTCACGCTTGGCAGACTCTTGGGCTGTTCATTTATTTATGTATTATTTGATTTATATTGCCGCCCAACTCAGAAGACTCTGGGCGGCACACAAACAAAACCGATCACAATTTTAAAACTATAAAACCTCTTAAAAACCCATTAAAAGCTCATACCAAAAAATTAGCCCAATCCATATCGATTAAAAGGGAGAGAGCATTCCTCCTAAATTAGCCAGCAGGCAGGGGTCATCACGCCGTTGGTGCCCCATACCTGCTGTGCCAGCCAGGTTTTCAGGCCCTTCCTAAAGGGCAGCAACTCCGTCTGGAGACGCAACTCAATTAGCAGGAGGTTCCATAGGGCCGGGGCAGACACTGAGAAGGCCCTCTTTTGTGTCTTAGAGAGACCCGCCTCTCTAGCAGATGAAACAATTAGTGAGAGCCTCTCCGGTCTGCTCTGGGGGGTCAGACAGATGTTCTTGGGGTGACGCAGTCTCTTAAGTATCCTGGCCTGCTGCCATGTAGGGCTTTAAAGGTAACAACCAGCACCTTGAATTGCACCCGGAGGCACACCGGCAGCCTGTTCGTGGCCTGAAGGGTGCTTTCCAAGCTTTCAGTAATTCCCTGGCTGTCAGTCATTCATTCAATAAATTTCTACATCACCTATCCGACTTGGAGTCAGTCTGGGTGGTGCATTACAAGGAATAAGTTGCTAATAAAAATCTGCAACTCATCATTGCAACTGTGGAGCAGCTCAATAAATACTACCGTCTGTTCTCGGACTTGCCCAGTGACAGTCCAAGAATAATATATTGCCAGAACAACAGTCATATTGTTGTCATTCCACTATGCCTGCCAACCACAGCAAGCTAACATCCCTTTCCTTGGGTCAGTATCAGTGCCCACTCACTGGCAGGGCGGGTAAGAACCTGAGTCTCAAAAAGTCTTTGTGCAATATGAAAACAGAAGTACTGTAAAGTATCTGTATACAAAACAGAGCCTTTACCTATTGAAAGATGGTTGTGAATCCCTCGTGGGCTCCACTAATCTCCCTCTGTTTAAGAATCCAAAATCCTAGAAACTTGGAACTTACAACTTTAGATATCTGCGGATTTCTTTTATTGCACATTTTGGAGCTAGATGACTTACCAATTTACTCTACAATCCAAAAGTCAAAACTCCCTGGGTCATTCAGTAATAGAGGTTTCAAAGCATAAAACACAAGAGCCTCTCTCTCTGAATGTAGTGCACTTATATATATTTTTGGCCAAAAGATCTCTATTGAGCATGGCAAATTGGGACTGCATAATGATGATGCAAGAGGAACAGGTTTTAGTTTTAGAAAGATTATAAGAGGTCAATGTCTCCCTTGCTCGAAAACCACTCATGTACAACTCTAAGGGGCAGTACTCATCTCCATTTACAGCCAAAGAACTGTAGATGTTTCTGTGGTCATGTGGCAGGCATGACTAGACACAGAAGAGCACAGAACACTGTTACCTTTCTCACCAAAGCAGTACCTATTTATCTACCTGCAATTTCTTGCTTTCAAACTGCTAGGTTGGCAGGAGCTGAGACAGATGATGGATGTTCAATCCGTCACGCAGCACTTGGGTATTGCACTGCTGACCTGTCAAACTTCCAATTGTCAAGCTCAGCATCTTAATTAATAAGCCACTGAGGCCCTTAGGATTAAGAAACACAGTTGTAAAAAGGATTTAAATTATTTTTAAGTTACAATATCCGCTAAATAAACCAAGAATAGAATTGAACAGTTTGCCAGTACCTCCTGGTAGTTCCACTCTGGCAGGGACACAGAACCTATCTGCCACATATACCCTCTGGATGATCTCAGCTAACACCTGTCACAGAAGGCACAATAAGGGTTTGAGCTTCCATTCCGTTGCTCTAAATCAGGGATAGGCAACCTACGGCCCATGGCCCGGATCCGGCCTGTGGCACCAGATAATCCGACCCCCACCCTCGCTCCAGATGCCGCCGCCAGAATCAGCCATGGACTCATTTACAGGTGAGGTAAAGATATTTACAACAGCCACGGATGCGTTTACAGCAGCCGTAAATGGCGGGGGGCACCAGTCCAGCCCCATCAACTATCTGAGTGTGACCCAACCGCAATTTTAAATGGTTGGTGACCCCTTGTAGGGGGCCCAAACACCCTTCACAGACACCTGAGCATATGTGAGAGTGTTTACCTAGCTCTTCCCTGACTAGGCTGTAACCCCTTGCCAAACAGGACTCCTTGCCTGGGCCCTCCTACGACCTGGCCAGATCCCACTTAAGACTATATTCTCCCAGGACCAGCACACGTCTCCCCAGACTCCACAGAGAAGTCTGCTCGGACTTCCAGCTGACCACCACAGCTGCCTAAGATCTACTATTCTACAGAGATCTCAAAGAGATTTAAAAGTATTTTAAACTTAGTAGCTGGGACCTTAGATATCTGGCAAGCACTCTTTGCCAAGACCCTTTTTAATAACCACACATAGTTTTAAAAACACAAACCATACTTTATTTAAAATTAGACAAATGATCCTTATACTGGTTTAAACAGTTACAAAAGTTCACAATACATTTTATAAACCTCATTCTCCTCCCAGGAACTTACGGGTACTTGGTTCACCCCTAACTGTTCTAAGTCCTGGCAACTTACATACATTTGCTCTTTGTTGTAGAGAATCTCTGCTTTCTCTCTCTCCTGCACTTTTCTTCTGTTGTGGTTCCTGTTTAGGTCATCTTTATCTTCTCTCTCTCCCACTGCTTGCTTCTTCCCTTTTATATCTCTCTCTTGCCTCCCTAATTATCATCTCCCAATCAGTGGCTTATTTCCAACAGGTAGGAAAACCTTGTTTTCCTATCACCTTCATTCCCTCTCTTTTCCTTCCTCCTGTTGACCCTGTAAGCACTTTTCAACATTCAAGCATCAGAACATGACATTTTGAACCATTTTAAAACCTTTTTTAACTTTTAGGAAATCTGGTTTCAATAATGGTATGCTCATGGGAATGGCATTCCCATGACACCCCTGCTCTAAATCACTGAGTTATTCCAGCAACAATGCTTGCACATCCTCCATTTGTTGTTGTTGTTCAGTCGCATAGTCGGTTCCGACCCTTTGCGACCCTATGGACCATTGCTCTCCAGGCGCCTCTGTCCTCCACCATCCCCCTCAGCCCTCCCAGCTCTGTGCCCATTGTGTCTACAATGCCATCTAGCCATCTCATCCTTGGCCTCCCCCTTCTTCTTTTGCCCTCCACCTTTCCCAACATCAATGCCTTCTCAAGTGAATCCTCCCTTCTCATTTGATGTCCAAAGTATTTCAGCTTCATCTTTACTATTTGACCTTCCAGTGAGCATTCAGGGTTAATTTCTTCTAAGATTGACCTATTTGTTATCCTCGCTGTCCAGGGTACTCTCAAAACCCTCCTCCAACACCACATTTCAAAAGCATCTATTCTTCTGCGTTCAGCCTTCCTAATTGTCCAGCTCTCACATCCATACATTACTACTGGGAAGACCATTGCTTTGACTATTCTAATTTTTGTTTTCAGTGTGATGTCTCTGCTTTTCACTATGTTCCCCAGGTTTCTCATTGCTTGTCTCCCAAGAATCAGTCGCCTTTTTATTTCATGGCTACAATCCCCATCTGCAGTGATCTTTGATCCCAAAAAAGTAAAATCTGTCACTGCTTCTACTTCTTCCCCATCTATCTTCCAGGAACTGATTGGGCCTGTTGCCATTATCTTGGTTTTCTTGATATTTAGTCTCAAGCCAGCTTTTGCACTCTCCTCCTTCAGCCCAACCAGGAGATTCTTTAGGTCTTCCTCACTTTCTGCCATTAGGGTGGTATCGTCTCAAATTATTGATGTTTCTCCCAGCGATTTTAATCCCATATTGTGATTCCTCCATCCCTGCACTGCGCATTATGTGCTCTGTGTATAGGTTGAATAGGCATGGTGACAAAATGCAGCCTTGTCTTACTCCTTTTCCTATTCCAAACCATTCTGTCATTCCATGTTCTGTCCTAACTGTTGCTTCTTGGTTCATGTACAGATTTCTCAGGAGGCATATGAGGTGCTCTGGTATTCCCATCTCTTTAATTACTTGCCACATCTTGTTGTGGTCCACACAGTCAAATGCCTTAGTGTAGTCAATAAAACAGAAATAAACTTGTTTCTGGTATTCCTTTGTTTTCTCCATGATCCAGCATATGTTGGCAATGTGGTCTCTAGTCCCCCTGCCTCTTCTGAAACCTGCCTGCACCTCTGGTAATTCTCTTTCCACATGCTGCTGAAGTCTATCCTGTATTATCTTGAGCATCACCTTACTGGCGTGTGGGATGAGCGCGATTGTTCGATAATTTGAACATTCTTTGGCATTGCCCTTTTTTGGGATTGGGACGTACACTGATCTTTTCCAATCCTGTGGCCATTGTTTTGTTTTCCAAATCTGTTGGCATATTGAATGCAGTAATTTGATGCCGTCATCTTTTAGCGCTTTGAAAAATTCAACTGGGATACCATCACCTCCACTAGCTTTGTTGTTTGCAGTGCTCTTTAGGGCCTTTATGACTTCGCTCTCCAGGATGTCTGGCTCAGGTTCTACTTCTTCATCATTGTGATTGTCAGGAGTGTTGAGGTCCTTTTTGTAGAGTTCCTCTGTGTACTCTTTCCATCTTTTCTTAATCTCTTCTGCATCTGCTAGCTCCTTTCCTTCTTTGTCCCTTATCATGGTCATTTTTGCTTTAAATGTTCCCTTAATTTCCCCGATTTTTTTGAAAAGATCTCTGGTTCTGCCTCTTTTGTTGTTTTCCTCCATTTCTCTGCACTGTTCTTTTAGGTAGTTTTCCTTATCTCTCCTTGCTTTTCTTTGAAATTCTGTGTTCAAATGATTGTAGTTTTTCCTTTCTCCTTTGACTTTTGCGTTCCTTCTTTCCTCTGCTATTTTAAGAGCCTCATCAGACAACCACTTTGCTTTCTTACTCTTCTTTTCTTTTGCTGCTTCCTGCATGATGTCCCTCATCTCTGTCCATAATTCTTCTGGCACTCTATCTATTGAGTCTAAGCCATTGAATCTGTTCATCACCTCCACCGCGTATTCTTTAGGGATGCTGTCTAGGTGATATCTTTCTGGTCTCCGTGTTTTCCTTATTTTCTTTAGTCTAAGCCTGAATTTTGCGATCAATAGGTTGTGATCTGAGCCACAGTCTGCTCCAGGTCTTGTTTTTGCTGACTGTATGGAGGTTCTCCATCTTTGGCTGCAGAGTATGTAGTCAATCTGGTTTCGGTGTTGGCCATCTGGTGATGTCCATGTGTAAAGTCGCCTCTTGTGTTGCTGGAAGAGAGTGTTTGCTATGACCAGTGCGTTCTCTTGGCAGAACTCTATCAATCTTTGCCCTGCTTCATTCTGTACTCCAAGACCAAATTTGCCTGTTATTCCCTCCACTTTTTGATTTCCTACTTTGGCATTCCAGTCTCCTAATATAATTTGGACATCATTTCTTGGTGTCTGTTCTATGAGGTGTTGTAAGTCCTCATAGAACTGGTCCATTGTGGCTTCATCTGCACCAGTGGTTGGTGCGTATATTTGGATCACAGTGACATTGAAAGGTTTGCCTTGAAATCTGACTGACATCATTCTGTCATTTTTGAGATTGTATCCCATTACTGCTTTTCTCACTCTTTTATTGACAATTATGGCTACTCCATTTCTTCTAAGGTTTTCTTGCCCACAGTAGTAGATATGATGGTTTCCAGAGCTGAATTCACCCATCCCTGTCCATTTTAGCTCACTGATGCCCAAGATGTCAATGCTTATTCTTTCCATCTCACTTTTTACCACTTCCAGTTTTCCTTGGTTCATTGATCTCACATTCCATGTCCCTATGCAGTATTGTTCCCTGCAACATTGCATTTCCCCTCCCCCCTTCCTGTCCCTCCCCCTTCTCCCCTCTGAGGTGTTAAGCATCCTGTATCACCTAGCCTGCCCTTTTGTTTTGCCTTTTGTTTTGGTCAATAGGGTTCTCTTGGCAAGATTTTTGGCGTGGTTGCCGGTGTCTGCGCCATTTTTCTTTCCTCATACATTTTATCACAGTTTTTAAAAATTTAACACATTTAAGACAACATATTATCATGCATATTATCACACTTTAAAATACAGTCTCTATGTCAGTTTCTATGTTTAGTCAGTATAAAGTCTCTATGTCAGTTGCTATATTAGTTCTTCTACATTTGCATATCTGTTACTTATCCTTTGCCTGGGACTCTGGCTCTCCTCCTCCTCCTCACCCCTCCACCCCCCGGCTGGGTGGCTGCCCGGCGGCGACGGCGGCAGGCCCTTTTTGCCGCTTGCCCTGCTCTCCTCCTCCTTCCTCACCCCCGGTTGGGGTGGCTGTCCGGCGGCGGCGGCGGCAGGCCCCTTAGCCGCTCGCCCTGCTCTCCTCCTCCTCCTCACCCCCGGTTGGGGTGGCTGTCCGGCGGCGCCGGCGGCAGGCCCCTTAGCCGCTCGCCCGGCTCTCCTCCTCCTTCCTCACCCCCGGCTGGGGTGGCTGTCCGGCGGCGGCGGCGGCAGGCCCCTTAGCCGCTCGCCCGGCTCTCCTCCTCCTTCCTCACCCCCGGCTGGGGTGGCTGTCCGGCGGCGGCGGCGGCAGGCCCCTTAGCCGCTCGGCCGGCTCTCCTCCTCTTTCCTCACCCCCGGCTGGGGGTGAGGAAATTTGCCCAAAATTTGCCCAAAATTGTTTTAAAGCTAACAAGCACCCTTTATCATAATATCATGCGGTGGCTCAGTGGTCAAGAAGCTCACCTTGTTAGCTAGAAGGCCGGCAAGTCGGCAGTTTGAGACCTGGGTACTGCATGATGGATTGAGTGCCCGTCTCTGTCTTAGCTCTTGGGAACATGAAAGGAGTCTCATTCTAAGCAGAGTTTCTCCAGCAAAAATCCATTCACCCCAAAATAATTTCTGACACAAAATTATTATTATAATCATTTTTTCAACATCAGACCAGGTTCACCCTGCATGATCTTTTCCTTCTTTTGCATTTGTCTCAGCTTTCTCTTCAATGAACTTGAGGATAGAATCAATGCGACAGAATTACAAACAATGGCACTACTATACAAATCAAGAAACTGGGCAGCATTTTTTGGACCTAGCTACATCTATCCTTCCACAGCAACAACAATAATGAAACATCATCAACCTCAGACAAAAACCATGCAATTTGTCCCAAATGTTATGTCAATAGCTTATGATTAATAAGACTGTGGGATGGTGAGGACAATCGGATATCGAGCAGTCATTCTCTCTTAGATTTTTTTTTTTTAAAAAAGAGAAAACTAGACAATCTGCAGACAGTTGAGTAAAAAATAACTGAGACAGAAGACCTTACACAACTATCAACATGAATGTATGGCATACAGAGGACAGATATGGAATATAAATATTAATGATAAATTAACATGTGAAATAAGGGTTTAAAAAAAAGATAAGAGAATTCCTGGTAAAAGGGAAAGGAATAAAGCCACTACAAGTTATGCTATCTTTTTGGTAAGGGAACCTAATGTTTTAGAAAATAATTATTAGATAAGGTTTTCAAGTTCTACAAATGGTGGGAGCATGAAACAGTATTTTCCTTTTTGTATATTTTCTAAATAGAAGCAAAAAATAAAAATAAAATCAGCACTACATTAAGAACAGGGACATGCTGTTCTAAAATAACTTATCTAAAATATCTAAAATAACTTATCTAAAATAACACTTCCTTTGCTAGCATTAAGGTGTAGGAAAACAAACTTTTTGGGCTTTCTGTTACTGGGATAACAATCTTTGATCTGTTTCAAGAAATAAAGAGAGATTGAGGGGGGGAAACAGAAGCAGCTTCAAACTCTCCCCTCATTTGGTCTCATGTCCTCAAATTGCCTCTTACTTAATAGGGTGATTTCTGCAAGTTGGCAACTTGTTAAGTGTCAACCAAGGCCAGGGTCGAATTACTTCAGGCATCCATAAAACAACATGGTTGACCTTTCACTGCATTTCTATATCTACAGCCCCTTGCATGTTGGGATCCCAGCACCTTTTGAGCAGCCCACACACAGACTTCTCATATGCGTCAAGAAACGGCAAATGGAAATTTGAATAAATATGGTCAGAAAAACTGATCTATGTCTTCTCTATTGGAATGAATTAAACACAAGGTTTTCCTCCAAATGAGTTGAACATTTAGAGCAGGGGTGGCCCAAGTACAGCCCATGAGCCGGCCCCGACCCGTGGCACCTAATCATCTAGCCCACACCGCTTCCAGAAGTGGAAGTAAAACACACCTGTGTGTGCACAAATGCTGCCATAAATGCACCCGCGACAGCCACCGATGCGTTTTATGGTGAGAGGAACCACATGATCGGCCTGCTCAACCATGTGACCAACCCATGGTGCAAAAAGTTTGGGAACCGCTGGTTTAGAGCAAAAGGCTTTAAGAGTCAGAAATGAGTGTTTGCTTAAAACACACATTCACAACCTTTGGCCCGTGGGTCTAATCCGGCCCATGGTGGCCACCTGGCTACCTCTAGGACCACTCACCGCCACTGGAAGTCAAAATATGTCAGTTACCGTGACGGCGGCAGCAATCGCGCCATTTTGTGGCTTTGTGCACAGCCTCCACCACTTCCCAGGGTGGCAGGAGGCTTTTTGGAGCATATTCGCTCAATTTTGGGACTCTTTAGCTGCTTCTCCACTGCATTTTGGCAGCTAATCCACGGCGGTTGGCGACTTCCGGTGCCGGGTGGAGCTTATGTCAGCGCCTGGGTTAGCTGCCGAAACACAGTGGAGAAGTGGCTAAAAATTCCTAAAATGGAGTAAATATGCTCCAAAAAACCTCCCACCACCCTTGAAAGCAACGGAGGCTGTACATGAAGCCATGAAAATTGTGCAATCGCCACTGCACACCAACAAAAACGTAAGTAGTAAGCACCAACATGCCTTCGGCCTGCACAGCTAATTTTAAAAAAGGCTGCACAAATACTAGCTGGGATAATCTGGTAATGAAGCACCTAATTTTCTTTATACTCTTGCTAAAGTGACATTACAATATGTATAAAGGCAGAGTCTGATGTAAATCATTTCTAAATTGGAATAGGTAGAATGTGTGGCACCAAGAACCTGCAAGCACAACTCACAGATCAGCATTGTGAGTCACTGAAGCACATCATGTGTATCTTCACCACCTTGAACCCGGAGTAAATGAGAAACTATTATTTCCATCATGACAGTGAGAATCTCTGAAGATAAATGAGTCCAACGTCTTCTTCCTGCTTACTCCTGAACTTCTGGATGCTGCTGCACACCCCTTTATGTTTCTTACATAGGAAAACTGAACATATGGACTCAACTGTGCAGCTACTGTATCTGAATTCCAAAAAAAAAATCTAAATTCAGTCGCCTTGGGTCCATTTTGGGCACAAAGGTGAGATGTTAAACAACTGGATGGATGGATGACTTTCAAGTTCACAAGCACTCCAGCAATTGCCAAGTAGTACTGGCTCTTCTTTCACAAATTTACAGATTAGAACAGGGGGTGCCATTTTATTTATTTATTTATTTATTGTATTTATATAACCACCCTTTTCGCCTAAGTGACCCAGGGCAGCTTACAAAGTCAGTTAAAACCTATACCCAATCCTAATTACAATTAAATACTATAAAACTATCTAAAAACCTTTATAAAACCTCCCCAATCCCCTTAAAAAGAAGGACACCTGGGCAGGAGTAAATAAGGACCCCAGGCAAGGCTGGGTTGTAGTACCAGTTGCACCCCACACCTGCTGGCATAGCCGCCACGTTTTTAAGACCTTCCTGAAGGGAAGCAACTCTTCCTGGAGGTGGCAGGAGGTTCCTCTAAGACAAAGGTTCTCAACTTTTTCAAGTCAGGGGCCGGGTCATGCTCCCTCAAACCGTTGGTGGGCCAGACTGGTGATCCGCTCGCCACCGGAATTGACCGTGGACTCATTTACAGCTATTGTAAACATGTTTACAATAGCTGCAAACAGCTGCGGACTCATTTACGGCTTTTGTAAACATGTTTACAATAGCCGTAAATGAGTCCGCAGCTGTCGTAAATGCATTTTACAATGGCCATAAATGAGTTCATGCCCAATTCTAGCAGCGGTGACTAGAGCAAGATCAGGGGCGAAATATTTGGCGCCACGGGCCGTAGGTTTAGAACCCCTGATCTAAGATGATTCTGTTCCACCTGGGAAAGCCACCCTGTGCAAATACAACCTTATCAAAGGACACAAACAGTTAATGATGGGAGTGGGTCGGTGTTACAGCAAATAATAAGTCCTCCATGTTCAAAGGAAATAGAGCCCCATGATGACTTAATTTTAAGTTTGGGTACTCCTTGACTGGTATTCAGAATCATAGGCAAGATTGCAAGGATATAGGTCAACCTACACTTTCTTCCCTAATTTCAGAAAAGGGAAATGTGTGGCCATCCAAACTTTGGTGAACTTCCACCACTGTCCAGGCAAGAATTTAATCTGAAAAAGAGAAATAAACAACCCTGGTGGTGTAGCTGTTCTTATTTTATGTCCTGATCAAGCCCTGGACTGCCAAAATGAAGCCACTTTCTGGGCTTTGATATTGGCCAAACCTAAGCCCTCATCTGTGCATGTCTCTGGCAGACCAATAAATGAGCTGGATTCTGTAACTTGCCACATTCACACAGCATGTTGTTGTCTGCTAGCAGCCCCCACTTGAGCATGTGTGTAGCTGTTATGGTTGAGCTAATGATTACGAGGTCAATCTTCTCCTTTCCAACTGTCCTTGGGTCAGTAACTTGCTTTCAGTTTCATCTATTCTATGGAGAGGGGACACTGAGAATTAAGTAGGGAGGATAAATCAGGTTCACCACCTTGAGTTCATTCAAGGAAAGGCAAGATACAAGGGCAACTAATTAAAACAAAAACCCAACAACTGTCCACTTTCTTGGGTACTGCTCATCTTCAGTAGATTTTACCTGGAACACACAATTCCATCCGAAATAAACTGTTTGTTGCAAACAGTTGTGGACAGAAAGGCAATTACTTGTTAAAGGAACATGCAAAGAGGCAAAGAGGAAGGAAATGAATGGTATGAGTTGTAATCCAGCCGATTCTCCAAAAAACTGTACATCACAGTCATGAGATTATCTCCCAAATTTGGGGCATAGACATTCTAGAATCAAGAATGGCAAGATCTTGCTAGAGTCAAACTACTTTAGGACTCCAATAAGAATTTGTTTCCTCTCCCCCTAACAGCTGCCAGGTAACAAATTTCGATAGCATTCTGCTCTAGGCCACTCATTCTCCATTCAAGCACAACTGGCAGAATCTGCGCCTTCCCAGTGTTCTGCTCTCCCTTCTCGGGTGAGAAAAAAAAAGCTGGAACTATATGACATGAACCACCTGCAAATTCCCCATGTCAGGCTAAGTCATTTCCCTGGAAAACAAATCTAACAAAGGCAGCCAGCCTAATCCCTGGAGGGAAACACCAGGTGCAGAAGCTGTGAACCCTGAATATCAAATACTGTATTGAGGACAAACAGCATCAGTCATGCTGGTTACATGTGATTCCCAGGAACATCTGGCCAGCTAATAAACTTGATGATCCTTGATCTACTCCTGTAAAGCAATTCCTTTGTTCTCAAGGCATCAGCTTCAGATCATCAGAAAAACAAAAAAAATTGGAGGTGAATTTACATCTGGTTCATAGGAAACAGGATGCTGCCTTAATTAATAACCAAAGCATCGGTCCATCCTGCCCAATGTTGTTGATATCAACTGGAAATGACTCTGCAGTACTACTACAAGATTTCTTTCCCTAGCCCCCAGCTAACGTTAGGAACAGAACCTGGATCAGAGATACAGCAAGCTGGTCAAGTGAATTGTGCTTTTTTAAAACAGCTTTCCATTTCTGTCCTTTTATTATTATTATTATTATTATTATTATTATTATTATTATTATTATTATTATTATTATTATTATTATTATTATTATTATTATTATTATTATTATTATTATTATTATTATATTTGAACTTATATACCGCTTTCCTTTGTCAACGACAAACTCAAAGCGGTTAACAACATATTCATTTACAATAAAATCTACAGTAATACAATATATCAGTAAACAAGTCAAAATATCAAACTATGTGATGATGCCGCTCGGACAGAGACAAAACTAGCACATGTGGACGTACCACACTGATTTCTAGGGGCTCTCAGGTCAACGTCTACTCTCTGCAAAAGGCCTGACCCAGATTTGGCAATCACCTAAGAATTATTATTAATTCACTGACTCTATAAGCCAGGGGTTCTCAACCTGTGGCCCGTGGGCCAGATGCCCATGACACCATTTCATGTGGTATCCACTGCCTTCATCACACCAGGAAGTGCCATGTGGTAGAGGAAGGGCAAAATGGCCATCCGGCCCCCAAAGCTGTCTGAGGGAGCATGACCCGGCCCCTGACTTTAAAAGGTTGAGAACTCCTGCTATAGGCCTTGCAAGGAACTGGCTTGCCCATGCAGGGATGAGTCCCGATGATTTACAGGTGAAACTCAGAAAATTAGAATATCGTGCAAATGTTCATTCAGTTCAGTAATGCAATTTAAAATGTGAAACAAATATATGAGATAGACTCATTGCATGCAATGCGAGATAGTTCAACCCTTACTTTGTTATAATATTGATGCTTATGGTTTACACTTTATGAAAACCCCAACCCCCCCCCATCTCATGTACCCCATAATCATCACATAATCTCATGTACATTGTATGCCATGATCATCACAATTACAACCAATTAAGGCATGACATCTCTCGCTTTGCATGTAGTGAGTATATCTCATATATTTGTTTCACCTTTTAAGTGAAATGAATGAACATTTGCACAATATTCTAATTTTTCGAGTTTCACCTGTAACTGGCAATTAGCAGATAAGTCTGGTGTTAAGAACTATCCTCTGATTTTAAAAAAAAATATCCTGTGATTTAAAAAGCTATTTTAAAATTAACAAACAGCCTTTCAACTGCACTTAGAAGAAAGCTATACAAAATTAAAGATGGCATTCACCTTACTGATAAGCAATTTTACTTACAAACATGACACAAGTCAAAGCAAACTACTACAGCAAAAGAAAATGACTTTCTTGAACTATAGGCCCCAGAATTCCCCAGTCAACATAACCACAACGCTTAGAAAAGGTCCACCTTCAACTAAGGATGTCTATCAAAGAACTGGCAAAATGAGTGCTGAACTACAGCTTCTCAGGATTATTTAGAAGACGACATGACAGCTAAACTGGCATAGAAATCAATAGGGCCAACATACCATTTAGAAACATGAACTGAAGTTTCTTTTGTAGGAAAGCAATGCAAGTTATGCTGCATTTGCAAAGTCTGAAACTAGCTTGTGATGACGACTTACTTTCCAAATGTTTCAGCAGAGACCGGGTGCTGTTCCCATGAGCAGAAATAAGAACCGTTTTGCCTCTCTTCACTTCTGGGGCTATCTTCTCATTCCAATAGGGAAGAAGCCTATCAATGACTTCTTTTAAACTTTCAGACTTGGGTAGTTTTTCCAATGGCACGTCACAGTGGCGGTATCGGCGATCGCTATAGATTTCACGATAGTAAGGATGGGACTCTGTGATAGGAGGTGGGGTGACATCGTAACTCCTTCGCCATCTTTTCACCTGCTCTTCGCCATGGTTCAGGGCCATTTCTGCCCGGTTGAGACCTATGAGAGCACCATAGTGCCGTTCATTCAGCCGCCAGGATGACTCGGTGGGAACCCATTCCTGCCCCATTTCCTCCAGCACATGCCAAGCAGTCTGAATGGAACGGCTGAGGATGGATGTAAACACCAGGTCAATCTCAAAACCGAGCGATTTGAGCAGTCGGCCACAGTTCTGAGCTTCCTTAACCCCGTCACTGCTCAATTTCTGGTCCACCCAGCTGCAGAAGCGATTCTCTTTGTTCCAAGCACCTTCACCGTGCCTCAGCAGAACTAGTCTGTACTTGACCATTTTGATGAGGTCGTCCTTAAGTTTACAGCCTGAGTAGTATCTAATGATGCACCATCTGTAGAGAAATGAAACAAACAAGTGAGATTCTTTGGCCCACTACACTTATAATCCTCAGAAGACTCTGCCGTACAGAAATGAACTACAACACTAAACAAAAGCTTCCCTGGAAGTGGGTCTGCCAGCTACAGCTCCCAGAAAGGAGCTAGATCACGTTCTTCAGTCAAGCAAGACAATGATGAAAGCTGGAAGAGTTGACCTGTATCACAAACCCAATGAATGTTGGCACAAGAATATGGTGACGACATCTCATGCAAAATTATCTGCAACATACTAGGATTCTTTCACAGATGTGCAACAGCTCCTCAGATAACAAAATGAGATGGAAAGGTGTCTTGAGAAAGACAACTGTGGTTATGAAAAAGTCATTAGGTAGAAAATTGCTGAAGCAGCACCTCTCAGACGCGAACTTTTTAAGTTCTTCCTCCCATCCCTATATCTGATAAGACCTCAGTGTCTAACTTAGTCTAGACGAGGGGTCTGCAAATGTAGTTCTCCAGGTGTTCCTGAATTTCAATTACCAGAAGTCCAAGTCAGCACACTTGCTGATCAGGGCTTCTGGGAACTGAAGTCTAAGAACACTTGGAGAGCCAAGTTTGCAGACCCCTGGTCTAGTGGGGCAGCCTAAAATCTATCTCATGCTATTGCAAAACATATCTGTTGCAAAACAGATTGCAATGTGCGCTTTTCTTCTGCTTCTGGTGGGAGGAACCATGTGACTGGCCCAGTGCACCACGTGAGTGGCCCAGTGCACCACGTGACTGGCCCACGGCCTGAAAAGTTTGGGCACCTCTGGTCTAGGACAAAGGAACAGTGGATTGTTCATGAGGGACGGACTGGGAGAAAGCTTTTGCTTCATACTTAGCTAAACCGGTGTTTAATGTTAATCATGGCTTAGTACACAAGTCAACCTCCTATGGCTTTCAGTTAGTTTTTTTAAAAAGCAAACCTTTAAAACTAACTTCAATTTATCTAGCTTCCAAACAGAATTTCTGCCTGTGGTTCTTCAAACGTAGAACCAAAAGTCTCTCATCTTCTCCTTGAAGGACACTAGAAGAAGAGAGAGATGGGGAAGAACAGAAGCCCAAAATCTGTCTAGATTCCTTTGTGTACATATGCATGTGTGCACATGCTTGCACCATCAATTCAATTCCCGCTTATGGTGACCCCCTTCCACAGTATTTTTAGGTAGAGAATACACAGAAGCAGTTTACCATTCTAGACTACTGTAATGCGCTCTACATGGGGCTGCCTTTGATGACCATTCGGAGGCTGCAGCTGGTCCAGAATGCCACGGCCCGGGTGGTGATGGGGTGTGGACGTTATGCCCATGCCTCACCACTGCTTCGGGGGCTGCACTGGTTACCAGTTTGTCTCCGGGTGCAATTCAAGGTGCTGGTTTTGACCTTTAAAGCCCTACATGGTAGTGGGCCAGGGTATCTTAGAGATCCCATCGCCCTAAGGACGTCTGTCCGTCCAACCAGAGCAGACCGGAGGGGCTCTCTAATTGTGCCATCAGCCAGGGGGGCTCGCCTCTCTGGCACAAGGAGGAGGGCCTTCTCCGTGTCCGCACCGGCCCTTTGGAACCTCCTGCCTGTGGAACTGCATCTCCAGACGGCGTTGTTGCCCTTTAGGAAGGAACTAAAGACCTGGCTGGTGGGCCAAGTTTGGGGTGCGGGTGGGGATGGGGGTACCGTTGGGTGGTTGGTATAGAGAAGTGTGCCTTCCCCCAAGGTCCCTTCGGTTCGTGCGCACCTTTTAGGGGTGGGTTTTTAACTTTTAACTTTGTTTTATCATGTGTCTTTTATGTATTTACTGTCTGCTATGTAAACCGCCCTGAGTTGGGTTGTACCTGGGTGGGCGGTATATAAGCATGAAAAATAAATAAATAAATAAATAAATACATACATAAATACATAAATACATAAATAAATAAAAATTATTTTCTTCTGGGAGAACTCAGGGACAGTGTAGCTTGCCCAAGGTTACAAAAGTTGGCTATGGAATCGATCTCTCAACCTCTGGTTCTGCAGCCAGATGCTTAAACCACTGAGCTATTCAGGCAGTTCTTGGCTCTTTTACATGATGATAATTTAACCTAACACCCATGCAAGACTATTGTGTAGTCGTTTCGGTGTAGTCGTTTCGCCCGCGCCTTGCCACTGCTGCAGGACCTGCACTGGCTGCCTGTATGTCTCCGGGTGCAATTCAAGGCGCTGGTTGTCACCTTTAAAGCCCTACATGGTAGCGGACCAGGATACCTCAGGGACCGCATCATCCCTAGGACATCGACCCATCCCACGAGAGCAAACCAAGAGGGCACCCTCCATATACCATCCATTGGGGAGGCTTGCCTCTCCAGCACGAGGAAAAGGGCCTTTTCGGTCGTAGCCCCCACACTATGGAACCTCCTCCCAGTAGAACTATGCCTCCAGGCCCAGTTGCTACCATTTAGGAAAGAACTGAAGACATGGATGGCAAAATGGATCTGGGGGCGGGGATTGTCAACAACCTACCCTTTTTGGCTCGTCTGAAGCTCCCCTCCTCCTGTAATTTTTTTTAATGTTAAGGCTTTGGAGATTTTATATTTGTTTTTAGATAGTAAATGACACAGCGGGGGGAGGGGTAATATTGACATGTTTTTAAGGGTTTTTAATTGGTTTATATTGGTTTTAATTTGTGTACACTGCCCAGAGTCCATTGGATAGGGTGGTATATATCTATCAAATTAAATTAAATTAAATCGTGAGTGAAAGGAGATTTTTTTTGTATCTTTTCAAAAATCCAAAGTCCTTAAAAGGGGGAAAACATCCCACACTCTCTTTACTACCTTCAACTAGAAACCAATGGTGTGCTTTTATCAGAACCGGTTACTTTTCTGTCATCTTGCCAACTTCCATGCAGCCCAAAGCCTGATCTGGGACTTTGGAAATTCTCTGGAGCTTTTGGGGAAGGTAAAGACAGAAGCCTGTGGAAGGACAGGGAAAGAAGATAAATCCAACTGCAACCACCAAAATATACCATGGGAACTTGGTGAATGACACAAGGCAAAAGTCATAGGGGAGTGATGGCAAACCTTGGCACTCTAGGTGTTTTTGAACTTTAATTCCCAGAAGCCCAGCATCTTAGTGCAAAATGCTAATTAACTTGTGAACCACCCAGAAAGTGCATTGAGTGCTACGGGGCGGTATATAAGTGTGATTGCTTTGCTTTGGGCTTCTGGTAATTGAAGTCCAAGAACACCTGGAGTGCCAAGATTCACCATCACGGAATAGGATGTTTTAGGTCCTATTGAGCACAGAAAGCAAACTGACTGTGCTTATTAATGGGGTATTCATGGATGTGATCCAAAACACACCCATCTTTGTGTTTGAGTTTATAGAAATGCTCTTTTTCTATAACTCCCTGCCAGAAGAAGTGGTGACAGCTGTCAGTCTTGACAGCTTTAAGAAAGGATTAGACAAGTTCATGGAGGACAAGAGTATCAATGGCTATAATTATGGATACTTAAGGACAACCTCCGGGTTGGAGAAATAGGCAGGATATCTCTCAATATCATTTCCAGGGAATCCTAAGCAGGTGAAGGCATCTGCTTGGGAATACCCTGAAGGAAATGGTGAGCCACTGTGTGAGACAGAATGCTGGACTGGATGGGCTGTGGCCTGTTCCAGCAAGGCTGTTCTTATGTTCTTATGTTCTTATGTTCTTCTTTGTCTCATTTACCAGGAATTTTAATTTCTCCCAGTATTAGGTTTTTATTTAGTGCTATCCAATCAGTTAATTTGCCATTCGCTATTGTTTTGTGCTTACATCTCAGCAAAGGGTAGCATACAAATATTCTAACAAAAACTGTACTAATGTGCTTTCTGGGTGAATGTTAACAACTCTCAGCATAAGACAAAACAACAGTCACGGAGACACATTGCATTGAAAGCACAAGGCAGCAGTTGTTTTGCTTAAGAACTTGTTTTCTGTTAGGCCTCCATTTATACCAGAAAATTTCCATTTGATCATTACTAGTTATGTTTGCACGGACTGGGAAGCTAGGTATATCCTAGCTTACCATGAACATGCTCTGTACTAGTGTACACAGTCTATTTGCTCTTGTATAGTCTCTCCTGTAAGCAGGGACAGCTAACCCAACCCAAAAAATTAGTATGTTGCTTAAACAGGAGTTCTTGATTTATGGCTCACAAAAAATCAGTATTCATCAACAAACAATAGACCCAGTTTTGTAAGACAAGCAACAAGTCACCAATCCTGGTTCTCCTGGCAAATAAAAGTTTTAGTCTGCATTCAGTTTAGTCCAAGGGTAGGCAAAGTGCAGTCTATCAAGTGCATGCACTATTCCAAATTTTTCCTTTCCTGCACCCCCATGCTTATCTACTTTTAAAAAATACCCAAAAATACAACTTACACACCCTGGAAGCATTGGGTCAATTTAAGCAGGGGTTCCCAAACTTGTCGGGCTGCGGGCCAGTCATGTGGTTCAGTGGGCTGGTCATGTGGTTCCTCCCACCGGAAGCAAAATGCGCCCACGCATGTACAAAACGCTGCCGTAAGTGCACCCGCAGCTGTTGTAAGCATGTGCCAGAAGGCTTAAATGGATCATCTGACTCTAAGATATTATCTTCCTGATTCCCTCCCACCAGATGATGAAGATCAGATTGATTTTATCTCCTTCCAATATTTAATTCTCTTCCATGCCAGGTAATAACTTTTTAGTTTTTATCTTGATGATTCACATAATAATAAGACATGTGATCTTGCTGTCTATTGCCCTTTCCTTACAGAGCTTATATAACCCACTTCCCCACACAAATAGATAATAAAATTACCTTCAGTCGAATGCAACTGTCTCCCCAAGAAGGCTACAAACTAGATCTTGCATTAAGTTCAATATAAATGTAGCCTTAATCATTACATTAAAAGGAGTGATTTTATAAAGCAGTTTAAGTAATTCAGAGAAATGGAGCACCACGGCTGAAGTTGCATCTAGCTCTATGGAACAAATAAAATAATGGGTAGGCTGTAAGTTATGGATCATTGCTGCAGAAGCAAACTTATAACATGCGGAGGTAGTAACATATCGCAATGATCCAAACCTATAACATGCGTAGGTGGTAACATATTGCAACTCTTTTATCTTTCATAATATCTTAACCGAAAACTGTCTTAGGTTATGAAAGCACTCTTTCTAATATTATTGTTTAATTGCTATCATGGAGGTGGAGAAGATCTCGAACAGTGATTCTACATCTTTATCCTTCTAGATGTCCTAGATCTCATCTCACACAGAAACTCTGGCTGCAATCAGATTATGGGATCTTAAACATTTAGAGGACAGATGATTGAAAGCCAATGGCCTAGAACAGTGATGGCGAACCTTGGCACTCCAGCTATTCCTGAACTTCCATTCCAGAAGCCCTGATCAGCAGAAGTGCTGACTTGGGCTTCTGGGAATTGAAGTCCAAGAACACCTGCCTGGAGTGCCAAGATTGACCATCACAGACCTAGAACTACCCATCCAAATATCTCCAGCTGTTTTTCCAGCAACTCCAGGCAGCATTCCCAGTGAATAGAGAATGGGAGTGGTAAGCAAACATGTCTGGATAGGACCCTCTGTTAGGGAAAAGTTTGGGTTCTTTGAGTCTCCTTGGTATTTTAGGCACCCCTGCCACTTGTCAATCTGGCCCAAGGCAACATAAAGCTGTTTTAAGATGAAAAAGAAGATCCTTGGCAATACCTAAAAGATCATGTATCTTCATTTATTCAACTTTTAAAACTAAAACATGCCCCTGATAATCTAGACTCACCTTACTCCCAATAACTGCGTTCATCCGACGAAGCGCTCACGGAAAGTAACAGATATGTCTAACCCATCTATAAAATGGCAAACATAAAAGTGTGAGATTAGCTGCAGTGACATTCTGGTGAGGTAGAAAGTGTGAAAGGATGGGATCTAAGAACTGGTTCACAAACAGATGACAAAACTGTGTGTGGACTAGTCCACAAAATCAAATGTCTCTCTATTCAAAGCAAAACAAGTGACCAACCATTGAAAAAAGAAAGTTGATATGTTACTGAGAAAGATTCTAACCCTGCCAATCTCATGCTCAGGTATTCTTGGACTCCAAGTACCATTTTTCTTTACAAGTGGACTGTACTGGCCATGAAAAATGATGAAAGATGCAGTCCCAACACCACCTAGAACTAAAATTTGGGGAAAGCTGTTTCCACAAAATAGTAGTCTTGTACACACAAGTAACGTAAGGTTTCCCTTGCTCAAAAGCCAATCGTATCCAACTCTAGGGTTCAGTGCTCATCTCTGTTTCAAAGCCAAAGAGCCAGCGCTGTCTGCTTCTGCAGTTTCCTTGGTCATGTGGCAGGCATGACTAGACACACGGAACGCTGTCTCCTTCCCACCAAAGTGGTCCCTATTTATCTACTTGCAATGTCTTGCTTTCGAACTGCTAAATTGGCAGGAGCTGGAACAAAGACGGGAGCTCATTCCGTCCTGCAGTACTCGGGAATCGAACTGCTGACCTTCTGCCTCCCAGTCAGCGTCTTATTAGCCACTTGAGCCACTGCAGTCCAAGACATATGGAAACTCAAGAAAGACAGGACTGCTATGTATTCCGCTGTTATTCAGAATTCAATTTTTATTTCATTACAAATCTCTCACATCTTTACAGCTGTTTCTACTTACTGCTAACAGGACTGTGGTGGCTTAGTGGTAAAGATGCTGAACTTGATGACTGGATGGTTGGCAGGTCAGCAGTTCGAGATCCGAGTGCTGCATGACGGAGTGAGCTTCCATCTGTTCCAGCTCCTGCCAACCTAGCAGTTTGAAAGCAAGAAATTACTAGATAAATAGGTACCACTTCATTGAGAAGATAAACAGCATTCCATGCATTGTGCAGTCATGCCTGTCACATGTCCATGGAAACGTCTGGGTCTTTGGCTATAAACAGAGATGGGCACTGAACCCTAGAGTCAGATACTACTGGCTTTCGAGCAAGGGCAACCTTTACCTTTACCCTATTTACTGTTAATAGGATCCACACTTCTTCTCTGGACCAATTAGCAGGCCTGCAATAACTTGACTCGTGTGTTTCTACCTACTGTGGACAAAGCAGATAAAATCCCTTTCAACCTGTCCCAGTGGCTCATCACAAAGAGCTAAACCACTGCACTAGACTCTATAGCAGGGGTTTACAACCTATGGCCCGCAGCACCATTTCATGTGACCCACATCGCTGTCACCACCACCAGAAGCAGACATGTTTTCAACAGCTTTAAATGTGCCTGCGGCTGTCATAAATGAATTTGCAACAGCCGCAGATGAGTTTTACAGCAGCGTTTATGGCGGGGGGAACCACCAGTCTGGCCTGCTCAGCTGTCTGAGGGGGCATGGTTCAACCCACGGCTTGAAAAGGTTGAGAACCCCTGCTCCATAGTAAGATGTTGAAAGCTGAAAACACAAGTCATTCACAGATTTACACTCTACACAAGTGTAGAAAGATACCAAAGGAGATCGGGTGATGTGCCAATTCCAAATGCACACCTATGTTACGCCATGTGGATGTTCATGTATCATGATGAGATCATCATATTTGGGGGCAAACATTCAGCAAAGAAGGAACAGACTGCTGCCCCTATTGAATGTTATATACAGTATTTTATTGATATACAGAATATTGATATATTCTTCTATGACCAGGAAATTGAGAAATATTGTTTTCAAAATAACCTATATAGATATCCAACCTGGAAATGGAGGAGTGGATTCACCTGGTTGAAAAGGAGATCATATAATTATATAAGCTGAGGGTGCTTGCCTTAAATACTGTACATGCAACACACCCAGTTCCAAAATATCTAAAATCAGAACCAACAGTCTCACTACATTTCTCTCATGGTGAAAATAAGGACTGTCTCAGTTAAAATTCTGCTAAATTCTGAAATCAACAAAACAGTACCACTGATATCATTAGACAATGTGCAAATTCCTTAAACCAGGGATTCTCAACCTGTGGCCCACAGCCCGGATGGGGCGCTCAGCACCATTTCATGTGGCCCTTCACCACCTCCACCACACTAGGAAGTGCCATGTGGTGGAGGTAGGGCAAAATGACCATCCAGCCCCCGAAGCTATCTGAGGGAGCATGACCCGGCCCCCGGTTTAAAAAGGTTGAGAACTCCTGCCTTAAACTAACCCGATACTTCACAGTGAAACTAAATATACACCATTACTCCCAAGTTCTGCAGAGTTAACCTTTAATACCCGAAAGGTCTAAAATCTCTATTTCATTTGTCCCTGCTAGCTTCAAATAACAGCAGACGCCTTAGGGAAATCTCAGATTGAGGTTTTCAGTATTGTATTTAAGCCTATAAATGCTGCTAGTCCTCCTACAGATCAACTAGAATTTACCAAGATGAAATCCCTCCTCATCCCTTTTATCTCTGTGAAAAGTTTCATTTACTTAAATCTCTGAATGTTGGGCAAAAAATAATAATTAAAACCATGGAGGTAACAGCTTTCCCATACACTTGCCCATTTCCCAACTACTGTACTAATAAAAAGAAAAGTAATTTGTCTGCAGAAGCGGATCGTAACCCACAAAAATCTCATGTTAAAATAAACCTGCTAATCTTAGAATGGGTCCGATTCCTTTTGTTTTCGTGGTACTGCTACCTCTTTAAAGGCAAAAGCAAGGCGATCACACTTATATTACACATGAATTGTCATCGGAATGCCAAGAAAAGGCAGGCATTCGATTAAATTTTTTCTGTATCACCAAATCTACACTTGGAGAGGTTACATTCTCATGCTGAATTTCTGCTTATTGTACAACTGCTCAAGAAAAGAGGTAGCAAGATCAGTTGTATGTGTTTTGCTGAAGCATCTGAGAGTAATTACCTAGCCATGCAGAATATTTTAGAACTAGGAATCCATGAAAGACAGCAAGCGGAGACCAATTGGCTTAATCCAGTGAAGCACACATACTGATGACTTGAGTCTTCCTTTTATTTCTACTATTCAGAGGACAAAGAAAAGTGTCCTGGGATTCCCCTTTGACTGCTGGAGAATAACAGAGAGTAAAGCCAGGTTAAACTACGTACTTCCCAAAAGAACATCAGCGCACAACTAGTACAGGATTCATCTCAAATAAGGATTCCAAGAAAACATGAGGTTTACATGCCTGAGTGTACATTGAAGCTCAAAGATACTTTATCTGCACAACATATTTATTTATTTTATTGATATACTGCCCAATTGACCAGATCCTCATTATTTGAGGAATTCATTACACGATGAAAGAATGCTTCTGTACCTTCCAATTTTCTTCCACTTCCATTTCAAAATCCAATCCTTTACTTACAGAGATAACACTGGCCTACTACTGAGCAATGTAATAATGATAATATGATTTCCTAGTAAAGGTTTCCCTTGCTCGAAAGCCAGTCGTAGGGTTCAGTGCTCGTCTCTGTTTCAAAGCCGAAGAGCCAGCACTGTCTACTTCTGCAGACATTTCCGTGGTCATGTGGCAGGCATGACTAGACACCAGAGCACATGGAATGCTGTTTACCTTCCCATCAGAGTGATCCCTATTTATCTACTTGCAATTTCTTGCTTTCGAACTGTTAGGTTTACAGGAGCTGGGACAAAGACGGGAGCTCATTCCATCCTGCAGTACTCGGGAATCGAACTGCTGACCTTCCGCCTCCCAGTCAGCGTCTTAGCCACTTGAGCCACTGCAGTTTCCTACTGAAGGCAAAATGACATGTCCTGCTCTGGGGCCTTTTAATAGCAGGATTCATTTGCTGAAATTAAGGAGATCATGCTATTTGTCTATATTTATATTTTTATTATTATATTTATATAACACCATTCTGACCAAAAGGCCACCCAGAGTGGTGAACATAGAAGATAAAATCCAGAATACAAACATAAAAGATATAAAATATAAAATTTCTCAACAATACATTTAAGACAACCGAGAATGGGCCAAATCAACCTGGAACATACATATAAAGCAGGGAGAGGAAGAATATACTGAAGAGCTTGGCCTTAATGGCCTTCCAAAAGTATTGTAGAGGGAGGGCCAAGCAAACAAGTGGAGATAGAGCATTCTAGGCCATCGGGGCCAACAATGAGAGGCCCCCGTTCTTGATCAACATCGTCCAGGCCTCCCTCAGAATGAGCACCGAGAGCCCAGATGCTGGAGATAATAAAATGGTGTAAATGGGCATTTATCAGGGCGAGACACTGCAGCAGACCTGAGGTCCTACGTGTATAGAATCTATAGTGTAGATCACGATACAGTACAGCTAGTGCAGCAAAGGCTCATACAAATTTCCCTCATAGAATTTTTTTTTTAAAAAAATCAGTCAATTATTATCTATAGGAGATGTGTCCTAAAACAGCATTATTAAAAGATTTTGGAAACATGCAGATAGAACTGCATCACCAGGACGATAGCCAATATTCAGAATCAGATACAACACTTGAAGAAAAAGCAGATAGAATGGAATAAGAGATGATTGTTATATTTGTAACAGCTTTGAGATTGAATATTGTTTTAAAAAAATGAAAAGTAGGTTGGGAATTTGAACTGCAAGATAACATGTGAGTTAAAGGTAAAAAAGGGATTAGTGAGAACATTGATTTTAGAGCAATACCATATGGGGAGAATTTTTAGACTATGTACAGGTGAAACTCAGAAAATTAGAATATCGTGCAAAGGTTCATTCAGTTCAGTAATGCAACTTAAAAGGTGAAACAAATATATGAGATAGACTCATTACATGCAAAGCGAGATAGTTCAAGCCTTGCTTTGTTATAATATTGATGTTTATGGCTTACAGTTTATGAAAACCGCAACCCCCCCATCTCATGTACCCGATAATAATCACATAATCTTATGTACACAATTATAACAAATTAAGGCATGACATCTCTCGCTTTGCATGTAGTGAGTCTATCTCATATATTTGTTTCACCTTTTAAGTGAAATGAATGAACATTTGCACGGTATTCTAATTTTCCGAATTTCACCTGTAATTCTTCTTCTTCATCCGTCTAGGCCAGATGTGAAACCGCCATAATGAAGCCACCTTTGGGTGAATTTATTCCATAGTTGTTTTTCCTTGACTTAGGGTGAGAAAAATTAGCTGGCACAACAAGAGTGCTGTTGCCCGAGGTACAGCCGATTGTAGTTCAAAAATACCAATCTTCAAGGCGACTCTTTCTGAACAGGAAAGGCATAAATCCAGATGTGTTATCTTTTTGAAACAAAGGGATGAATTATTAAAAAATGTAATGATACTGAAAATAGTTAATTGACAAAGTTTATAATGTCCCACTGGTGGTGGGTGTACTTTGTATGTGATTTTGTTAAGATTTTTGTTTGGTTTTTTTCCCTGTTGTTGTTGTAAGAGGTTTTTGTTTATTTTCTGCTTATTTAATTTAATTAAAAAACAAACTAGATATTAAGATTGTAATATAAGATTGTTGTGAAAAGTAACAAATGTTTCAAATTTTTAAAAAAGGAAAATATTACTGGAAAAACCTGCCAGTTGAAAACTCTGTCCCCTCCTATTGTTTCAAGCTGAATGTATATTTCCAACATTAATTTGTTTCTGGGGGAAATAAATTTTTTTTTTTTAAATTGTGAACCGCCCTGAGTTGGCTTTGGCCGAGTGAGCGGTATATAAATGTGACAATTAAATTAAATTAAAAATTTAAAGAAAGATAAATAGCAGGTGCATTTAATCCACGGCTTGATGCTGAGAGCGAAAAGAAAACAAGAGTAAACCTTAGCCCTAATACCTTTGCATATCACAACCCAGAGATCTGTTCCCAAAATAACTCACCTTTTCAACAGAGAGTTTCATAGCAGCCGCAGTCAAACCTACCTGCCAGGTGTAGACAGAAAATAAGCTGCAGACCCGATTCAAATTATTGCAATTAAATAAAAGACTTTTTAGATGAAATGTATTTTGATGAAATATTCTTCTTCGCGTGACTGTAGTTTAATTACACGCTGCAATCTGCTTTTTGCAAAAAAATAAAAATAAAAATGCACACATAATAATAGTTCGTTATTTACTTTGAAACGCCAGAGCAACGCGCGACTCCTTCTCCAAAGGTAACGACACAGTCGTTTAACAGCTGGCTGCAGAGGAGGAGGAGGAGGCGAACTGGGAGGGTGTGACGTCACGCCGTTCCTGCCTTTGATTGAAGCAGGCGTGCGTCGCTCATAAGCAGGTACAGATGGGACTCAAGGGAGGCTGGACTTAGGGGACCGAACCAATCTCACACCGCTCAATAGAAGGAAGAAGGGGTTTGATTGGCCGAGGGGAAGATCGACTTAAACTCGAGCCAATAGAAAGGGTTGTTTACTGGGGGGGGGGGGGGTAAACAAGCTGGGAGGCTCGCTCTAGCAATTCAGAGCTCGTGCAGCTTCTCACGTTTCAGGCAGGCTTGACTGAATCTGAAACTAGTTTATGCAAAGAGTTATTATATCCATCCCAGAGCTCCAGCCCTTCTTTGAAGGATCTTCCTTTGCCCTAGATTTAGCTACAGGTGAAACTTGGAAAATTAGAATATCGTGCAAATGTCCATTCATTTCACTTAAAAGGTGAAACAAATCTATGAGATAGACTCACTACATGCAAAGCGAGAGATGTCATGCCTTAATGCGTTATAATTGTGATGATCATGGTGTACAGCATACATGAGATTATGCGATGATTATGGGGTACATGAGATTGGGGTGGTTGGGGTTTTCATAAGCTGCAAGCCATAAGCATCAATATTATAACAAATTAAAGCTTGTACTATCTCACTTTGCATGTAATGAGTCTATCTCATATATATTTGTTTCACCTTTTAAGTTGCATTACTGAACTGAATGAACATTTGCGCGATATTCTAATTTTCCGAGTTTCACCTGTAGAGACTGTTAGGATGATCTGGAATGACTGTTCAGTCAAGCACATCGTTTTAGAGCAGGGGTGCTGAAACTTTTCAGGCCGTGGGCCGGTTACATGGTTCAGGGAGCCGGTCACTATGGTCGTGGGCTGGATGAATTGGCAGGGGGGGGGGCAGATCCAGCCCCTGAGGCGTAGTTTGGGCACCTCTGTTTTAGAGAGTTGTTAGTCTCAGGAGGGTAAATTTGTACCTGGTCCATCCTTCACTTTTACGTATTTTGATTTAGATAAAGGTAACAGCCTCCCTTGCTCAAAAGCCAGTCCTGTCTGACTCTAGGGGTGGTGCTCATCTTCATTTACAGCCCAAGAACCAATGCTGTCCTTTGTTTCAGCTAGGTTTCCCTTGCTCGAAAGCCAGTCGTATCCAACTCTAGGGTTCAGTGCTCATCTCTGTTTCAAAAACCGGAGAGCCAGCACTGTCTGCGTTTGCATCTGGCAGGCATCACTAGATAGAAGCCTGAGCACACACAAAATGCAGCTGTGTCCCCAAGAAGACTGCAATCTAGGTCCAAGTACCTGGGAGTCCTATATTGGCCTATAAGAGCCACCTCTCTAATGTGGAAGCAAAGGTCAACCGCCCCCCCCCCAAAAAGAAAATCTTACAGAAGCTAGCAGGTACTTCTTGGGGCACCAGTGCTCAAGTTCTTAGATCCACCACCTTAGCATTATCATATTCTGCCACTGAATATTCTGCTGTTCATCTTGGCTTAATAGTGCATACAGAGGCATACCTGTCAACCCACGGCTCCGGAAAAACGGGACCTGCGCACATCACTTGTGCGCAGGTCGCGTTCCACACATGCGTGGAAGGGTTTTACCCCTTCCACGCATGCGCGGAAGCGCTATGCCGCTTGCGCAGCCCCTAGCGCGGAAGCGCTATGCCGCTTGCGTAGGGGCTGTGCAAGTGGCTTAGCGCTTCCGCGCATACGCAGAAAGCGTTTTCCCCCGCTGCCAAATTACGGGGTTTTGGCAGGGCGGGGCAGGTTATGACGTCAATGGACGTCAAATTACGGGGTTTTCCAAATCGGGATGGTTGACAGGTATGCACAGAGGACTAATAGACATACAGCTGAATCAGGCAATGCATAACATCACAGGCTGTATTCAACCAAAAAACCCAATAGCTCCCTGTCTTGAGCCTTATTCCGCTGCTGCAACTAAGAAGATCGCTGTCATTATTAAAACTATGGATAAAAATAGTAAACAATCCATGCCAATATAACAGGCCCCTTTGCCCAACAATTAAAATATAGACACTCTGCTTGGTGCACTGCAATTAACCTACAGAATAACTGTTTCAATATCCCAGATGCCTGGATGGAACTCTGGCAACATCTATCCCCGATTCCCCACCACAACATAGTCAAGAACCCCTGCAAGTGACCAACCAGATTTCCCCTTTCCAGATGGCAGTGGAGAATGCTGAACAGAGTGTGGACTGACTGTGGTAGATGCAGAGCCACTCTGTTCATATGGGGATGGAAGTCCTCTCCCCAGTGTGACTGTGGAGAAGCAGACCAAACCATGGACCACATTATATTTAAGTGTCCTTTATGGCATGTTTAGAAGTACATTGTACTTTTGAGAAAGGATATGTTTCTGTTGAAAGATTGAAAAAAATGTGAGATAAAAATGAACTAAGAGGTGAAGTGTTTAAACAGATGAAACTGAATTGGTTACAAGTAATTTTGGTAAACAAGTGGGGGGGGGTGAAATATGAAGATGAAGTTAGTTTACAGAGGAATAATACAGAATTTGAAGAGATGATTTGCAAAATAAGAAAAGGAGATAAATTGTTAGAGATGTAAAAGCAATCTTGGAACATATGAATATATGTTGTGGAATTGTAAAGTGATAAATGCTTTTTGGAAACTAATTGAGAAAAAAATATCAGAGATTTTTAAAATTGATTTTAAGTTGGAATCAAATGCCACCTTATTGACAGAATTGGATAATATAAATATGAATATAAATAAAAAGAATTGTTATCAGTAATGTTAACAGCTGCAAGATTATGTATAGCAATAAATTGGAAAATTAATTTGGTTTTGAAAATAGGTGAATGGTATAAGGAAATGTGGGAAATTGCCTTAAATGACAAATTGACATGTGAACTGAATGTGAAGAAAGGTATACTGAAGGAGAACAATTTTTGGGAAATATGGAGACCATTTGTGGAACATGTATTCATAGGGGATAAAGGAGATAAACCAGTACCTCAACATTTGAGTTTCTGGGAAGATTAAATTATAAATCTGATCCTCATAAGAAGGTATGACATAAATGAGGTTCAAGAATTGGTATTGTTTACAATGCTATTACAACAGAGTATATGTAATTCAATGTTTTTAATTTGTTTTATGTTTTATGTATCTTTTTTCTTTTTGTAATGTTTATTATATTTTTGTTATTTTATGAAAACCAATAAAAATATATATAAAAGAAGTACATTGGAGGATTTGCATAGTGCCACATATTAAGCCCTTCAATGGCTTTCAAACCTACATGTGGAACTCTAGTTAGGAACTTTAGATGGACAATTTGTGCTCACTGTATATATCAGCATTAATGTAGCCAACTGGAACTCTTTATACAATTAATTAATTAAGTTCAATCCAAATGTAGCCTTAATCATTACTTATTTAGTTAGTTAGTTGGTTATTTATTTATTTATTTATTTATAAATTGAATGGCTTAATAAGCATGATAGATTAGCACTATAACATTTACCACAAGTATGGGTCAAGTATAGGTTAAAAATGGATAAAATATGATAAAATATACAGGTACAGTACATGTATACACATCACAGTGCCATGCCTAGCTTCTTGATCCAGTCTATTGTAGAAGGTGATAAAGTAAGAAAAATTGTCATATCTCCTGGAAATGCTCTGTTTACACGTTCATAGACTATATGAGACACAGTTTGGTGTTGATTCCCGCAGTCAAATTTCAGAAGTTGGACACTCAACTGAAGAATACAATTTGCATCATAATGTGATGCATTAAATCTACACCAATACATTGGTTCCCAATATTCATCCACATAGCCCCTCCATATCTTAGAAGACAGGAGCTTCTGGTTTGCTAATTTGGAAAAATAGCCGAAACTGTGACAATTAAAATGGTATAATGCTTCTATAAACATTGTGGCATAAATAGTACTTGAGGTTAGCAGGCCGTGATTATCTTTGCTCTTCACATAAATATTTTATTTGAAACTGGTAAAGTGCCTCCAACTGATCTGGTTACTGCAGCAACAAGCATGACTGTTATTTCCAAGCCCAGAAAAATTCATTCTGAGTAGACGATAGGAAGTAGAGATGGACATATTAGCTTCTGCTTAGCATTTCAAAATAGCCTTGACCACAATCCTTAAAGCATCACCCCGAATTTACAGTAATTTGAGGGGGGAAACATACTAGAAGAATGAAATAGCTTACTCAGTTGGATAGCTTGAAGATGTCGGTATTGTTATACCCTGACTAGTGCACATTATTAGCACAAATAGGTTGTGAAACATGAGGTAAAATAATAAATTGTTAAAATTTCAGTGGGATAGATGAAAGCAAATCCTCATTTTTTTAATGGGTCAAGGGGTATAACCTGGTAAGTTTTGGAATACACACAAATACACAGACAACTTGTTTTAAGATACTCATTGTTTTTGGTAGTTTTTAAAAGACACATCTTAGACGATCCAGAAATAATGTTGAGAATGTTTAGACATTTATTTCAAATACATCTAAGTTTGTTAGTAAAGAGTATATATGGGTCAGCCATAATTCTCTAATTACGGAACATTCAACCAGGTAACTTCATGCATTTACTTTGATACTTCAGCCACAAGAGGTCAGACGTTGGCTAGCTTGAGGAAGAAATGAGGGAAAGTAAAAGGTGTAATTTTTAATCATTTCTGTGAGAGATATGCCTTAACGTAAATGCCTATTTTCCTCTCTTATAACAATGTCCCCGCAAGAACATCAGTCTTTCAGTGCTACATGCCTGGAACAATTAGGTAATCTCATGTCAGAATAAACAGACAGACCCCTAAACTTGTAAACTTTTCTTCCAATGACATGTTAAATGAATTGTCTAATTTAGCTGCTTTTTTGCCACAACTAATCTTAATTTTGTAGTGGTACATAAATCCAGTGTGATATAGTGGATAGTGTGGCGAATCCCCATCCAGCCATGGAAATTTACTGGAGGTGTGGAATAGGTAAAACACCTCCTTAAATACACCATTTGTCTTGAAACCTTTATTAGTGTCACTGTAAATTGTTTCTGACTTGACAAGATATAACAGTGATAGCAAACCTTTTAGAGACCAAGTGCTCAAACTGCAACCCCAAACCAACTTATTTATCACAAAGTGCCAAGACAGCAACAGGGGAGGGAGGAAGCACTCCCATTGGGCTGTTGAGCAGAAGGGCAGGACAAACTCTGTGCTGGGGCAACTGCATGGGTGCCCGCAGAGAGGGCTCCGAGTGCCACCTCTGGCACGCATCTCATAGGTTTGCCACCACTGGCATATAAGAATAACATAAGCGATTATTTCTGACTGATCCTATATCACGAGTTGCATGGATGTCAAAAGTGTTGTTATTATATGTTCACATGTACACAAGTCTTTGTATACTTTAGAGTCCATGATAATTTTTCATGTCTCTAGACCTGGGTTTCTCAACCTTGATGCCCCAGATGTTCTTGGACTTCAACTCCCAGAAGCCCAAGTCAGCACATCTGTTGATCAGGGCTTCTGGGAATTGAAGTCCAAGAACATCTGGGGCACTGAGGTTGAGAAACCTGCTCTAGACATTATCTGTCTCCACCATATCCACATGAAATATGTTCTGATACCTTCTACGGATACACAAAACTTCTGATAACAGTGAACCCTATATTTAACATCTCCACCTGAGTCATAGAAATTGGGGAGGGGTTTCAAATGCCTCCCTCATTCTACCTGAGAATTACCAAAATCTGCTTCCCTTCCTTATAAGCATTACATTGCAGACAGTGGCCTATAGTGATCAGCTCTAGTAACATGCCATAGAAATACATATATATTTAAACAAACAAGGAAGATTAGCCATGTGTTCCATATTCAAATTGTAAAGCATGCAAAAGATGCAAGAGGCAGGTGATACCTTTATTGGATCACTAAGAAAAACAAAACGTTGCACAAGCTTTCTTGGTTCAAGACCATTTCTTCAGGCATGTAGTAAAATGTTCATGGATATTTGTCTGCCAGGCTCTCTTCTTATACAGTATAAGTATTCAGGGATTCAGCCCCACACTTTTAGTAAACGTATAGGCATTTTTAAAAACTATGCGTAAACACTAATGAGATGAATTGTTTCCATTAGGGAAACCGCAGCCTTGAATTTACAATTGCTGAACAGTGCTGCTGACGACAGGTCATAAGAACATAAAAACAGCCTTGCTGGAACAGGCCACAGCCCATCCAGTCCAGCATTCTGTCTCACACAGTGGCTCACCATTTGCTTCAGGGTATTCCCAAGCAGATACCTTCACCTTCTTAGGATTCCCTGGAAATGGCATTGAGAGATATCCTGCCTATCTCTCCAACCCGGAGGTTGTCCTTAGGTATCCATAATTATAGCCATTGATACCCTTGTCCATGAACTTGTCTAATCCTTTCTTAAAGCTGTCAAGACTGACAGCTGTCACCACTTCTTCTGGCAGGGAGTTCCATAGACCAGTGATCCTCTGGGTGAAAAAGTACTTTCTCTTATTTGTTTGAGAACTAGTACCCAAAAGTTTCATGGAGTTCTAGTGTTGTGCGATAGGGAAAACAGTTTTTCCTTATCTACTTTGTCCACACTGTGCATGATTTTATAAACTTCAATCAGGTCACCTCTTAGACGTCGTCGTTCAAGAGTGAAGAGGCCCAACCGTTGCAGCCTCAGATAGTAAGGAAGGTGTTCCAGTCCCCTAATCATTCTGGTTGCCCTCCTCTGCACTTTTCCAGCTCCATAATATCCTTCTGGAGGTATGGCGACCAGAACTGTACACAGTATTCCAGATGGGGCCTCACCATAGATTTATAAAGAGGCAAAATGACACTTGCTGACTTATTTTCTATACCCTTCCTAATGATCCCTAGCATTGAGTTTGCTTTTTTCACTGCTGAGGCACACTGGGTTGACACCTTCATTGAGCTGTCCACCAGGACACCAAGGTCCCTTTCCTGGTTTGTTGCAGAGAGTTCAGACCCCATCAGTTTATAAATGTAGTTGTTGTTGTTGTTTTTTGCCCCAACATGCATCACTCTGCACTTACTAGTGTTGAAGCTCATTTGCCACTGTTTTGCCCACTCCCCCAGTGTCAAGAGATCCCTCTGGAGCTCCTCACAATCTCTCACAGTTTTCATTTCCCTGTATAATTTAGTGTTGTCAGCTAATTGGGCTACCTTGCTATTTACTCCTACTTCTAGATCATTTATGAAGAGGTTGAAAAGCAGGGGTCCCAGTACTAAACATTGGGGACTGAGCCGCTATCAGAAATTTCTGGGCCCCATACTGAGCAATCCTATCCCCCCACCCCCACCCCCACCCCCCCACACACACACACTTTTCTCTCTCCTCGCATTGGGGTGGCGGCGGCAGGTGAAATACACAATTTCCCAAAAGAAATCGTTGGGCAGGTATATCCAACTTTAGAGTTCAATGCTCATCTCTGATTACAGCCAGAGCCAGTGGACTTTATCCACAAAAGCTCACATAAAAATACAATAGTTAGTCTATTTTTTTATTTTTTTTCTTGATTGTTTAACAGAGAGATGTCATTGTTATTATATTATTGATATTCTGTACTTATTGCTTTTTTTCTATTGTATTCTGTATGATTATATTGTATTTTTTCATTTTGTTGTAAGCCGCCCTGAGTCGGCCTGTGCTTGAGTAGGGCAGGGTGTAAATTAAATTATTATTATTATTATTATTATTATTATTATTATTATTATTATTATTATTAGTATTAGTATTATTAGTATTATTAGTATTATTATTATTATTATTATTATTATTATTATTCAGCCTTGCTTGAAAGCCAGTTGTATCCAATTTTAGCGTTCAGTGCTCATCTCCGGTTACAGCCAAAGAGCCAGCGCTGTCTGCATTCGCAGATGTTTCCATGGACATGTGCCATGCATGACTAGACACTAGAGTGCACAGAACGCTATTTACATTCCTAATGATGAGCTCCCATCATCCGTCCCAGGTCTTGCCAACCTAGCAATTCGAAAGCCAGAAATTGCAAGTAGATAAGGATATCTACTAGCAATTTCTTGTTTCGAACTGCTAGGTTGGCAAGAGCTGGGACTGAGATGGGAGCTGATCACTACACACACACACACACACACACACACACACACACACACACACACACACACACACACACACACACACACACACACACACCCTCCATTCCCCCTCCCATTTCACATACACACACACTCCCCCTCCATTCCCCCCATTTTACACACACACACCCTCACCCTCCATTCCCCCATTTTACACACACACACCCTCACCCTCCATTCCCCCATTTTACATACACACACCCTCCCCCCTCCATTCCCCCTATTTTACACACACACACCCCTACCTTCCCCCACCCACAGAGAGAGAAAGAGTAAGAGAGGAGACTCACCGGTAGGTGCAGTTTCGCCTCGACGATGAGGAGCTGAAGCTGCTGCCAGCCTCCGGCCTTCCTGTGCTGGGGAGGGGGAGGGGGAGCTGCCGCTTCGCCCACCCACTGCCCTGCCACTGCCACTTGCCCAGAGCAGCGTGGCTAGGGGGAACTTGCCGGGCAAGCTTCTTCCTGAATCCTTAGGCTCATCTGTACTTCCTGTACTTCCGGACCAGGACCGGCATGCCTCGTGGTCAAGGCTTCAGCCCACGAGGCACGCCGGTCCTGGTCCAGAAGAGACTACGCACCGGGGCTGCTTCCTGCAAATCTTCGGGCATTGGCCCTGGGCGAGGCGCGGGGGGGGGCATTGCCAAAGGCTGTGCGCAGGAAATACAGATGAGCTTAAGGAAGAAGTGCACCCGGCAAGTTCCCCCTAGCCACGCCACTCTGGGTCAAGGCGGAGCCCTCTGGCAGTGGCGGGGTATTGCAGTGGCGCCACGCAACGCGCTTTAAAAAATTAAAAATTAGAAAAAATTAAAAATTAACACAGCACCGTCGGGCCCCTGCCAGCTCTGGGCCCTGGACGGCAGTCCCCCTCCCCCCTGACAGCAACCTTGCTTGGGGGAACCCCACTCTTTACTTCCCTCCACTTGGAGAAGTGTCCATTTAGTGCTACCCTCTGTCCCTTAGCCAGTTGCTGATCCAGGACAAGACCTGTCCCTTTATTCCCTGACTGGTAAGTTTATTCAAAAGCCTTTGGTGCGGGACCTTGTCAAAGCCTTCTGAAAGTCCAGATAAACAATCAACTGGATCCCCCTTATCCACAGGCTTGTTGACACTCTCAAAAAATTCCAACAGATTAGTAAGGCATGATTTGCCCTTGCAAAAGCCATGTTGGCTCTCCTTTAGCAGCGCCTTCTCTTCTATGTGCCATTAATTCTATCTTTTAGGATGGTTTCCATCACTTTACCTGGGACACATGTCAAACTGACTGGTTGGTAATTTCCTGGATCCCACCTGAATCCTTTTTTGAAAATTGGTGTTACATTCGCTACCTTCCAGTCATCAGGCACAAAGCCTGATTTGAGGGAAAGATTATATATTTTGGCTAGGAGATCCGCAATTTCATCTTTAAGGTCCCTGAGAACTCGTGGATGGATGCCATCTGGTCCTGGTGATTTGTTAGCATTTAGTTTAACAAGACATGCAAGGACCTCCTCCCTGGTTATTTCTATCTGGCTTAATTCTTCGGTTTCCCTCCCTACGAAGATAGGCTCTGTTTTGGGCATTTGGTCTCTGTCTTCTTCAGTTAATACTGATGCAAAGAATTCATTGAGTCTCTCTGCAATCTCCTCTTTAATAACCCCTTGCCTTCCATTGTCATCTAATGGCCAATGGCCTTCCTAGTTGGGTTCTTACTTAAAGAAGTCTTTGTTATTTCTCTGAGTGTTTTTAGCTATACGCTCCTCAAAGTTTTGCTTTGCTTTCCTGATTGTTGTCTTGCATTTGTTCTTCCAGAATTTATGTTTCTGCCTGCTGTCCTCATTTGGGTAAGCCTTCCATCTTCTAAATGAGCTTTTCTTGCTTTTGATCACTTCCCGAACACATCAGAGTCCTCTTGGACCTGGCACTGCCCTTTTTCCTTTTGTGTATGCATTCCAATTGGGCCTCTGTTATTGTTTTTGTAAACAGCCTCCATGCCTCTTGGAGTGTTTGGACTCTCTCAATTTTCCCTTTTAGCTTCTTTTTTACTAGTTTCCTCATCTTTGGGAAATTTCCTTTTTGAAAATTAAAGTCTCTGTGTTAGATTTTATCAGTGACTTGCGGTCTATGATCAAGTTAAACATAAATGAGTTGTGGTCACTGTTCCCTATCGGATCAGTCACATTAACATCTTGCACAAGTCAAGTCAAGGATTCTTGTACCTCTAGTTGGGTCTTCAACCATCTGTCCCAATCATTTAGCATATCTAGGAACTTTATCTCTTTATCATGTGCTGAACAACAGTTCACCCAGTCTATGTGAGGGTAATTGAAATCCCCCATTATAACCAGGCTTTCCTTCTTGGATGCCTCCTTTACAACATTCTCTAACTGCCAGTCTCCCTCAGGAGTTTGGGTCAGAGGCCGGTAGTATATGCTTACTGTTAGACCATCCTTGTGGCCTGGTACTCTTACCCACAGAGTTTCTAAAGGTGACTCCAAATCACCTAGATATTCCAATTCGTACAATTTTATCACTTCTTTGACATACAAGGCTATGCCACATTCCGTTTGCCCCTTCCTATCCTTCCTGTACAGTTTGTAGCCTGGGATAACTATCCCATTGGTTATCATCCGCCCATTGGTCATTTTAGAGGTCACTCATTCATAGGCTCAACATAAGCCAAAGACATCTTGATGATACATAACAATGTAAACACTTTAAGCCTATAATTTTACAAAGTGTACCAAGTGATTTTTTAAAATGTTATCTAGAACATGATAACAAGTATATGTTTTGGTACATTTATCAGCTCAGTAAGTGTGAGCCAAAGGTTAGGCATTCAGTTCTTCACTGTGTCTCCCAGGAGAAGAGCCAGACTATATGGCCTTGAGAAAGCTACCCAGCCGGAAAATATCTCCAGAAGAAAGGAATGGTAAACCATTTTTGAGTACAGTATGTCTAAAAATTCTCCAGAGAGTCCCAATATGTTGGAATAGTAATGTTGCCATAAAAATATTGTTAGAGTGACTTTTGACGTTTTCCAGATTCTTTCCTCAGGCTACATGGCAAACAAAGCAATCAACTGAAAGAGTATAAGGAAAAAGACAGACTGGCATTCAGGTCATGGAATGTACATTCAGTCAATGTCTTCAGAGGGATGTAGATGGAAGTTTCAGACATATCTTTTATTAACAAACAACACCCTCACCACATTGTTTTTAAAGCAGACATGGAGAAGGAAACACACCACCATTTAATAGGTAAAGGACAACATTCAGCAGTGTGTAATGGGCAATGAGTTGTTAAGTTCCCTAAAAGAAAATAAACATGTTCCACAAAGGTGCCTCTGTTTTTGTCTACAAAATGACAGCCCTGCTATTTTTGATCTTCTTATTTAATCTTGAGGTATAACGTTTGTTATGTTGGCTTTTTGTTATGGATTTTAATGTTAGCCACTTCAGGCCTCTTTTAATTGGAAGGCAGAGAACAAAAATAATAAATGAAAGAATAAGATGTTAAACATCAACACTAACAACAATAATGTTAAAAATCAGTTGAAATTAAAATGCCTCTATTCATTGGCTGTTCTGTGCACTCCGGTGTTTAGTCATGCCTGCCACATGTCCACAGAAACATCTGCAGACACAGACAGTGTCTATAAACAGAGATGAGCACTGAGCCCTAGAGCCAGATACTACTGGCTTTCGAGCAAGGGTGACCTTTACCTTTACTATTCATTGGCTGAAGACGCACTCAGTGAAGTATGTGTGTGGTGAGTTGGAAGGGAATACCAGAGTTTAGGTCAGTGGTGGCAAACCTGTGGCACGCGTGCCAAAGGGGGCACTTAGAGCCCTCTCTGTTGGCATACACGCACCATCAGCCCAACACAGAGTTCACCCTGCCCCTCTGCCCCAGCAGCCCAATAGGAGTACTTCCTCCCTCCCCCCCAGCACTGAGTCCATCCTGCCCCTCTGTGGCTTGGATGGCACCCTGTTGAGTGGATGGCAAGTTGTTGAGTTTTGGCACTCAGTCTCTAAAAGGTTCTAGGTGCTGTCACAAAGACCTCGTGTGTTGTGCTTGGTCATAGTCACTAAGTCAAGAATTAATCAATCTTTATTCCTGGATTGCTTTTCTTAGAGCAAGACCTCACCACTTACACCTAGTGGGGAAGTGGAGACACATATGCTTTAAGACCAGAGACAGTTTAGATACAAGAGAAGCAATAGCTGAGTCTCTCTGTTTATCAAAATTAAAGTTTTGAAGCGGGGAGTGGTATGCAGGGGATGGAACTCATTTGGGAGTCACAGTCCCAGGAATCTCCCAGCCCTTCTCTGTGTGCCACAGATAAATTTAGATTTTGCTCTAAGACTTGGTGACTCTTCTAAAAGGAGTATGGGGAGCAAAGTGTAATACTGAGAAGAAACATTTATTCTTACATAGGCAAGCCATTGATGGGGTGTGCCTATTATGTGAAAAAATCTGTTGTGCATCCCACAGCCTCAGCTTCATCAATGGATTTTTTCCAGTATAACAAATGCTGATTGGTGGCACAGCAATGGCCGTACAAGGATCAAGTTTTGATGGGATATCTGGAAAATTTACTGGAGCACTCAAAGAATTAGGACATTATTACGCTATCAACCATTTGAAACCGAACCTGAGCAAGACTCAAGCGTGAGCTTTCCACCTTTGAAACCAAAAGGCATTGGTTGAGCTGGCTGTTACATGGCAAGGGAATTGATTACAGCATTGTAAGATAAAGGTTTCCCTTGCTCAAAATCCAGTTGTATCCGACTCTAGGGTTCAGTCCTCTGAATGGATATGTGCTTCAAGTCTGCCAGCTCAGACCTAGGAAGAGGTTAAAGGTAAGAACAAATATTTTTGAGAGCAAAACTTATTTAGAAGACAGAGGAAGGTGCTCACTGGACAAGGAACAACATTAAAGGAGGGTATAGCTGAGGAATTCAACCTCCCATCATCACTTGGAGGGCTCTGAATAGGCTGAGGGTCAGAGTCCCTAAATGCAAGACCAACATGCTCTAGTTGGGGGATGCTGGCAGTCAACAATATGCTGTGCGAATGTGGAGAGATACAGAATCCAGCTCATTTACTAGTCTTCTGATTACTACCGAAAACAAGTACCAATGAAAATTTAATTTTGGCTAACAACAAAGCCAAGAAGTTGGCTTCATTTTGTCAGTCCAAAGTTTGATCTGGACACGAAAGAAGAAGTATAACAAAATGATGCTTTGTGTCTTCAGCCCTTCTAGTTGTAGTCAACAGTCTCAACTGATGAATGCAATGTGGGAAGGAATCTGGTGACATGTTTATTATTAAGCATCAGTAAGGAAAAACTGGTATGTGTTCCTGCCTGTGATATAGCTTTATATTTCTGATGCATAATCTCCCATGAGGCTATTTGGAGGAACACAGTTTCCACAGAGATGAAATAAATTACAATTAACAACTCAGCGGTCCCTGTTCTTTCACTGCCAAGGCTGAAAAGCAAAGGAACCTTGAAATCTTTACCTATAAGGAAGGACGTTAATCGTTGGTATGTAACAAAGGCTCCCGCACCCAGCCCAACCATCCCGAACTGAGCTGCCTGCACTTACCTTAACCCCACCCGGCCATCGTCGCAAGGTTCCAGAAGTCACCAGTGGGGCAACCGGCCCACGAACGTGACCAAAAAAACCCTATGACTCCCAGAGTCCTCTGCGCTGTGCGCAGAGGAGGCCAGGACAGCGTGGCGCGCTGACGTTACAAAACAAACACATGCCAGGGAAAAAGCTCAACCGGCAAAAGGTAAGTGGGGCAAGGAAGAGGGGGGGAGGCACGGGCCAGGTACCCATGCCACCCACCCACCCCCCAACCCCCACCTCACATACACTTCTTTGCTACCTGGGTCTTTTCACCCAGCGCTGCCTTCTGCAGAGGGAGGCACACCGGCCTGTCCTTTGCCCCTGTGGGCGACGTGGCCTCGACGCCTGCAGGGACAAAGGAGACATTGGTGCGGCTCCCAACAAAGACCAGGTCAGTGGCTGCCCATAATGTAAATTTTCAAATACAAATAATTAATTGTTTTAGTTTGGACAAAGTAATGAATGGGAAACATTCTCTGTTGTGGCTGCCCTTATGTCAATAGTATTATAGACAATCAGAAAAGGAAGCTGGTCTACTATGCCACTGATTGTTGATGCTCTTGGAGTGATAACATTGGTCATGGGGTTCTAAGAAAGCAAGGCCGAAATTCATCTTTATTAGACCACATTATTGGATATCTTTATAAGAAGGTTCAATAAACAAAGACAGTCTTGTGATCCATGCATAAAATAAAACAAATGCAGGAGGAAGGCTATACCTTTAGAATCACTTATTTGTTTTATTAAGTGATCCTATAAAGGTATAACCTTCCTCCTGCATTACTTTGATTAGAAGGGACGAGTATGAGCTTCTTGAAGGGAGTATCTAGCTACATATAGCAAAGGTCGCCCTTGCTCGAAAACCAGTTGTATCCAACTCTAGGGGGCGGTGCCCATTTCCATTTAAGGCCAAAGAGCTGTCTGCGTCTGCAGATGTTTCTGTAGTTATGTGGCAGGCATGCCTAGACACCAGAGCGTACAGAACCTTGTTACCTTCCCACCAAAGTGGTACCTATTTATCTACTTCCAATTTCTTACCTTTGAACTGCTAGGTTGGCAAGAACTGGGACAGAGATGGGAGCTCACTCTGTCACGCAGCACTTGGGTCTCAAACTGCTGACCTGCCAACCTTCCAGTTATCAAGTTCAGCATCTTAACCACTGAGCCACTGCAGTCATAGCTATATACAGTAAAACCTCGACTTACAAATGCCTCGAGTTACATAAAATTCAATTTACAATATGATTTTGTGCTAAAACCATGTCCTGATTTACACGATTTCCTATGGGTTTGCTTCGAGTTAATGTGAAAATTCATTTCCCTATGTGTTTGCTTTGATGTACATAAAAATTTCATTTTTCCTGTGGGTTTGCTTCAAGTTACGTAAAATAATAATTGTTCCTATGGGTTTGCTTCAAGTTACATAAAAAATCAATTTAAGCAAAAGCCTACGGAACAGACTTTTTTTTGTAAGTAGGGGTTTTACTGTACTGTACACCCAATGCTCATTTTCAAAGTAGGGGTCTTCATTAGGCTGAGCACCAGATGTTTGTGTGCATGGTGCAGGGGGGAAAGGTGTTCCTAAAGTCATGGTCAAATCTGCCAACCAGGCTTTTAGTCTTCAAGTCCACTTTGTTGATCCACGAAAGCTAACATTAAAAATACAGTAGTTAGTCTTTATGGTGCCACAACATTTTTTGTCTTTTTTTTTTGTTTTGTTTAGTCTCTGACGTGAAAGATTTTTGTAGCCCAGAAATCTAAAGAAGACAGGGACTCGGAAGGGTAGCAGTTCTTCTTCTTCTTCTTCTTCCATGTCTAGGCCAGTTGTTAAACTGCCAGTGAAGGAATTAGAAAATATCATCAAGTGTAATGATATTTTACTGGAGACCAAGACCATGATCATTCACACTGTTGTGTTCCAAATCACCATCTATGGATGCAAACGTTGGACAGTAAAGAAAGCTGACAGGAGAAAAAGCAATTCATTTGAAATGTTGAGCCCTGGTGACACGGTGGTTAAATTTCTTTACTACAACCAAAATGTTGTGAGTTCAATCCTGACTAGAATCAAGGTTGACTCAGCCTTCCATCTTTCTGAGGTCAGTAAAAATGAGTACCCAATGTGTTGGGGGCAAAATGCTAATTACTTTGTGAACCACCCAGAGAGTACAGTAAGCACTAAGGGGCGGTATATACAGTAAGTGTGATTGCTAGTGCAATAAACATATTGAGGAAACTAGTATTTGTGACCTCTGCAGCTAGACCTAGGACAAACTGCATTGAGGATGTACCCTAACTATGTTGCTTACTGGAAGCTGGGGGAGTCTAGATACCCCTAGAATGTCAAAAAGATGAACAAGTGGGTCCTAGAGCAAATCAAGCATGAACTGTCTCTGGAGGCAAAAAAAGATGATGCTGAGGTTGGCCTAGTTTGAGCATGTAAGATGGCAGGCCTGGAAAAGAATAATACTGGGAAAGATGGGAGGCAGGCAGCAGGGAAAGAGGAAGGACAAACATAAAATGGATTAACCCTGTGAGGGAAACCACCGGCTTGCATTTGCAAGAACTGAGCAAGGTTGTTGAGGGGCAAGACCATACCCATCAAGCGCAGCTCCGGACAATACAGGGCATGCACAGAACCCTTCTGCGCATACGCGCATGTGCAGTAACTACTTTCCCCGCTGGTCAAATTACAGGATGGTGGCGGGAAAGTAGAGGAAGCAGCGCGGAAATACTGGAAATCCCGGCTAATCCGGGATGTTTGACAGGTATGGGCAAGACATTCTAGTGCTCACTCATAGGGTCACCGTAAGTCGGAGAACCCTGGAAATGGCATGCACAGCGATACAAGTAGACACTTTGGCAGTGGTGGGCATCAGCAAGTTTGCACCAGTTTGCCAGGACCGGTAGCAGAAATTCTGGCTGGCCCCACCCATCCAAGTTTTAAAATAAAGTACTGTACTGTACAGTAGTCCTAATTCAGGTGCAACGCAGGGCTTTTTCCGCTGGCCACGCCCACCATACTACACCCACAGAATAGGTAGTAAAAAAAAGTTTGAATCCCACAACTGCATTTTGGTCAACGTTGCAAAAGCAGTATTCCATACCTGTCAAGTTTCGGGAAATTTCTGTCAACCCCCCCCCCCCATATTTTACACTCTTTCCCGCCGTCATCCCATATTAGTTAGACTGCAATTAGACTGGAGCATACCTGTCAACCCGCAGCTCCAGAAAACGGGACCTGAGCACATCGCTTGTGCGCAGGTTGCGTTCCACGCATGCGCGGAAGCGCTACGCCGCTTGCGTAGGGGCTGCACAAGCGGCATAGCGCTTCCACGCATGCACGGAAAGCGCCCCCCCCCCCCCCCGCTGCCAAATTACGGGGTTTTGGCAGCGCCGGGCGGGTTATGACGTCAATGGATGGTTGACAGGTATGGACTGGAGTTAGACTGGAAGCCAGCACAGGATAAGCATAGCTGTCTAGTTTCCTGTTTTGGCCAGGAAATTTCCCTTATTTGACAGAAATTTCCCTTATTTGACAGGTATGGTATTCTGCTGTAATCAGAAGTGCCTGAACACTGATGGTACCCACTTTGAGCACCTCTTGTAACGGCTGAAGTCAAACGTGACTTGTATTCATCTTTTGTTATAGGTAAGTATATGTTGAGTATTACTATTTTAATCGTGTTTTTTTTCTTTCTTAAATTTGATATACAGAGATGGCCAAAAAGTATACACATTTATATTTTATAATATACTGTAATTATATATAATATTATGGCCAGAGTGGGAGGCTATCCCAAAAGAGAGAGAGAGAGAGAGAGAGAGTGTGTGTGTGTGTGTGTGTGTGTGTGTGTGTAAAATTACAGAATAAATAACATGTTATAACATTATATAACATTACATTTTAAGTGTGCTTATATATATAGTTAAAGAACTATATAATTATATATATCCTGTAGTAAAAAATATTTGAAATGCACAATACAATATATACTAATTTTAACATATGTTAAAATATATATTGAATAAATATATAATATGAGCGAACACTAAGTGCCCTCCTCCTCCCGTGCTTACAACCCATAGTATTTCTGCTGCCTGCGCCACTCCTCCTCCTCCTCTTCCCTGCGTGCGCGGCCGGGGTCCTTCCGAGGCGTGGTCTACGGTCTGCGCCCTATGAAAGGAGGCTGCGGGGGCGACGGAGGAGGCGGCGTGGCAGACGAGGGATCTCGGCCTGAACGGGGTGGAATCGGACACGGGTCGGGCACCATGGCCAAGTACGTGGAGCTCTACACGAAGGCAAAGATGCCCATCCTGGGCCTGGGCACGTGGAAGGTAGGCATTGCCCGAGAGCGGGCGCTTGGCCCCGCGCGCTGCCTTCTTCCCCATCTCTTTTGTTCCCACGCCGACCCCAGTTTCTTCTTCTTGCAATTTGGGTCCACCACCCATGGGAAGCTGTGGGTCATGTGCATTGCAGTTAATAAATTGCAATAAGAAATTAATTGCATTATAGTTTAAACATTATTTTATCCCCCCCCTTCCCCTTGTAGTCTTAATCGGAACCTGCTGCGTAACGCATTGTATTGTTTATTTATACCCCGCTTTTCTAGTGTAAACACTACTCAAAGCGGCTTCCAACAGTAAACAATATACAATAATAAACAATACAATATACATAAATACAATGCAGAACATAAGCAATATACAGCAATACATAATAAAAACGCATTGGGATATTTTTTTGTATTTTTTTTTTCTGGGGATAAATTGGGAAGGAGGCAGACTCAGAAGAATTTTTAATTCTGAAATGGAAGGGACAGTCAGATCCTTTGGACATTTTATTTCTTTTCTTGGTCCCGTGTTTATGGTCGGTGCCGAGAATAAACAGGTGCAGGGATTGAGTGTTTCTTGTCTTGACGCTTTGGGGGGTTTCTTTGGTATTGTCTGAATAGGACAACATGCTGGAGAACGGTAAACATGTTGGGTTGTTGGGGGGTTAGATATTTGGTTTTACTGTAGCTTTTTTAAATTTTCAAATAAAAATAATATATTTAAAAAGCAGGGGAATCTGTTCAGGTTTATGAGCCTTGCTGATACAGTAAAACCTCGATTTACATATGCTTTGAGTTACATAAAATCCGACTTACATAAACCATGTTCCGGTTTACACAATTTCCTATGGTTTTGCTTTGAGTTACATATTCTTTTTCCTATGGGCTTGCTTCGAGTTATGTAAAAATTCATTTCCCAATGGGTTTGCTTCGATTTACATAAAAATTTTATTTTTTCCCATGGGTTTGCTTCAAGTTACGTAAAACCGATTTAAGCAAAAGCCTACAGAACAGACTTTTTTTCATAAGTAGGGGTTTTATTGTACATTTTATAGAACTAGGTTTGTGTAAGAAACTTCTTTTTTAAAAAGAAGACCATGTTGCTATTTGGTTTTACTGTAGCTTTTTTAAATTTTCAAATAAAAATAATATATTTAAAAAGCAGAGGAATCTGTTCAGGTTTATGAGCCTTGAGACGGGAGCTCACTCCATCCTGCAGTACTCAGGAATCGAACTGCTGACCTTCCGCCTCCCAGGCAGCATCTTAGCCACTTGAGCCACTGCAGTCTCTGTACTGGATATTGGAGAATAGACCGGGAATTATAAAATCCTTTCAACCCAGAGTAATCGCCTCCCAGACTTGCATGTCGATTGGGGTGGCTATACAAATTAAATGAATGAATAAATAAATAAATCTGTGACATGAAATTATTATTACAGAACAATAAACAGAAGTCCTCCAAAGTACTTTATTTTGTCATGTGTCCGATTTACAAGTACAGTACTGTATTAAGTTTGAAACAGAGGAAATCCTATTCATGTACAGGATGAAAAATTGAATTAAACAGCAGTCACTGTACCTCATTAAGTGGGGAAATTTCTTAATGCTTACACCATATTCTGGGCTTCTTTAATCTTATTCCAAATGAAGGGAATGTTTACACAATCATTTTCTTGACTTCTGTATGCAAACAGGTTCTTTGCTTAGCCAAATATAATACGTAGGCTTGGTGAAGCATTCAAAGGGCGCTGCCAGCTAAGAGGCCCCTAGTTGCCACCAATTAAAATATATTCTGCAAAATCCTCTTGGTGTAAAGTTACGGACTGCAAACTGGACCTAGCATTGGTGATACAGTATTTAATTTAAAAGATCTGGAATCATCCTATCTCCCTTTATTCATGTTTCAAGAATCCTTAGGGATTCCTTTCCTTTGGGAAGCTTTTGGGAGCCTCCAGGCAAGGGAAGGGGAGTCTTTTATAGTTTTATTTTAAATACTGTAAGATTTGCAGTCCTGGCTTTTTAAAAGTGCAGCAAGCTAGAATCCAATATTCACCCAAAGTGGGCAAGATGTAGCAGCCAGCCAGGGATACAGAACTGGATATGGACACCAGAAGTTTTTTGAATTTGAAAAGCTATCCTGGGCTTCATTTATTAGGAGAATTGCTGCTTCAGGCTCTCTCATGGGAATGCTTTCCAGTTGGAAAAAAAAATCTAATATGAACAATTGGTTTACCTGTGCCAGCATTCCATCTTGTTCGTAGTAAACCAGGTTCTGCTGCAGTTCCAGCTAAACTACTTCAAGGCCACAATTTTTTTTAGAAAGTGTTTTATGTGCCCTTTTGTAAATTTTAATTTGCAGTATGTTTCTTTTATCCTCCCAATAAAATATGTAATTGAAACATGCTGTGTTGAATAAAGTTCAAATGGTATTACAACGCAAATTTAGCAGTATATGAAACTTAGCACAAGAAAAATCAAAACCTTTCGTTGTTAGAATATTTTAATTGTGGATTATTTTAGTAACTTTCCCCACACTGGTTTGGGCAGCAGGATTTTGCCAATTGTGTAAGAATTCCACCTTTCCATCCTTTTTTGGTTTGGTGTCACACTGATAAATATTGCTCCTGCTGTGAGTATGCCTTTGGTAAGCGTCTTTCTGTCTTATCTAAAAAAGTGCATACTCTGATAAGATAATGCACTCTAGGTACTAATGTTGTTAATATCAGATATGGAGGTGAGACAACCTTCTAGGCACGCACATACATGCACACTAGTCCATCTGCAGCCCTCTCCACTCTGGTAGAGTTCTGCAATCTCAGATTTATTGTGGCCAAAGCAGGGAAGATGACCTGTTAAAATGAAAAAGTAAAGAGCCCTTTTGGAACAGTGGTTAAAGTTGCAGTACTTTAAGTTGCGGCCAAAATTGCTCACATTGTGAGTTTGATCTTGACGGAATTCAAAGTTGACCCAGCCTTCCGTCTTTCTGAGATCAATAAAATGAGTACCCAGCTTGTTGTGGGTAAAATCCTAATTAACTTGTGAACCATCCAGAAAGTAAGCTACCTGTCCTTACTGATTGCATTGGTGTCAGTGATTAGCAATAAGTATAGGGACAATCTCTGGCTGCATCTTTGTGGCTGTCATGGAAAGGCAGCCATATTGTTATTGGGTTTGTGTGTTTGTGCGTGTGTATAATAAACTTTAAGTTTCAAATGGAATTACAATGCAAATGTAGCAGCTTATGAATCTTAACATAAAAGAAAATTAAAACCCTTCATTGCTGGAATGTTTTCATTGTGTGGATTAAGTTAGTAATCTCTCTCTCTCTCTCTCTCTCTCTCTCTCTCTCTCTCTCTCTGTGTGTGTGTGTGTGTGTGTGTGTGTGTGTGTGTGTGTGTGTGTGTGTGTGTGTGTGTGTGTGTGTGTGTGTACTACCCCAACCACCAACACACACGCTAGACCACACTATACTCCCCACTATCCCAAAAATTGCTAGTTACCTATAAGGAAGGGATGTAATGTACGTGACAGGCATGCGTACCCACACTCCTCAAGCCTATCCCGTAATTCTCCGCAAACACCTACATTTTGAAACAGAGATCAGAGTTACGAGCCCCACAAAATGGGGAAAAGAATGAAAACTACAACTCCCATGGTGCCATGGGAGAAAAACAGCAGTTTAACAGCCAGGCCTGGAAACAGAATGTTGGAAAGAGCTGATTTGCATGTTGGACTGTGATTGGTTGAGAGTGAATGACTGACGGGTAAATTCCGGAATGAGACACTTTCAATGTACATCAATGCTGTGTGAGTGAGACAGGGAGAGACAGGGAGTGTGTGTCTATGTGTGTGTGCAAGACAATGCACAAGTCAGTGGGTTCGGGATCAGTCACTAACAAACTACTAGCAAGTGCAGATGGTACTAGATTCCACAAGTAAGCACCCATCACTATTCTTGCTGCGGCTTATGGACTAGAAAAAGTCAGGCATGGGACTTTTGTATTTCCCCCAGAAGTCTGCAGGAATTCTCCCAGTCAGAATTATGGGGGCTTTAGTCAGCAAATTTAAGCCTTCCAGGTGTTTTGAATTGCTTGTAGCAAGGCTCTGTTAGAAGTGATGTCTCTTCATGAAGACAGCAGAGGAAGTGATTGTGCAGGATGGGCACCCAAACTTTTCGGGGCCCTGGACAGCTGATTGGGCTGGTTACATGGTTCCTTCCACTGGAAACGAAAGTAAAACATGCATGCGTGGGCACTTTATGCACATGCACAAAATTACTCGTGGCTTTCATAAACATGCATGTTTTACTTCCACTTCCAGGAGTGATGAGGGCCGGATGAATTGGCATCAGGGGTCAGATCCAGCCTGAGGGCCATAGTTTGGCCAGCCCTGGTGTAGGGCTAAGCTGTATTGGGGTTGCAAGGCATTAGAGGTCTCTATGAAGCATAATGGTCAGGTAAACTATCAGACTCCTAATGTTTTGTATCTCCCACAGAACTTGGCTGCAACCAGCAGCATTTCCAATTTTCATGAAGATTCATTATATCAGACAAAGCCTTTATTCCTTGCCTGTAAGTTATCCAGAAAACCGGAGATGACTTTGATTTTAATTTTTGCTCAAGCCCTGAGAATTCTGGTTGGGGAAATTCTTCCATATTTCTGTCCAAAAAATACAAACTTTTGTGAAAGTCGTATATCTAAAAGCTTCGAAAAACTCCTAAAAGATAACTCCGTGAACAGCACATTATAGTAATCCAGTCTAGATGTCATTAAGGCATGTGGTCGTGTCTTGGCCAATTAAGAAAATGAGAATGAAAAATAATGTCACTTTCATAATAGAGCAAACACAAAGAGCAAAATGAAATTTTCTTTCTCAGGATGATATTTTATTTTTAGACTCTGTACATGAAATACTCTTCAGTTGATTGTAATTTAGAATTTATTGGAATCCCGTTCAATTATTTCTTCAGTTCTCGTGAACGAGTTTTATTCCCTCCTCCGAGCAGAAATTATATTAGCTTGTTGTTTTACTGGAATTCTTTGGATTGCTCGGCAGCAATTTGGAATGCTCAAATATTTCCCACTTTTATTCCAACATGGTCATAAAACTTCAGAAATCACCAGCATATGTGATGTGAATAAAATATTTCCTGGCTTTTTTTATCCATCTACTTACCATAAATAAGTTAGCAAGAGTTATTTTGCAAAGTGGAGAGTTTCTGCTATTCAGACGTTGCATCTTTTAAAATACATTTATGTATATCTTCTAATTTAACATTCTTGCTTTTTGCAAGCTATGTGATATATTTCTGCATAGGCCCAAAGTGTTGGCCATGATGATAGGAAAAGGTGGTGGTTGATACTTTACAGGGAACCAGGTTAGAGTACCAAATGGTGAGCACCAGTTGGCCAGTTGTAGATATGGCCTATACATTGGTGCACATGTGATTGAAGCATTTATTTTGACCTTGTGAAAGCAAAAACTGTGAGTACCAGGGATTTGTGCATCTCATATCAGCATATTAACATGTGAACCCATCCCATGATTATTATGTACGGCTTCCCTTTCTTATACTTTCCCTTTCTTATATTTCCCTTTCTTTTTTGCTTCCTCAGGCTTGGTATTTGTGAAGTACAATCTTTGAAAATTATATGGTCTGAGGCAGAAACCACACACCTCCAGCCATCTACAGGCATGGTGCTTTCAAATTCAATCTGAAAACCTAAATAGGGTTGTTTCAAATAACTAGAGCAGATAATGTAGAGTTGGACAGTATACTTCTGGGATTCAGAGTCACCTGCTTTCTCATAGGGCTGCTTAGATTCTCTCAAGATTGATGTATATTGCCAGTATTCAGTGAGAACAGCTGCAAATCTAGTAAAGCAAGTTATATTATAGTCCTTTCCCAGGAACATTCAGTTACTACTGTTAACATGCTTGGATGGATTGGAGATAATAGAAGCAATTTTCCTTAGGATCCAGTATTTCATCAGCTGGAAAGTTTGATGGGCCAGAGATAAAGTCACTAAAAACAACAACCCAGCAATAGCAAACCAGTCCAAGATTTTCAATGTTTTCAGCAGTTGTTTCTGTAGCTTTTTATGTAACTTATTTCCATAAGTATAGCTTGAGAATAAAAATAAAAAAATGTCATACCACTCTTGTGAAGATGTTAAAAATATAGTTTGAGACAACTAGGAGTAAGTCACCAGAAAACCATCCACGGTCATACCTTGTTATTCTTCTGGGCAATGAAATAATTGATCTCACTTGTGTGTGTGGGTGTGCCTGAATATGAGAGAGAGAGAGAGAGTCTCGGTGTGTTGGGGTGTATCAGGGTTGGGAAAACCTAAACATACAACGAACACCCCTCCGGGCAAGGCCGGGTAATTAGCACTCATCCTTCCTTCCCTACCTCCAGCCGTTCTTCTAACCTTCCTTCCTTCCTTCCTTCCTTCCTTCCTTCCCTCCCTCATTCTTACCCTCCCGTCGTCCTCATCACGCCAGGGTGAGTCCGCCCTGTGTGTAAGATATATTTTTATGCAAAGGAATGTATTGAATTTCTTTGCTTTCAACTTTCACTTCTTTGTGCAAAGCCAGTGTTGTATAGTAAACTCGTAGGATTATTCCATTTAAGATCTGATCTATGTCTACAGCAACAAACAACGGTTTCTGCTAATTTTGAGCATCATCTGTAAAAGTCAGTGTGGACAGTGTTGTCATGTAAGATGTTATTAGAGAAGAGATTGAAAATTTATATGTACTGTATTTTTAAAAATATGTGACTGTTTTTAATGTGAGTTTTCGGTTGTTAGCCGCCCAGAGTAGGAAAATCTAGATGGGCGGGGTATAAATATACAGTAAAACCCCACCTTACGACCGCCTTGGTTTACGTTTGCTGCGGTTTATGACAGCAGATTCTACAAAAATGATGTCCCAGTTTACGATGGTTTTTCGGATTACGACTAGGAATTAGACCACCACCACCATTTTAGACTCCGATGGCGGACCTGTAAATGGGTAAATCCTTTAAGAACACCCCCTTTCCTCCACCCCAGCCCCTCACCACCTGGTGGGTTCATTGGAGGTATGGGAGAGAATCATGCCTGGCTTTTGTTTTGATTTTTTTGAGATGTTTTTGTATTTATTTATTTATTGGTCCAGTCGGGATGGTTTCCCCCCCCCCCCAATGCATCCCTATTGGTTTACTATGAAGGCTGTTGGAATGGACCAAGGTCATAAATGGGTTTTGCTGTAATAAATAAATAAAATAAATATGAAAGGTTAATAAAATATTTGTTTCAGTCTCCACCAGGAAAAGTAGCAGATGCTGTGAAAAAGGCGATTGATGTGGGATATCGCCATTTAGATTGTGCGTATGTGTACGAGAATGAACAAGAGGTTGGCAATGGTATCCAGGAGAAAATCAAGGCTGGCGATATAAAGCGAGAGGACCTTTTTGTCGTCAGTAAGGTACTTTTCTGTTTCAATAAAATAGTTCCGTGCAAAATTTATGTTAATTCTAAGTATTGTCTGTGTCAGTGATGGCTAACCTTGGCATTCCAGCTGTTCTTGAACTTCAATTCCCAGAAGCACTGATCAGCAGGAGTACTGACTTGGGCCTCTGGTAGTTGAAGTACAAGAACACCTGGAGTGTCAAAGTTAACCATCGCTGGTCTGTCATGTGCCTATATGACTGTGTAAGACATTTTTTTGACATTGCTCAAGAAAATGCATAAGCAATTGCAGCGAGGGTGGTAAGAGAACTTGGTTTAGGTTGCGATCAGCATCTTACAGCAGTTTAATATTTTCACTCTGAATTTGCATTTCGTTTCCTTAATGCCATCTAATATAATATACAGTTTCCTCTTTCTGTCAACTGATGAAACAGAGGCCAGGAGTTCCTGTACTTTTTAATGGGTGGGTGATGGGGGGAATTTTCAGCCCCATTTCCCTTCATTGATAGCCTTTTCCTTTCCAAGGTGAGAGGGGAACCGCTGAGATTTAAAATAACACATTGATCTCTTTCTTTCTGCAGCTTTGGTGCACTTTCCACGAGAAAACACTGGTGAAAAATGCTTGTAAGGCAACGCTTGCTGCTCTCAAATTAGATTACTTGGACCTTTACCTTATTCACTGGCCTATAGGATTCAAGGTATTCAGAATTTCCTCTCCTTAGATAAAGTTTACAAAGTCCCCATTCCCTTCTTATGTTAACTGACATGTTGTTGTATAGATTGGGGGCAAGGAAGATCTTTGATCTCTTTATTAGCCTTAAGAAATGTGGGTGGTATAGTCTCAAACATCTGGAAAGCCAGAGGTTCTTCACCCTAATGCAGAACAAAGATGTTCATTGTTCTAGAAGTTATACACTGGGTTTATAGTAAAAGTATCTACACAGACGATGGTTGTTCAAAAAATGGGATACAGTGGTACCTCAAGATACGAAATTAATACGTTCCTCAGGGTTCTTCACATGGTGAAAAAATTGGTAAGTCGAAGCACTGTTTCCCATAGGAATACATGGGAAACCAACTAATCCATTCCAGAGGTCAGAAAAAAGCCTCTCTTACTTGTGCTTGGGCAGCTTGTGCTGCTTCCCATGTCAGCAAGTGAGTGTTTGGGTGTATCCGCTCAGTTTTGGGGGTTTTCTGTGGTGCTTTCACCCTGTTTTTGCAACTTAAAAGTGGGGAGAGGGGCTTCCTGTGCCTGGTTTCCTGGGAGTTTCCAGCAATGCATGGTCTTCTTGGAATTGAAGTACAACAGAACCCGGAAGTCACAAACCTCCGCTTTTAAGTTGCAAAAACAGGGTGAAAACACAATGGAAAATCCCTAAAACAGAATGGATACACTCCGAACACTTTCCTGCCAATGTGGGAAGCAACGCAGGCTGCCTGAGCACCTGAAAAAAAGGCCTTTTTCCTGACCTCCAGAATGCGCATCTTTTGTCCTCTTACTGCTCTTTGCATGGTTTACCTCCTCTCCATCTGCCTAGCTGATTGACATTAGGAACAGCTAAAATGAGTCAACATTTCATTTCATTTCACTTAATATTTCTATACCGCCTTTCTCAGACCAATGGCCGACTCAAGGCGGTTTACAAAAACATAAAATGACAAAATATAAATAGCATATACTAAGTTACAAATTCAAGTAATAATGAATCAGTTATATAGAAAAATACAGTCAATAATGCAGTACAGCAAAAACTACAATAATCCAATATATCAACAATAAATGCAGCCCAAAGTATACAATACAGTTATAATAACAATTACAAAATGGGGGGGGGGGGATAAACTGGCTTGCCCTGGTCGGGGAAAGTCCAACGGGAGACGCCGCCACAGCTTTCGCCCTTTTGAGGGGTAGAGCCCTCTGCCGCAGGTGGTCCTCGTTTGCAGTGGCAAAGCAGCGCTTCCTTCCCCTGGCACTTGATCGCTGGGACTCATCCTGTGTTCCAGCTGAAGAAAAATGGGCCATCCCCAATAGGCAACACAGGACGCAGGTGGAAAGGCAGTCCTAGTGCTGAAAGCCTCCCTGCTTTAGCCGCGAAGCTCCCAGGCGGCGTCTTGAGTCCGGTCACCTTTTGAGCCTCGGCGGGGGTGGGGCCCAGAACACAGGTGGAAAGGCAGTCCTGGTGCCGAAAGCCTCCCGGGGGGGGGGGATTCAGTTGTGGGAGGGTGAGTTATTTACCTTGTGATCTCATGATACGTTTTAGTGTCCTTCACGAGCCACAAGTAAATGCCCTATTGAAATAACGCTGTTAAAGTGATAAACTCAAATGAAATAACACCATTAAAATAAGTAGAACCAGAAAGCTGACTTGTTCATAGATATGCTGTATTACTCTTTCAACCAAGCCACTGTGTATAACGTTGGTACATAGCAGATTGGTGAAAGATAACCTGAACTTCTGGTGACCTTCAAGTATTAGGTTACAACTGGGCAACTCTTTAATGAAATAAATGGCATCAGTGAAAACTGGGAACAACAAAATAATATCTTTTCAGTTGTTTTAGAAATAAAATGAAAAAATCTACAGCGTGCAACTACAAATAGGAATCTAGACTATGATACAACCCTGGTTGGGGACCCTGTCTGCTGTCTTTCTGTCAGTAGTCAGAAACCTTTCTTTTTAAAATGGCTTTCAGCTAAGAATCAAACAGCTGAGAAAGGGATTTTAGTGCAGGATGTTTTGCTATATATTTCAATACTAGAAATTACAGTGGATTTATTGTATCTGGTATTTTAATTAATTGTGATGGGCCTTGCGGCCCCAGCATTTTGCGAAACATAAGATAGAAATGGAGTAAACTAAATAAAGCATAACAAGCATACCATTTATAGACAAAACAAGTTGTGTAATAGAATCAAAACAATGTGCTGTACTACAAAGAAATCAGTGTCTTCATTCAGGCACATAAAAGCTAGAGAAAAAACTAGAAATGCTTTTGTGTTAAATAATATTGGTGGGTTGTTTTTTTCCTAATGATGAGAAAAAAGTCATTAGATTTATGTTTTTATAGAGACAAAGGGTGTGACTGCACAGAGGAGAAAATGTAAATGGATGTATTGTGAATTCACACCCAGGTAGTTGAATTCCTCCAGGTTAATTTGCTTCAGCCTACGGCAAAGGAGGCAACAGGTAGTGGGGAGGAAATCAGCCTTGTTTGTAGCTAGTTAACTCTTTGAATCTTCTACCCACATCTGGGGCATGAATCAGCTTTCATCTTCCCTTTCCCTTCAGTTTCTTTTCTTTTAAAGACTGGCCAGCCAAAGGCAAACAAAAGAGTGAGATGTTGACAGAGTTGTTGTTGTTTGTTGACCTCTCCACACAGAGAGAGGAGGAAGTTTTAAGGTAACTTGAATTTGGCAGAGAGACGGGAGGAAGTTTTAAGGTAGCTCGGCTTTTACTTTGCTTCCTGCAGATCTGGAGTCTGGACAGCCAAGGTAAAACTGCCTTAAAACTCGCTCTTCACCTTGACTCCATCATTCCATACTTGTTAAATTTTAAATGCATTTATGTTTTTGCTTTGCATTCACAGGCCGGAGACGTCCTGTTTCCCACGGATGAAAAGGGCATGATAATACCCAGTGACACAAATATTCTAGACACTTGGGAGGTATGTTAGTTTCTAAGCAGAGATTTCCTTTAATTCTAAATTCCTTTTCATGCAGGTTTTGCTTAACATGTGCCTGTTCATTGCAAATATTTTAATATTGTGGTAATTGAGCTTGTGCTGTGTATTTTGTCTCCTGAGAATTTTTATTATTATTATTTTATCTATTTTTTATTTATTTAGATTTATATTCATTCATTCATTCAAGTTTTATTTATACCCCGCCTTTTTCAGCCAAAAGCCGACTTAAGGCGGCAAACAACATATCCATAACAATAGGGTGCAATATACGCAACTCTGTAATATAGCAATAGAGACAGAACAGTATACAATATTAAAAAATACAGTATCACAGATGTAAAAAATAACAAATACAAATTACCCGGGAGTCCCCGGTGTGCTCGACTTCGCCGCGGCCAATGCCGGGCCAGGGAAGGAGCGGAGCATCCGCGGCGGCAGCAGCGTCCAGGCCTTCGGGGCGGGTCTTTTTCACCCCTCCCGAGCTGGGAGGAGCTGGCTCCCGAGGCAGTTGGCCGGCGGCAGCAGCCGGGCCTTTATATACCGCCCCAATCAATAGTCTCTGGTCAGTGTACACAGTCCAGCGAACACCTCACTGGCTGCTCAGCCAAAACTTAAAAACAATATACAAACAGTTAAAAGCCCTTCAATAAAACCAATTACAAGAGGGGAGGGAACATCAGACAAGCCAAAAAGGAGAGCTTGTTGGCAATCCCAGCCCCCAGACTCATTTCACTAACCACAGTTTCAATTCTCTCCGAAAACGGTAGCAACTGGAGGCATAATTCTACTGGGAGGAGGTTCAGTAATGTGGGGGCTACGACTGAGAAGGCCCTTTTCCTCTTGCTGGAGAGGCACGCCTTTTACATTTGCAACCATATTTTTTGTTAAGCCAAGTTTAAGGGATATACTTCACCACCATCACCATGTGATGTTTCTATCCAGGTATGCCATTAGTAGAAGGAATGCTGTACAGTACTTGGTTTTCAGAAGGTCAGGGTTTCCAAATCCAGATAGGGAAGGGAGTAGGTGTTGTTGCTATGTTAATCTGTGCATCACCTTGTAGCCCTTTTGTACTTGAACTTTGGTGTGCCCTTAGGCGATGGAAGAATTGGTAGATGCTGGATTGGTGAAAGCCATTGGAGTTTCCAATTTCAATCACAGTCAGATTGAGAAGATATTGAACAAGCCTGGATTGAAGTACAAGCCTGCGAACAATCAGGTAATATGCCTAGTGGTGTAAATGGAATGGAAGATGATTGTACAGTAGAGGAAAGACGTGGGAGGGGGGGTTAAAGCTGCTGTGGGTTTAATACTGTACAATATCTTAATGTATGGCTGTTTCTAAAGTATGCTGAATCATTTCCAGAGCCATTTTCACTCATACAATAGCAATATAATTATGCTCATATACCGCCCTATAGCATTTAGTGCATTTTTGGACAGTTTACTGATAAATGGTATTTTGCCCCCAACATGCTTGGTACTCATTTTACTGACCTCAGAGGGATGGAAGACATAGTCAACCTTGGCCACCTGTCAGGATTGAACTCACAATGCTTTGGCTGCAGTACAGCAGTTTAACCACTGTGCCACCAGGGCTCTTCAGAGTCAAAGAATGGCTGATGAACAGGCCTTCTTTGTTTTTACCCTCAGAAAACTGGCTTTATAGGAAATCAGTAGGACTTTAATTATGTTTTAAGGATCTTTCCCAAATCTATAAAAGCAAAGACCTATAGAAGTTCCAGAAGCATACCTTTTTAAGAAGCAGATTAACCTATCTGTTTACATTCTTCATCTTACCCAAACATGATGTTGTATAACTATCATTTAGCCCAGGGGTGCCCAAACTACAGCCTGGGGGCCAGATTTGTACAGGGACATTTTAATTCCGCTTCCAGGAGCGGCAAGGGCTTTGCGGGCCAGATGGATTGGCTTTGGGAGCTGGATTCAGCCCCTGGGCCATAGTGACCAGCTCCCTGGACCCCGTGACTGGCCTGCGGCCTGAAAAGTTTGGGCACCCCTGATTTAGCCTATGGCTTGTAATGTGACAGTTACTGGCAAATTGTCTCTTTCCCTGAATAAATGTTCCTGAATAAATGTTCCTGATTGCTGACTGATCAGATTTCAAAGGGTAGGGCTGGAGATTTTCAAGAGCAAGAGTATTTTTTAAAAACATTTTCCCTTGGGGAAAGAGAAATAATATGTTCAAATCGAATATAATTCTCACTTTCAAATTGGTTGCAGCAAGGCAACAAAAAGATTCTGCCTTCTTCTTAAACAGCTTCTTGAACTTTCCCAAGTTCCCTTTCTTAAAATAATTAAATAGATAGCTTTAGGGAGAAGGTTGGCTCAGCACTGGCATCTCAAGTATGGAACACCCTCTTTTAATTATTTTCACATGAAGTAACCTCATTTTCATTCTCTCAGATCTGCTTTTCTATCTTCCCGTCAAAGAACAAAACCACTCTTTTATGCTAATGTTCTGGGCTATCATATGTGCTGGTTGTCTTCTTTTGCTCTGTCTGCTAGGATGTTTAATGCTAGAAATTTTAAGTTGTGTTGTAGGAACTTGTACATCTGAATTTGACAGTCAGATGCAAAACATAATATTTTTGTTATTGCTTCATGTTCAGGAAATCGGGGTACACAGAAGAGCCCTGGTGGTGCAGTGGTTAAACTGCTGTACTGCAACCAAAAGGTTGTGAGTTCAATCCTGATCAGGGCTCAAGGTTGACTCAGCCTTCCATCCCTCTGAGGGGTCGATAAAGTGAGTGCCCAGCATGGGGGGGGGGGACTGCCCAGAGAATGCACTAAGTGCTATGGGGCGCTATATACGTGTAATTATTATCACTTTGCTTTGCCTTCTTGAAGAGTGGTATTTTTGCACCACAATCAGGCCTACCGGGGTAACGGCAACCTTGTGCTGGCTAATCCTTCTCACACTAAATCAGGCGAAAGGAACTATGGAAGGAATTCACCAAAAGGTGGCTTCATTTTGGCAGTTTCACGTTTGGCCTGGACACGGAAGAATGATAAAAATCAAGAATTTAGTAAGTTATCCACCATAGAGTGACCCTAAAAAATTATAACTACTCCTAAAGTATGCTTTTTAATCATCCTGAGAGCATGAATGAAAGGATGGAGTGCTCTAGTGAATAGCTTAGGGTGGGGGTTCCCAACCTTTTCAAGCCGGGGGCTGAGTCAAGCTCTCTCAGCCAGCTTCGAGTGCTGGACGGCCATTTTGCCCTGCCTGCAAAATTTTGTCCCAACAGCTTCAAAGGGGTGACCATTTTGTTTCTTGGATGCATTTGGAGGGGGCCACATGAAATGGCACCACAGGCCAGATCTTGACCACGGGCCTTTGGTAGGGAACCCCTGGCTTAGGGTCTCTAAAAGTAAGCCCCAAAGAACGATGGTCACTAAAGTGCTGTGTAATGCCACAGAGGTGAGCTTGCTTCAGGGTATAATATTCTAAATATAGTCCATAGGTTTTGCTATATCTGTGCATAAATGGCTTTGACATTTTGCCATTTCCACCACCACCCCATCCCCAAAAAGAACTTGACTTTCTAGATGAAAACAACACAGTCTTCCAAACCTGTTTGGTCAAATCTAGATGTGATTTAGTTATTTATACTCAAAATCCAGCCACAGAATTCCAAACAAGTTTCCACACAGTATTTTCTGGGAGTTGCAACAGAGCTCGAAATAAGTTCTCTGTTAACTGTTCGATTCTGTCCAGTACAGTTTGGAAAGCCTTCTGTTAAGGGTGAAAGGGAAACAAGATACTAACTATACCCATAAAAATATGACTGCAGGGTAGCAATCATTGTTTGCTGAGGATAAAAAAAAGAGAATCAAGGAAGACATTTGTTGTCTCTTATATTTTGTTCACCATTAAATGTACAGGATCAAGGTCATTGAAGAAGCTGGTACTGTACTGTGTTTTGCTGTTTCATGTATATTTACCAAAGGTTACACACACACACACACACACACACAGAGACCGCCTTTTAGCCTAGTAAATACAGGCAGCATAATTGAAATACAATAGTACCCCGCATAACGAAAAAGCTCCACACACACAGACCGCCTTTTAGCCTAGTAAATGCAGGTAGCATAATTGAAATACAATAGTACCCCGCATAACGAAAAAGCTCCACACACACAGACCGCCTTTTAGCCTAGTAAATGCAGGTAGCATAATTGAAATACAATAGTACCCCGCATAACGAAAAAGCTCCACACACACAGACCGCCTTTTAGCCTAGTAAATGCAGGTAGCATAATTGAAATACAATAGTACCCCGCATAACGAAAAAGCTCCACACACACAGACCGCCTTTTAGCCTAGTAAATGCAGGTAGCATAATTGAAATACAATAGTACCCCGCATAATGAAAAAGCTCCATTCCACGGAGCTCTTCATTATGCAGATCAAATTGGCAATACTCAGCATAACGAAAAAAATGTTTATTATACAGGGTTTCATATCTGTCTGGTCTAATTGTTTTCCCCATTTTCTTTAGTCTAAGCCTGAATTTTGCGATCAGTAGGTTGTGATCTGAGCCACAGTCTGCTAATAAAAAGATTAAGACACTAAAAAAGTTACTTTTGAAGACAGTATTGATTGGTGAGTTTGCTCTTCTGGCCTAGTGGAGAGAAAAAATACCAAATTGGGCAAGATACAGAAGTTTTAAAAATTCAGTTTTATTTACTCATGTTTCTTTTTGCATAATACAAACTTAACAAGAAAAGAACAGGAGGGGGTATCATGGAGGACAAAAAGGACATCCAACAGTTCTTCTCATTTGCAAAGCTTGAATACATCTCAGAAGTGCCGGGGGGGGGGGGGAGGCGGGGACGGACCCACACACAAATAAAGATGTTGTACCCTGTTTTTTGCAGGTTGAGGTTCACCCATATCTTACACAAGAAAAGCTGATCAGTTACTGTCAGTCCAAAGGGATCTCTGTCACAGCCTATAGTCCTCTTGGCTCTCCTGACAGACCATGGTGAGAATGCTTGCTGCCCACTTTCTTTTTAATGCTTTGACAACATGTGCCTTGAGCTTTCCAATTTTGATTTGTTCTCCTTTAACCCCTATGTTGGAAGTGGTAATAAAAAAGATCAAAGGATAACTAGTCATTGCCTAGCAGACCTGGGGGTGTAAAGCCAAAGTACTAAATCATGGGTGGCCAAACTTTTTTAGCCTGGCTGGTCCCGCCCCCGACAAAGCTGCGGTGGCCGGAGGCAGGTTGCTCTGCTTGCTTACGTTTTTGGCGTCATCCACGGCAGCAGCAGTTGTGGCGGTTGCACTTTCTCCCTGTTGTCCTGAATGTGGGTCTGCTCGTCCCTAAAGCAGCAGAAACCCCTGCGAAAGTAGATCTCTGCCTTGTAAAAAAAAAAAATCACTGTGTCCCCTCTTTGAAATCTGTGGCGTTAGGGACCTCGTGGCAATGACTACATTTCCCAGACTCCCTTGGCACTGAGGGATTTCAAAGGGGACGTTTCTGCTGCCTTAGGGATGTGCAGATCCATGTTCAGGACAACAAGGAGAAAGTGTGACTGCCACCACTGTAAGTGACATTGGGCAGGTGGGAGGCATGTCTGGGAATGCCCCGATTCTCACTGCGGGCCTGGTTAATGAGATGCAAGGGCCTAATTGGGCCTGCGGGCTGTAGTTTGGATGCCCCTGTACTAAATTATGGGGAACCTTTTAGAGTGCCCAAACTCAAAAGTCTTCTGTCTGCGCTGCAGAAGGATGGGGCGAATTCTGTGCTGGGGAGAGGGAGGAAGCACTCTGGGAGGGAGGAAGCACTCCCATTGGGCTGCTGGGCAGGGCAAACTCTGTGCTGGGGTGATGGTGCATATGCCCCAGAGAGCCATAGGCTCGCCAATACTGTAGTAAATGGTGGTGGCCATTTTTGATAAAGGGGAAGGGTTTCTCCAGTGTTTCTTGTAATAGAATTGCATGCAAAGTAGAACAGTTCTCGTGCCATTTGTATTGAACATCTAAGAACATAAAGTACTTTGCATGCATAATCTGGTTGCAATTTTTGAAAATGGGATTCTTATGGGCATAGCAGGCACAGGCGATGTGCAGAACCACTTTCACTTCTTTCCACTCATTTTCTTAAGTCCCTTCACTGCTAAATTTGTTTGCAAATATCTAAATAGTGGCAGTAAAAAGCAAAAGGACTCAATCAGGACACACCCTTGTTTGCAAGCCTCGTTACTCCCAGAAGTATGATTGAACTTATAAAACAGTGCTTGCATTCCTTGCACACTTTTTTAAAGGGCAGAAGTGACTTCTAGCGCCACAACTGATGGGTATCAGACACCCTTGTTTTCAGGCAAATTAGTATACTTGTCCTTCACATTGCAAATGGGAACCTTGAGGTCAAGAGAGAGTGGCTTGCCTCAGACCACCAAGTGAGTTTGTGGCAGAGGTGAGATTTAAACGGGGGCTTTCTTCTAATGCCCCGGGCATATTACCAGAGCTGGCCACTAGAGACCACTGTCTTCATTGTAAAAGATAGGATTCACTATTAACCACGTTTTCACGTATCCACAGTAGGTCTTGGAACTTTGTAAGAGCTCTGTCTTTTAGCTGTAATGCTACACCGCCTCTATACTGTTAATAAAAATGTAGACAAAATTAAGGCCAGTTAGTGATACACAGGTGGAAAAAAGTGCCCTTAATGAATTACTGCATTAAAAATTACAAGATTATCGCTTCTGTATCTGGTAAACCCAACTTTTTAATAGCTATTCTGTTACAACTAAATACAAGTTTTCTTATTACCATTGTTGATTGGATCCCCCCCCCAGGGCCAAGCCAGAAGATCCATCTCTCTTGGATGATCCCAAAATAAAAGAGATTGCTGCTAAGCACAAGAAAACTGCGGCTCAGGTGTGTATGTGAACATGACTGAAGAACTCTGTAAATTGGCAGAAAGCAGAGAAGAGTTGTAGAGACAGGCTAAAGAAAAAGATCTTTAGAAACCACTTATGCAGCATCAGGGATTAGTTTTCCTGAATCTGTTGTGGGGTTTATATGGCTGACTTGTTAGAGTTGCAGCTGCCTGCAAAGATCACAGGTTCTCAGGTTGGTGTACAAAATAACAAAATGGTGATTAAAAACAGTAAAATAGAATCCAAAGCCTTTTCTAGCAGACAGAAGAAAAATTAAAAATCTTAGCTGATCAAGTTATTATATTCAGTTTAAACATAGAACCCAGATTTTGTTACTTTAAAATTCAAGTTGTTTGACAGGTCTGGGACATCTGGTAATTCCTTTGGAAGTGAACGGTAAGAGTGGGTGCTGTTTCAGATGCCTTGTGCTAGGAGAGAAAGAGACTTTAATACGAGAAAAGCAAGATTCAGAGAATGATCCTAGTTCATTGGTACACAGTTTGCTGTGAATACCAAAGGTCCTGTGTTTAGTCACTGGTGTGTTCAGTTAAAAGAACCAGGTAGAACTGAGAATTTTGGCAGTTAGACTAATTCAGGGGTGGCCAAAATTTTGGCCTGCAGGCCAGTCATGTGGTTGAGCGGGCCGGTCACATGGTTCCTCCCACTGGAAGCAGAAGTGAAATGTGCATGCAACAAAACACCATAAGTGCACCCACGGTTGTCATAAACACATTTATGGCAGGTGCCTTTACAGCAGCATTTTGTGCAGGCACGTTTTACTTCCAGGAATGGCAAGCCGGATTATTAGGCACCGTGGGTCATAATTTGGGAACCCCTGGACTAAGCAGTAGTAGGCTAGACAAATAATCTTGCTTGGAATAAGGCATTTTCCTCTGTTCAGCAGTCATCACACTTCCTTTGTGATACTACAGTGTTCAGCTTTTTCTGCTCTGTTACAATCATGGTGGTTAATTTGTGATCAAAGGGGGTTGTTATTTTTATTTTTTCATGTTTATGGTTATTGTATTGGTTTTAAACATGAGGCATCGTAAATACACAATCTAGAAACTATTCTTCCAGAATTAAGGGAGATTTCAAGAGTCTTATTTCACAAAAGTAGCAGAAATGAGTGATAGGTAAGTTGAGGGGCAACCTTATGCTTTGATTCCTTCCCTAATTAATGTCCAATCAAGCTGTGGTGATTGAGACCTTAACATTCTGGAGGAAATACCAGATAGTGTGGGAAAGATGCTTTTTGCTAAATTTTATTTGCAAAGCTTTAGCCTGTCTGTGTGCAGTTAAATAGGATGGCTCATGTATAAATACAGATAAATTGTTGATTGAACAAGAAGACTGATTCTGTTGGGTTTGTTTTCTGACTCTTAGGTCTTGATCCGGTTTCACATCCAAAGAAATGTGGTTGTAATTCCCAAATCCATCACCCCTTCACGTATTGAGGAAAACTTCAAGGTAAGATTGAAAATACCACCAGTCTCTGATTGAGCTATTTGTGTCCTGAATGGTGGGCCTGTAAAGGATGGGCATTTCAGAAGGGATCCTTGGAACCAGAGTAGTGGTGGTAGTGGTAGGCAGGACTAGACACTGGAATGCACAGAACACTGTTTACCTTCCCACCAAACTGGTACCTATTTATCCACTTGCAATTTCTTGCTTTCGAACTGCTAGGTTGGCAGGAGCTAGGACAGAAACGGGAGCTCACTTTGTCATGCAGCACTCGGGTCTCGAATTGCTGACCTGCCGATCTTAACCACTACGGTTAAGTCCCTATGGTGTAGGTTATAGGAAATGTTTAATTCTCTCCCCGCCCCCCTCCAATGGCCGCAGTTGATGGCTTCATCCAAATTGTGTGGTGTAATGTGCAGTAGGATTCCATCCATTGTTGCTGAGTACAAGCTAGTTTTAAAAGTGAGTGACCAGTTGTGTTTAATTTTACTTTTGTTTACATTTGTTTTGATTCGGGGTTTTGCCAGGGTAAATTTACAAGACTGACACCTTTAGCATCTGCTTTCATGCTTACCTTTTGTATCCTTTCACGGTGTTTCCTTTATATGACACAATAAAAGGATGGAGAGGAACTATTTCCCCCTACAAACAATCAAAAAGAAGTTCACCTTTTCTGTGTGGTCAACAGCCACATGTTCTGTCATAGTCTGGCTATATCACAATATATTTAGGAGGGGATAACTTAAGATAACTTCTATGGACACTGCATTTCGCTTGCAGGAAAAGGGGCCAGGGTATGGATATGGTACATAAATGCAATAAATTGTCTTATCTCTACAATTTTTGAGAATCTCAGGATTCTTTGCCAATTTTATTTGGAAACTTTCTCCTTGCCAGGTGTTTGATTTTGAGTTATCTAAACAAGAGATGGAAACAATCCTTAGTTTCAACAGAAACTGGAGAGTATGTGCACTGAGCTCGTAAGTAGTAGTCACTTGAAAATCATAATAAGGGGATAACAATACTTATGTCTGATTTGGATATAAAGATCAATATAGAACGGTGCTACTTTTGTCAAGAGGGTTCTTAGCTGATCTCATCTAGTATGAAGGGTGATTTCACATGGAGACTGGACCCTAGTCAACTTTGAAGCTGTCACTTCTAGATATTTTTAAAGACTTGTTGGACAGGAAAGGGGCCATTCAACAATTACGTGATCCTCGAGGTGGTCTGCCATCTGAATTGCGTGGGGGAAGGGGGTTCAGATCAAAGATTACGTAATCCATTTGGAGCCGTTGTGGTTTCGAAACATGGTGCTTTTTTAGGTTTAAAAATGATCTCTGGGAATTTTGATCCGATTTGAGGTTATTGAATCCTCACCAATACATTCTGCATTAGGCACCAATAGTGAAAAGCTCTACAAATTAGAGTTTTGATACAAAAGCTCTGGATTACATAATTTTAAAAGGAGGGGGGTTCGAAACGAAAATTACAGCCGGATTACAGGGAGGTCAATTCCCCCCCCAAAAAAATTGATCACATAATTGTTGAATGGCCCCAAAGGAATTTGCTATCTTGTCAGAGGAGTGATGTTCATTAATGGTTTCTCCTTAACTGTATTACTACTTCTTCAAGTGCTGTATCCAATTCTAAATATTTGCTATCATCACGGCGATCAGCCATGAAGATTCTCCTGGGAACAGTATAATGCAGTGGCCTTCCATTTGCCTTATACATCACAACATGATACCTGTACCACTGATATTGCAAGTACCTAGTCTTTGCAATTTCAAGGAAGGAACAAAAACTAGAAGTTTATAGACAGATCTACACGGCTACTGAGCTGTATTTAGTTTCATGCCAGTGTTCCATGCAGTGCCAAGGAATTCTGTGACAGTTTACAGGGTACATATTTTTAGAGCCCTGGTGGCGCAGTGTTTAAACTGCTGTCCTGCAACCAAAAGGTTGTGAGTTTGATCCTGACCAGGGATCCAAGGTTGACTTAGCCTTCCATCCTTCCGAGGTTGGTACAATGAGTACCCAGCATGTTGGGGGCAAAATGCTAATTAACTTGTGAGCCACCCGGAGAGTGCTATGGGGCGGTATATAAGTGTGTTTGCTTTGCTTCTCCATGTATCCCAAACATAAGTACAAGCAAAGCTTGGTTCATGTTTGTGATTAACACCTTTCTTTCTTCAGGTGCATCAATCACAAGGACTATCCTTTCAAAACTGAATATTAAGGCCTGGATGTCATGAGCGTCTTGGAACCATGCCATGGATCTTTCTCGGTTAAGAGCTCAGCTTTTTAAAGTTCCATCTTTGCAACGTCTGTAAACCTTTTCTAAGCTAGATTCATTATATTATGAGCAACAGTATGCCTCATTCACTTGTTATCCTAGTCTGTGGAGCCCAAATATATTCAACAACCCTGCTGGTTGCTGGTTACACCTTTCCAGTGTCAGTGTTTTTATCATATGGTTACAGTGGTTTGGAAAAGGAAGGCAATTCCATCCTTGTTAGCCTTTCTGTGAACAAATTTTGTCATGTTTTAACTGCCATGGAGAATCTATACAGACAAACTGCCTTTCCTTCTTCCAGCTGTGGAAAGAGATGCAGGCAGGCCAGGGTGGAGCTGACACACTACCCTCAATGCATATGGGCTCAGTGTGATTAGATAACAAATGAATAAGGCTAATGCTGTATCTTTCAAAGCACATAGTCATATCTTCCTCCTTGTTCAGTAGCACTATCTTTGCCAAGACAAGTGGTTGAACCTATAGGGAGTTGAGTTTTGCATTGCTCGTTTGGAGCTATACTGAACTAGTTTCTTCTTCCATATGAAAAGGCAGTGTGTTAACAGCTTGGTGGGCAACGTACAGTTCTAGTAGTTTTAAAGTTTCTGAACACTCCTTTATCGTCGCTCCATTCTAAGAGTTTTAAAGTTTTGGTTGTATGTTTGGTGTTTTGACTTTTCATGTACGGTAGATTCCACCAAAGTTTTAGAGTGTTTTCTTCCTGATGACACTGCTTTTATTAAAATTATATGGTTGCTCTAATTTGTGTGAGTATGCTTAATTATTCAATCTATACAGAGCACATATTGTGCAATGCAGGGATGGAAGAATCACAATATGGGATCAAAATTAGTGGGAGAAACATCAACAATTTGAGATATGCAGACGATACCACCCTAATGGCAGAAAGTGAGGAAGACCTAAAGAAGTTCCTGGTTAGGTTGAAAGAGAGTGCAAAAGCTGGCTTGAGACTTAATATCAAGAAAACCAGGAGAATGGCAACAGGTCCGATCGGTCCCTGGAAAATAGATGGGGAAGAAGTAGAAGCAGTGACAGATTTTACTTTCCTAGGACCTAAGCTCACTGCAGATGGCGACTGTAGCCATGAAATGAAAAGACAACTGATTATGGGGAGACAAGCTATGAGAAACATGGGGAATATAGTGAAAAGCAGAGACATCACCTTGAAAGCAAAAATTCGCGTATTCAAAGCAATGGTATTCCTGGTGGTAATGTATGGGTGTGAGAGCTGGACCATTAGGAAAGCTGAGCGCAGAAGAATAGATGCCTTTGAAATGTGTTGGAGGAGAGTCCTGAGAGTCCCCTGGACAGCAAAGAGAACAAATAGGTCTATACTGTATTAGAAGAAATCAACCCTGACTGTTCATTGGAGGGACAAATAGTGAAGATGAAGATAGAGTACTTTGGACAGCAGATGAGAGGGGAGGACTCACTTGAGAAGGCCTTGATGCTGGGAAAGGTGGAGGGCAAGAGAAGAAGGGGGCGTCCAAAGATGAGATGGATAGATGGTATTGTGGACACAATGGGCACAGAGCTTGGTGGGCTGAGGAGGATGGTGGAGGACAGAGGTGCCTGGAGGAAAATGGTCCATGGGGTCGCAAAGGGTCTGAATCAACTGTGTGACTGAACAACAACATGCTTCATTATCAAGAAAAACATTTTAGCATTTCTCCAAGTGCTGTATCAAATTCCAAACATTGGTTATCACTGTGGCGATCAGCCGTGAAGATTGTCCTTCTTTCATGTCTTCTTTCATGTCTAGTTCAGACTTTAAACTGCCAAAACAGGACCGGGTGTGAAAAAGATTAAAATGCACAAGGTTGCTGTTGCCCCGGGGTATGTCCAATTGTGGTTCAGAAATACAGTAAAATATCATTACATATGCCTCGAGTTACAGAAAATTCGACTTACATAATTATTTTTGCACTAATACCATGTCCCGATTTATGTAAATGTTCCAATTTATCTAATGCAATTTCCTATTGATTTGCTTTGAGTTAAGTAAAAAACTGATTTACATAAAAACCTACGGAAGAGACTTTTTACATAAATAGGGGTTTTACTGTACCAAAATGGAGATTTTCCTAGGAACAATGTAATGTAGTGATGTTCCATTTGCCTTCCGCATTGCAGCATGAAACCAATGCCACTGATCCATTTCTGTGAGTCACTTTCTAGTCCTGAGCTCTCTTGGCACATGAGGACTTAATCAGCCCCAGGCCAGTATTGATGAAGCTGCTGCCCTCCATCAAGATGAAATTTGATACACAGATTGTTATATGCTCCTATATATTTTACTAGCATATTTTGCCCGGCGATGCCGGGCTTTTTAAAATTCTAAAGGGTTTCGTGTTTTTTTTCTTGAACCAATGGTGCTGGGCTATTTTAAATGGTGTTGTAAGGTTTTGTGATTTTGTGGCTTCGAGGCGCTGCGTCCGCCTGCGGCGGACTTGTACTCCCAGTGCGTTTTATTTTTTGTGCACCGGTTTCCTCAGTGCCGGGCTCTTTAAATTGGTTTTTGAAGGTTTTTGTTTTATGTTTATGCAAATTTTAATTTAATTTAATTTATTTAATGCAAATTGATTTTTTAATTTAAAATTTAATTTAGTTTTTTTTAATTTAAACTTTTACGCATTTGTTTTGTTTTGTTTTGTTTTTTTGAGTGAAAAGTGATTTCTGTTTTTTTGTTTTTTTGTATTTTTTGAGATTAGTGTGATTATTTTTGAATGTTTTTATAACTTATTTGATTAATTTGGGAATTAATCTTATTAGTTTCAATATTTTTGAATGTTTTTTTCTCTTGTGGCCTCTGGGTGGGGGTGGTGAGCTTTTCTTCCTCTCTACAATTTTTCTCTTCTGATCTCTGGGTGTTGCTTCTGGTAAGTATTTTCTTTATTTTCTCATTTGAGTTCCAGTCCTCATGGAGAGAAGACGTCTTATGGTAAGCTCTCTGGGTTGTTGTTTTTTTGGGGGGGGGGTCTGTGTGTTTTTTCTTGTTTGTTTTTGGCTGTTTTTTTTGTTTCCTTTTTGGATTTTGAGTGTTTTTGACTGTTTTTGGTTTGTGTTTTTGTGTTTACTTTTTTAGGGGGGGTCTTTCCTTTCCGTGGGCCAGGCTCAATACCTGGCCCGTGGAAAGGAAAGACAGGGGTGAGGGGGGGTCTTTTTTTCGCGGGCCAGGCTCTAAGCCTGGCACATGGACAGGAAAGGCCGGATGGGGGGCCTTTCTTTTCCACGGGCCATGCTGGCTGGCCCGTGGGAAGGAAGGGCAGCGGGGGGGGGGCTTTCTTTTCCAAGGGCCATGCTGGCTGGCCCGTGGGAAGGAAGGGCAGTGGCGGCGGGGGGGGTTGCTTTTATTTTCCGTGCGCCGGCTGCCTCAGTGTTCTGCACGCTAATGGCGCGCAGGACGCTGGGGCTTGTAGTTTTGCCTGCGCGTGTTTGGTTACTGCAACGGTTTTTTTCCTGCGGCTTTTTTTTGATTGGCCGCGGCACATTTCCGAACGTTCCTTTTGCCGCGCCGCTCAGCCTGATTGGCTCTGGTGCGGTGTGGCACAAGTTCCCTTTTTTTGCGTCGGGGGGGGCTCCTGCTCCCCGGACAAAAATTTCAACCCAACAGTTACCTGCGAACCCCGTTCGGGTGAGTGCACGGAAGCTCGGACGGGGCTAGTGGGGCCTGGTGCAACATCCTTTGTCACATTCCAACGGTTAACGCACCATTTTATAGGTATAGATATACCATATTTTTGTGTATTATATCACCTTCACTAAGTTTCCTGCAATATTTTCTTTCACAACATGCCCAACTGAATAGGATGTGCTCACACAGTAAGAGGTTAAATTCGTCAGCAAATGCTCTGTTTTGCAACTCCCCGCTTATAAGATTGAAAAGAGGACATTTAACCTAATCTGCTACTGCTAGCTATATTGATATGCATGCTTATCTGTCATTCTGCTTGATTACTCTTTAACTCATAACCACTTTATCTCGCTTAAAGGGGATTGCTCTTTAAGTGAGTTTGCTGTTTAAGCGAAACACCATTGTAAGTGACCAATTGTGACTTGTGGCGGGGGTGGGGTGGGATTGCAAACAACACCGATTTAGTTGTTAAGTGAGTTTTAGTTGGTTTTAGTTGTTAAGAATATATATATATATATAACCGTGCCTGAAAATTTACTCCTACGTCTGAGGAAGTTGCCTTGATAAACAAAAGCTCACAGTAAAAATATAGCAGTTAGTCTTTAATTTAAAGTGTTGCACTGTTGTTGTTTTCCTGATATGCCTGAACCACAGACTAACACAGCGACTATTCCAAAAAATGGATTTAAGTCACCCTTCCCTGCCACCCAAGGCAGTTAGTCCTCAAGGTTGTTGTGTTAGTTAACCACTGCCTGGCTATTACCATTGAGTGGCAGGCAGTATAGTGTACTCTGTTACCATAGCAGGATAACCTGGCCAGACTTTAGCTCTACAGTATTATAAAAATCAGCTTTTTCTTAATTGCAGAAAAGCTCCCCTCAACCGAACAAAAAGACAATGTTGCATCATCATCATCGGTTTATTTATACCCCGCTTCCGAGGCGACTCGAAGCGGCAGAACAACAATATCAAAACATCAATAGCACAACAATATCAGAATAACAATAGCATAGCAATAATATTTGTACACAAATACAAAATAGTTGGAGTGAGGCCTGAGGAGAGGCAACGTGGCAGCAGCGGTGGGGCTCCTGGCGGCATCTCCCTTTTTAAGCCCTCCTCCGGGTTGGCAAGGCTCAGCGGGGCTGAAGGGGACGCACCTGTCTCTCATCCCTAGGGCCGATGGAGTGAGCCCTGGAGAGAGGCAACGCGGTGGCAGCCATCACCTTAAAGACTCTGGTGTATTTTAACGAGCTTTTATGGATCAGGTCCACTTTTTCAACTTTGAGGTCTACTTGTTTCTTAATTGAATTTTTTGGAATGGTAGCAGTGTTAGTCTGTGTTTCAGGCATATCAGGAAGCAAAAACAAAAACACCTGCACTTTAAACACTAAGTGCTAGATTTTTAATGTGAGTTTTCGTAGATCAAGTCCACTTATTCAGATATTGTTTCTTAATGGAACCTTATGGATCGAAAAACAAATGTGAAGTTGAGTGGGGAAGAGGAGAGGTGTTAAATGTAAATGGGAGCACAAACATGACTATTGTAATTCATACACCAAAGCCTGCACTGACATATAAATGTACACTACTCTGCATCAGACATTCTAACAGAGGGGATCTCAACCTACAGCCCACAGGCCAGGACCGGCCCACGGCACCATTTCATGTGACCCACATCATTGCCAGAAGCAGACACATTTACGACAGCCATGGATGCATTTTACGGCATTGTTTATGGTAGGGGGTGTTGGTGTTTAGCAGAGTGACCAAAGGATGTGCAGCAGAAGTTGAGAGTACTAAGATCAACACAGGGACCGAAGCTAATTGTACAAAAAAGGCTCTTTACTTGAGGTAAAAATAGAAGGTCCAAACATTTACATCAACATAGATAACTGTAACACAAATAGAATAGCTTCTCTTTGGTCCCACACAGTTCAGTTCACACTGTGGTGGATTGTCTTGTAAGTTTGTGCAGCAAACAAGTAACACAGTCCTTTACTTACAAGTCTTATAGTTCAGCAAAAGTAGCAGTCCTTTCTGGCTGAGCGAATAGTTCTACTCACAGTACAAGTTGCAAAGTCTTCGGTATGATGACAAAGCATGAGTCAGCATACACATGCAAAACAGTGCAAAGGTCTTTCAGTGTCTAAAGGAGTTAGCATGAAGGTGCTTGTAGAATATCAAATCTTACTCTTTCCTTTAGCAAGATGACCTTTGATGAGTCAGCAGTTTCTTCGTAAGGTTTGTTCCAGTATGAAGCCTTTCTCTTTCAGAGCATAACAACCACTAGAAGTCTTAAGCACACAGACAGTATTGGGTGCATAGACTATTGAGCATATAGGTTAAAGAAGTGTGAACTGGGACCTTTATACAACATTTTGGAATTACATAACCAGTATGCCACACCTGTGCTGTTACAATTGCAGAGCCCTTAAAGTGGTACAGCAGTCTTACATTAGGGTATAATATCCTAGACAACCGGTTAGGCAAGCACTTAGTACCTAACAGGGGGGACCACTAGTCTGGCCCACTCAGCTGTCTGAGAGGATGTGGCCCATCCCGTGGCTTGAAAAGGTTGATAACCCCTTTTCTAACACAACTCTAAAATTGACCAGCAGAACTACATTTAAAAAGCCTTGCTTAAAGGTAACCAATTGACTCACCAATGAAGCTGTACCTGGTCAAAGGCAATTATTTTACAAACTGGGGACACTTGAGCGTTAAGTGGTAACAAAAATGATATGTTTGAACCAAGTTCCTTAATGCTAAAGTTTCTTTTTTTTGGTTCTTTGCCATTGACAACTGAAGGTAAAGAATAGATCAACTGACTGGTTTCTTCAACTCTTGCTCACTTCACATTGTGACTGTTTTAAAATGTAATTGCTGACAGACACCTGAATTGTAACAGATCAGCTTCCCTGATCCTAAGTCACCAATGTTTTCAGCCTAACACTCATCACTTATCCATAAGGCAAGTGTCGCTTTTTTTTAAGTGCTTTACATATTGTATTTGAGAGTCATTATCCTTGACAGATGTTTCTTGCTTCATCAGTATGCTAGACCAAGCTTGTGCACTGCCAAATCAGTAAACTGGCTCTGTAGTTTAACAGATGTCCTGGCCTGCCCTCAACTCTGGAAAATTTCCTTTTGCAGCTGAAAATTTCCATGCTTCGGGGAAGGGTGTAGTTCTGGTTTCTAGGGAGGGGTTCTTAGAATGAGCAAAGATGTACGGATGTCATTAATGATGAATTAATAAACTTCAGTTACAGACCACAGTTCTGACTGTTGACAACCGTGTAAACATTGAAATGAAAGATAATATTTGCACAAGATACAATGGAAAACTTGAAGGTATTAGTCAACCCAGCAGTTCTGGAGTTGCACTAGAAAGATTAGAGGGCATGTCTTTTGTTGATCTCTCAGAGATCAGCACTCAAACACAGAAAACTGCCTTATGCTATTTTTAAAAATAGCTTGGTTGCTCCATAAGCAAAACCGCAACATACAGAAACCAAAGCGGTACTGTTATTAGGATCAACCAAATATGGACAAAGCTGGAGCAGGTTTTCATGACAAGGTAGGTTGGTGGAAGAAACCAAAACTTTACCTGATGATGTGACCAAGGGATCTGAAAAACATGCTGTGGAATTCTTTTTTGTTCTTTTTGGTATTTCTTGTTGATGGTTCGGGAATTCAATCTGTCTTCTGGCAGGGAAAACACATTCCTCAAATAAAGAGCTAAACATGACATCCAAGAAAATACAAGTGAGCTGGGTGAATTGCCCCCTCTAAAGCAAGCTGCTGAGCTGAAACTGAAACAGAATTTGAATGTGAGTTTGCTTGGCCACAACACACACTTTTAACTTCCACAGTGCACTAGCAGGGCCGTCGTCGGGGGGGGGGGGGGGGGGGGACAACCAGGACTCCCGCCCCGGGCCCGGAGCTGGCAGGGGGCCCGGTGGTGGGCAATGCATTTTTTTAAAAAGTTTAAAGTTATTTTTATTTTATTTTTAATCACAGCGCGAGGCACCACTGCGCATGCCCCACCAGAGGGCCCCCTGCCTCGACCTGGATCCAGGATCAAGGCTTGCTTGCCTTCAGGCTTCAGCCCACAAGGAGGGCCAGGCCCCAGGGCCGAGCACAGCAATGGGAAGCCGCGGGGCATGTGCCGGCCTCCCCACCCAACGAGCGGCACGTCATTCCCGAAGTTCTCGACTGGCAGCGACAGCACCTGGGTGGCAGCTTCGAGCCTGCCCTGCATGGGGAGAGAAACGTTTTGAGGGCGACAGCAGCTCCTCCAGTTCGAGCCCCGTGGCCGCCTCCTCCTCAGGGGAAGGATCCTGCCACCACCTGTACCAGGCGGGTGCTTCCGCACACGCTGCCGGCCATCGTGGCCTCCACCCACCCTGCCCCCACCATAATGCCGGGCAAAATGCCCCATGACTTCCAGGTAAGCCTGGATTCATTGGAGACTGCCTGCCCCCCGGGGGGGGGGACAGAGCCGGGGGGCACAGAACTGTAAAGTTGGATACAACTGTCCATCAATTTCTTTTGGGAAATTGTGTATTCCACCCACCGCTGCCACCCCAATGCAAGGAGAGAGAAAAGTGAGGGGGGCAATAGGATTGCTCAGTACGGGGCCCAGAAATTTCTGATAGCGGCCCTGTGCACTAGCACTAAGAATTGTGCAAGGATAGCCTTGCAGAGGTGACCAAACTTGGTGCTCCAGGTTGTAGTAATGTATTAGTTTTAGCACCCAAAGTCACCCCAAATTATTCCTTAGAAATTAGTTCTCCTTGGGGAGAGGCAAAGTGCAGGCCTGGGCACCGTGGGAGGAGAGCAAAAACGCTTACCTCATCACATTGGAAGCGCTGCCCAACGGAACTAATGATTTACCGCAGGGCTAACTGCCCTCTGGCCCTTTGAAGACAGATCTTGGACCTTGACTTGGGTCGAAACTAAAGGCACTCTCTCCTCTTGCTGATACCCCCTTTAAAACTATATATCTCTTTGACAAGTCTCCTAGTTGCTGGTGCCAAGTATGCTATCTACGATCTGACAGTGACTTATGCCAGGTGTTAGCCAATTTAATTAGTTGTAGTTCCCATGTTAAACACTAGAATTGTATAGGCACGATATAGCCTGAAGACTTTTATATATATATATATATATATATATATATATATATATATATATATATATATATATATATATATATATATATATATATATATATATATATATATATATATATATATATATATATATATAATATATATATATATATATATATATATATATATATATATATATATATATATATATTAAAGCCGTTAGCCATTTTTTCACCCTGACTCCTGAAGCGTGCGTCCATTAATTCCTCTACGCTGCGTGTAGGTCGCAACACCAGGTGTTCTTGAACTTCAGTTCCCAGAAGCCCTGATCAGCAGATGTGCTGACTTGGGCTTCTGGTAAATAAAGTCCAAGAATAACTGGAGTGCCAAAGTTAGCCAACTCTGGAAGGCAAAGTAGAGTATCTATAGAAGATAGAAATTAGCCAACATCTTCCCTTTACCAATTTTACTCTTTTTTAAAATCTCCAAATAGGTTTGAGAACAATGGTTCCCTTATAGTTTCCCATCCAATTTATACTAGCTTAGCCAGTCAATGTAATTCTGACTGAAGTTGCCTTGAATGCCCCCAAATAAAGTGGAAGTTGGAGTGAACTCAATATGAAGGAAATGCATTTATGAAAAAATATATTACAGACAGACTGCGCAGTCATGATATTGGCAGACAGTGTTCTGACATACTGTCTGTCTGACAGCCTCCACTTGTCTATTGTACTCTACCCTGAGAGGCAGCAGCTGCCACAGTCTGAACCAGAAACCACTCTTATTATCTCCTATCTGATCCTTTATCGGTGGAGATAATGAATACAAACAAAGCATATGTTCTACCATTGAGGTCTCTGGGAAAGCTATAGCATGCATCATAGTTCTCACTTTCATCAAAAATTCTGTTGGGCAACTAAGGGGGAAATGGGATATTCCACTAGTTCTGCTGAACAACTATTGCCCCACCACACACACTCTTTTCCTTCCCACAACTTTTTCCTTCCCATGCATTTTTCCATTGTGTTATTTTAAAATTGTTAAAGCTGTTACATGTCTCCTCCATATCCACAGTGAATATGTTCCAAGGTTGTCTGCAAAAACCACAAATAAAAGTAAACCTTATATCTAACACATGTACCTGAATCAGAAGTGGTGAAGGGATTTCAAATGCCTCAGCTGTTCTACATGAGAGGTAAAAAAATGTCTGCCTTGTTCTTATAAACATTACATTTCAGACAGTGGTCTCTAGTGGCCAGCTTTGGTAATACACCATAAAATACATAGAGTGGAACTTCTGTTAACGTAATTAATGCGTTTTCCAAGACGTTTCTTACATTTAAAATTATGTTAACCAAATTTCCCATAGGTATGCATTGAAAACCAAAATACTTTAACAAAAATGCAGTTTCCCATAGGAATGCAATGAAAACCAACTAATCTGTTCTAAAAAAATACCGTAAACCAAGCCACTATTTTCTATGGATTTCCTTTTGTTATGCGATTTTTATGTTAACTGAGCCGTTTGTTAACCGAGGTTCCACTGTATTTAACATTTCAGTTATTTTATTGAATATTTTTATACCTGCAGATAACTGCAACCAAAGATACTCAACCCATGAATATAGGGATAGTGTCAACTTGTAATTTTATTGGGAGAGTTTATGATGAGAGTTGGGATTGGAATTATTCAGATAAATAAAGATGGGTTCCCTTCCAGAAGAAATGCTCATGTAGAGATTCATCATTAGACAGATGAGGTGATCTGGTACTCCCATCTCTTAAAGGGCTTGCCACAGTTTATTGTGGTCCACACAACCAAAGGCCTTGGTGGCACAGTGCTTAAATTGGTGGCATAGTGCTTAAACTGCTGGACTGCAGCGAAAACATTGTGAGTTTGAGACTGATGAAGTGCAAGGTTGTTTCAGCCTTCCATCCTTCTGAAGTCAGTAAAATGAACACCCAGCATGTTGGGGGCAAAATGCTAATTAACTTGTGAACCACCCAGAGGGGGCGCTAAGCACTATGGGTGGTATATAATTGTAATTGCTATAGCTTTTGCTACTCCTCCAAAAGTAAGAGCTGATCACTCTAAAGTTAATCATTGTTGTATCTTTTTAAAATAATTTATTTCTTGAGAAGGTAGGTAGCTCTCTATTCATTCTAATCTACCCAAATAGGCTGTAGTGAAAATTAAAGGAGAGGAGGATATATTGTTCTGATAGCTTAAGGTGGAAAGAAACAGAAACCCAAGAATGTCAGGAACTAGAACTATACAGTGGTAGCTTGAGTTACAAATTTAATGTGTTCCAAGGCATTTTTCATGTTATGAAAAAATTGTAACTCGGATTTCCCATAGGAATGCATTGAAAGCCAAATTTCATAACTTGAAACATGGTTTCCCATAAGAATGCATTGAATTGAAAACCAATTAATCTGTTCCAGAAAAATTCGTAACTCAAGCCATTATTTTCAATTGATTTTCATTCGTATTGTGATAATTTTGTAACTCGAACCATTTGTAACTGGAGGTACCACTGTACTGTGGAAGAGTTAATACAAAGCTAGGAAAGGTTACTCTTTGTGCTAAAACTCTTAGAAGCCTGGGAAGTTCGGGGAGTTTTGGTTTTTTTAAAAAGTTAGATTTCCAAAGGTTGAAAAAGAGTCTGGATTTTCAGCAGAGCAGGGAAAGCAATCAATCAGCCAACCAAAAGATCCTGGAAACATCCTTTAGCCATGGAAAATAAATCAGACCATTCTTCCTCCCCGTGGGTGATTCTCTGTCTCCTACAACCATCTGTCTTGTATCACAATCTGATTGGGGAGACTGGACCACTCCAAACCTCAGTCACAACCCCTTTGCCCTGCCTGCATGATGACATCATCAAGTATACTAATAAGGACAGGGAAAGGTGTTTTATGTGATTCTCCCCACACACACACACACAAAGGTAAGAAAAATGGGGAGAGGGGGTTGTTTTGTGTTATGCATGGACACAAAGCTTGTTTTCTGTAATCTTGGGGGGGGGGGGTTCCTATTCCAACGGTATTTAAACCTGCTCATATACCTGTGTATTGATTTTTGTTTTAAGAAAAGAAAACAGCTTAGCAAATTTACTGTGGGGCTTTTTTTTTTACTATTATCCTCACTCCCCACAACCACAAGGGCTACTAGCTGAGGTTCCTGGGAGTTTTAGTCGAAACAGGTAACTTTCTGTTACATTGATTAAAGTAACCATTTTACAAAAACATATCTATATATTAGTTGATATGGTAAATTTAAGAAGATTTACTCTTTAGTTATAACATTTTAAAAACAAGAGTCAAATAGGAGTGAATAAACATACAAACACAAATACACAAACTCCAGTCCTTTATCCCTGATGGTATAATACAGTAGTGCAATCCTTTACTCAAAAGTACAGCCTGCTGAGTTCACTTAGTAATTTGCTTCCTACTAAGTGTAAAGCTGGTACAGTATTTCATATATCCTATGTTGCATTTCTGATCCATTTGTATGGTCTTAGTACTCTTTATTTTAAACTTCTCAATAGCACATGCTCTTTAAGCAAATCCCCCCAAAAAGATTTTAAAAACCATGAAAATAAACTGGAAAATGTAAAATAAAATATGAAAGGCACCACAAAGATGCATATTAAATTGGGTACAAAACATATCTAGAATTCTCTTCTGAAAAAGACAAAAGTAGAACAATTTGTAAAGTAGGTTTTTCTGTAGGCACTCTGAGAATCAGCATAGGATAGTGGTTAGAGTGCTGTAGCTGAATGTGCAGTGGCTCAAGTTGCTAAGACGCTGACTGGGAAGCAGAAGGTCAGCAGTTCGATTGCCGAGTACTGCAGGATGGAAATGAGCTCCCGTCTTCGTCCCAGCTCTGCCAACCTAGCAGTTCTAAAGCAAGAAATTGCAAGTAGATAAATAGGGACCACTTCGGTGGGAAGGTAACAGCGTTCCGTGCGCTCCGATGTCTAGTCATGCCTGCCACATGACCACAGAAATGTCTGCAGAAGCAGACAGCGCTGGCTCTTCGGCTTAGAAACAGAGATGAGCACTGCACCCTAGAGTCGGATACGACTGGCTTTCAAGCAAGGGAAACCTTTTACCCCTCATTGAGCCATAAACGTACTCCAGTAATCTTGTTTGAAGTGGTAACCGTGTTAGCCTGTGCAAGCATATCAGAGAGAAAACAAAGCAGCAAAAAATGTTGTGACACCTTAAAGACTAACTCCTGTATTTAAATGTGAGCTTTTGTGGAGCATGTCCACTTCACCAGATATAAGAGTGAGGCGGCCTCATGGCATCAGTTTATACACAAAGGCATGCAATGATTGGCCGGCCTAACAGAAAAGTAACACTGCAGCTTTTTACAATTGACAATAATCAAAAATCACATTTAAATACAGGAGTTAGTCATTAAAGTGCCACAACATTTTTGCCTTTATTTTATTTTATTTTATTTTATTGCTGTTGTGTTTATTCTCTGATGTCCAGTAATCTTTGGCTTTTTGACCTATTTCTGAACCTGACTTATATTAAAGATTTGTTCTGATGATACCGCAGGCAAAAGAGTCTTATGTGCCACTTTGTGTTACAGAAGGAAAACCGGGATGTAAGTTTAACTAATAATGTGTGGGTGGCTTTATCTCGTAGAATTGTCTCGAAGGTTTGCCATGACTTCTAGTGGCCAAATAAATATGTCTTTTCGGGATGAAATGAAGGAAGATGGACAGGAGGTGAGTTCAGAATTCTCCAAGGCACAAACAGCATCCAAAATCCAGTCTTCTTAGCAAGCATATCACATGCTCCCCTGCCCCTATTTAAATATTCCAGTCCTTTGTAAACTGCTGTGTTTCCCTAAATTACTGGAATGGGAAGCACCGATGACACTCCAGATGTCATGAGATTATGAGTTCCATGAGCTAGATAGTGTTGTCAGTGGTGAGAGATCATGAGTCTTGTAATTCAACATCCTGCCCCATTTTAGAGCCCGAATGATTTGGTAAACAACTCTTTCTCCCTTGCAGAATGTCTTGAGGAGGGTAGCCAGCATGCCTTTGGTCAGCTCAGCCTACGACATGGCTGCCAATGTCTACAACTCCACCAGAGATAATCACCCCTATGTGAAATCCCTCTGCAACACTGCTGAGAAAGGGGTAACATCCCTGACTGAAGTAGCAGTCAACACTGCTCAACCTATCCTGATTAAACGTGAACCCCAAAGTAAGTGGGCCAAGATATCTCAACCAGCTTATTCTGTTTATGGATTTTAGCTGTGTAAACTCATTGCTAGACTGAAATAGGCTTCATAATCTCAACATAGGAAGAGACTGCTAACATTGCTTGGGGATATCTGCCACTTCATGATGATGTTGTGGCTTGCCATCTTCTTCCCTACCCAGATAGAAGCCAACATGAACTGGCTACTCATGCTAAGGGTTTAAAGCAGGGGCTCACAACTTACAGCCCACAGGCCGGACCCAGCCCGTGATGCCATTTCATGTGGCCTGCCGCCGGAAGCGGCAAAAACAGCTGAAATCACGCTACCCTTGTTCCTGCCACTGCTGCCGCTGCCAGAAGCAGCGGAAGCGACTAAAACAGCCAAAAACACACCGGCCTTTCTCCCGCTGCTGCTGCCAGAAGCAGTGGAGGCAGCATTTACAACTGAAAACATGCACCTGCTGCTGTCATAAACACATTTACGACAGCCACAGACCCATTTTATGGCAGCATTTGCAGCAGGGGAACCATGTGTCTGGCCCACTCAGTTGTTTGAGGAGGCATGGTCTGGCCCACAGCTGGAAAAGGTTCAGAACTCCTGGTTTAAAGGTTCATAAACATCCATCCATAACACACTCAGTTTCTGTTTCCTCAGCACTTTCACAGTCTAACTTTTGGGATTCAGTTACCTATTCTAATCCTTTTCTCTGAGTTCCATACAAACCATTCACAGCATTGCTATATCTAGGCTTAAGGTTCTTCTTCAGAATTAGATCAACAAAATCCTCTGTTCTGTTAAGAGTATTTCTTCTAAGGTTTAGTATGCAAGATCCCTTTAAATTGCATTTTTGAATCAAGATATTTTGATCCGTAAATCCAAGCTTTGTCAATGCAGTCGACTGGCTGCAAAGCCAGGGAAGATCTGAGGACTGGGAAAGCTAAAGATTGGCAGAACAGCGATTTAAGAATATAAGAGCTAAATTGGATTGGACCAAAAGCATCCCACTGTCAGAACTTGATGAAGCTACTTGTTTGGAGTGCTGTTCCTGGTTCTTACTGAATGTGCTGAGGCTTCTGGGATATGTTGTTCAAAGAAGTAATTTTGACAAGCATTGCTTACGATAGCAACTAAGTGCCTGTGCAAAATACAGATGTTTTTGTGTTATAACTTCCAGAATTGTACACAACCACCACCACCCACAAGCCAAACTGGCTACTAAATTTTCCAAAACTTTGAGAAACCTGAAAGGTAACCCACTTCCACTTCCCTAGCAAATGTTGCTCACTGATTGTGTCCTTCCTATTCTTAGATGCACCATGACTAAGCCTTACTCTTTATGAAGACATACACAGTGGTTGTCAGGTTGGTAAAGGGAAAATTAATTTGGATGCACATCTTTTCCATAGTTGCAACAGCAAGTGACTATGTTTCTAAAGGGTTGGACACACTGGAGGAAAAGTTGCCAATACTACAGCTGACAGCTGATCAGGTAATTCTATAACATCAATTAGCGAAAGGCGTAGTTGCCTAGGAAGATGGGGAAAGAAATACATTTTTGGTATGGAAATTGCTGAGGGAGTTACTTGCATGCTATGGTTGGTTGGAACAGAGAGCTGTGTTCAGAAGACCTTCTCAGTTAAGACTACCATATATACTCAAGTATAAGCTGAATTTTCTAGCCCTGAAAATGAGCCCCAAAAAGGGAACTCAGCTTAGACTGGGGTCAATGACCACAAGAGGCCCAAGACCATGCCGGATTGAGATGTGCCAACAATTTAATTAATTTTACCATATTTTCATGTATTTTGATTATTGAAACTCACTAGCAGCTGCTGCATTTCCCACCCTCAGCTTATACTCGGGTCAATCTATTTTCCTGGGTTTTCAGGTCAAAATTAGGCACCTCGGCTTATACTCGAGTGTATGTGGGTAAGCATCAAGAATTACTACTTATGACAAGGGGAATATGACAACTTGACTGTCACATGAAAGCTGCCTTCCTATGGGGGATTTGTAAAGATGGAATCCTTGGTCTTCTGTTGCCTTGCAGGTTGCTTCTGACACAAAAGAGATGGTGTCATCCAGAATGGCCAGTGCCAAGGAGGCCATCACCAGCAGGTTGTCTGGAGTTGTAGACATGACCAAGGAAGCTGTGCAGAGCAGCATGGGTGCCACCAGTTCTGCTATCAGCCACAGCTTGACTACAGTTGTGAAATCCAAAGTGGGCCAGATAGCTGTGAGCAGCGCTGAAGCATTGCTCGACAAGTCTGAAGAGCTGATAGATGACTACCTCCCCCTAACTGATGAGGAGTTGGGTATGACTCCCTCAAGATCCTTCTTAGGTTTTGCTGCTCTGTAACAAATAGAAAAATGCTTATTTCATTCTTGTTTACTAGACCTTCAAATGTAATATTAGAAGGCCTAACTTCTCACTGTTGGCATTCTGAATGCCTGTTGTTTAACCTTTTTATAAGACTTACACAAAAGGAGAAGCAACTGTTTTGGGGATTTAAAAAATGCCCAATCTACCCTGGTGTAATACAGTACAGTATCTTGATAGACAAACCAAAAAGATGGGGGACTTGTGTCGGTTTTTGAGGTCACAGTTCTGTTTGTCAGGCAAGCTGTCCCAAAAGAAGTAGGAGATGAAAGGGTAGTGGTGATGAATGGTGTGGTCTTAAGGCAATGTTTCCTTGATGGTTGTTGTTGTTGTTGTTGTTGTTGTTTTAGGAGATGCTTTGGAGGCATTCAGGTGTGCTTATCAAAGGATGCAATGTTGGGAAGTTAGAAAAATGAGACCTTCCATCACAGAAAGTATAGACCATTGCCATAAATTCAGATAAACTCAGGATATTAGTGCTAGGGCTAACATTTTCTATTTTTAAAGAAATGTCCTTTATTTTAACATTTACAGTAAAAGGAGATATTAAAGCTCTTGAATTTGTCAATTGACAGCTTTCACTGGGAGACAAGAAATACAGTTTCCTGCTCAGACATTCCCCCTCATTAGAGTGAGATGTATTATATTTTGATTGATTTTTAAATGTGCTGCTAAATATGAAAAGCTTTGCACCTGCTTGTCTTTCCTCTTTCGGGTGATGGTCACCTAATGGATGTGGCATGTACAGTCTTTCAAAAAAATGTACTTAAACTTTCACCAAACTATGGACTTCTGTATAGAGAAATCATCCTGCTTGTTGTAAACTGTGCATTCTATTTGACTTGCCCCTTAAGATCTTTTGGAAAGCTTGATGACTAAGATTAAAAGCAATTCAAATACAAAATGAGACTGTATTTGTGTCACCTAATCATAAATCAGCTGGCTGGATAGCTCAGTGGATCTCCATAAGGTGGAACTGACTTGACAGCATGCAATTATTATTAATTGATGATATGTCATTTCAGTTCCCCCTTTGCACGACTGGAAGATTCTGAGATATGTAGTAAAAAAGAGAGAGAGACAGCTTACTCTAGGACCTTTGGTTTTTCGACTTCAATTCCCAGAAGTCTAAGTCAATTCCCCAAGGCACTGATCAGCCAATGTACTAACTTCTGGGAATTGAAGTTCCCCTGTGGGGACTGGGCCCCACGATGGGAAACACTGCTCTATTGTCTATTGACACAATACTAAGAAGAAAAGCTTAAAGGACCCTGGTTTAATCCACATTGTATCAATAAAGTCTATGGCAGTGGTGGTGAACCTATAACATGGGTGCCAGAGGTGGCACTCGGCACCCTCTCTGTGGGAACCCATGCAGTCATCCCAGCACAGAATTTACCCACCCCCCTGCCCAGCAGCCCAATGGGAGTGTTTCCTCCCTCCTCCCAGCACAGAGATCTCCCTACCAATCTGCCTAATGGGAGCATTTCCTTCCTCCCCTGTTGCTGTGTTGGCACTTTGCGGTAACTAATTAGGTTTTGGGTTGGAGTTTGGGCACTCTGTCTCTAAAAGGTTCGTCATCACTGGTCTAACGCACAAGGCTGCCCTCTGCTGATCTCTGATAACTTGCTGTGGTTCTCTGTCCTTAGATGAACTTGTAGCTACAGCCAAGAAGGGTGATCTGGTTCCCGTGCAGCACAGCGAGCAAGCGGCATATCTGGTGCGCTTAGGCTCCTTGTCGGTCAAACTCCGCCAGAGGGCTTACCGGCATTCCGTAGCCAAGATGAAACAAGCTGGACAGCAGATCCAGGATTCTCTCTTCCACCTGGAAGAAATGATTCGCCTGGTAAGAACTTTGCCTCCAAGCCAGAACACTCTGGCGATTAAAATGGTTTCATAGAATCACTGAGTTAGAAGGGACCTTTTAGGTCGTCGAGTCCAACCCCCTGCTCAATGCAAGAATCCAAATCAATGCTGATCTGACAAATGGTTATCCAATTCTCTCTTCAATGCTGCCAGTGTTGGAGTGCTCACCACCTCTTGAGGCAGCTGGTTCCACTGTCAAGTAATGCTCTAACCATTAAGAAGCTTTTCTTGATATTCAGCCTTTATCTAGCTTTCTTTAGTTTGAGCCCATTATTACACATCCTGTATGCTGAGATAATGGAGAATACAGTAGTTCCTTCCCTTCCTTCTCTCAAGGCCAATGTCAGACAGGACCAGAATCTTATAAAGTACTCCTGGACAATGGGTTAATTTAGAGGAGATATGCAGACCAGATGCGTCCCCGTGTAGCAGAGCAAAACGTTCTTTCAGACTCAGCCGAGCTTGAGTCGCCACGAAGTGATCCTGCCCTGGAGGAGACGGACCTCCCCGATTTCAACCCCCACCTCATTTTCAGTTTACCGCTGAGCCCATTGCTAGCGCTAATCACTCCCCTGGCAGCCTGCCTGAGTCAAACACCGCCGACTCTGCGGTAGAGATGGTCCCCCGCTCTAGGGGTACAATTCTGGCACAGACAAGTGATAATACTATGGAGCAAACCCCACCTAATTTATATTCAAACGACAGGGTGCCCCCATCACAGGAGTTGGCAGACCCAGCAGCAGTTTTGAGTTGGGGGTGCTTGCCAAGGTTTCCGTTTAATGAATCCCCTTCCAATATAACTTCCTGCTAATGTTTTGAAAAACCTAGCTTGCCTAGGTCAACCAGAGAGTCCACCGACACTTCCATAGACCCTGGTCGTCCCATACCCATTGCCCTAAGCCCCACCAATGTTGGGCACCCTAAACGGACTTGTGGTCCACGTCAAAGGTATGGAGAGTGGGTTTCCCATTAGGGGGGAGGGATGTTGTGTCCAAACATTAGTAACGTATTTTGCTTAAGTTGCATGCACCGTTAAATCTTTGCGGTATTCATGCCCCTTTCTGTAAGGTGCCTTATTCATATGTTCACAATGTCCTTTGATTGGTTTACACAGGTTTCCCACGTTAAGTAAAGGTCCGGGCAAATGTATCACTGTAACTGCCGCTCTGTCTGTATATAAGTTGCTACCTCGCCCCTGTTTTCCCCAGTCCGAAATAAACTGTAATAAATGACTTGTTGGTTAACCACCGATCTGCTGTTGCGTTGCAATTAATGTTCAGACTCAACACTCAGTGAGTTTGATATTGAGCTGCAGAGTCAAAGGTTGTGAGTTCAATTCCCTAATGTGCCACCCAGGAGCAGAGCCACTTTTGTAGTCATGGGCAAATTGATCAGTTCCAGGATGTCCCCCAGAAGAAGGGAATGTGTTGTGTATGTACAATGTTGCTTTAAGAAATGTATGAATGTAACCTGACCACAATTACAATGTAGCTCAGTTTGGTGTATGCAAACCAAGACACAGGACACAGCCTCGGGCTGGGTTAACTCAGGTTTATTGCATCGTGGACAGAGGGAACATGAGGTAATGGCGGATCGATAGCTCTTTATATACAGCAGTAATACATTTGAACGTGGTGCCATGGTAGCCCATTGGCTACTGTCTGCGTGACGTTATTGCAGGTCACGCCCTTCTTGTCCAGGTGTAGGTGGTGGCGGGAAAACTTCCCGCGCTGTTGCCTTTGATGAGTTCGGACCAAGAGAGCTTGGACGCTCGCTGCTGCCAGCTGGTGGTCATTAGCTCGCGTCCTATTACAGGGTTTATATGATACAGCTGAAGGTTACATTGTTGCTATAGGCAAGGTTACATTGGCTCAGATACATTGTAATCCATGTGTACAATAAAACCATCAGAACACAACACCCCTCCCCCCTAGGACGAGACAAAGTCTTGAGCCCACACTTAAACACACTCCCCCCCCCCTTAGGAGACAAAGTCTCTCAGCCAAGATGGCTTATTTCGAGCACGCTGGGGTCTCGATGCGGGCTGCCTCTCCCCGGGTTTGCTACCTTCTCTTTGTCCCCTGGTTTCCTGTCCTGTAATTGGAGAGGGAGACTCGTTAGTGATTTGCCGCGGCTCCGCGGCGTTGTTGGGAGGTGTGCTCTTTCTTAGGGAGGAACCGGGGGCACTGGGGGCTAACGAAAAACCCCTCTTCTCGCTTGGATGGGTGGGGGAACACTCCTGAAAACCCCCCCGGCTCGCAAAATCAACATCAAAATTACAATCGGGGGCAGCGGTCGCGCACTCCTCTCCCCCTTCCCCGGCCCCTGATAGGACTGGCGTATCAAAAGGGTATGAGTCGGGGCCGCTGCTTCTGCCTTCCCCCCTTGCTTGGGACTGTTGTCCACTGCTGTCTCCCCCTTGGGTTAAGCGGGTGGGGGAGAACCCTAACGCTGAATCCTGTTGCTGAGCCCCACTGACTGGCCCACTCACTCGGTGCCTCAGTTGATCAGCGTGCCTCCTCCAGAGGAGGCCGGTGGTAGTCTCGACCCGGTACGACACTGGCCCCGTCTGTTCTACAACCGTCCCCGGTACCCAGGCCGGCCCTGCGCTGGAATAGTTCCTGCAGTGAACAGGGTCGCCGGCGGCGAAACCTTTCGAGACTGCCAACCCTATGTTTTTCCCTTTATCCTCGACTCTCGTCGGGTCAAGTCTGGACAGGATCGTGGTCAGTTTTCGCCGCATCAAGAGCTCCGCCGGCGAGTAGCCTGACGCTAAAGGGGTCACCCTATACACTAAGAGGAATTGGCACACTTGGTGATTCAGGTCCCCCGGGCCCATGCGCCGCAGCGCCTCCTTTGTTGTACGCACCAGCCGTTCCACTTGGCCATTCGTGGCCGGGTGAAACGGTGCGGATGTGACATGCCGAATGGCGTTTGCCTCCATGAATGCTCCGAACTCAGCGGAGGTGAAACAACTAGCGTTATCGCTGACTAAAGTGTCGGGTAAACCGAACGTGGAAAAGACTCTCCTTAGCCGGCTAATTGTCGTGGCGGAGGACGTGCTCTTTACTGGGATAACCTCCAGCCACTTGGAGAACGCATCCACGACTAGGAGAAACATGGTTCCTCGGAATGGGCCAGCGAAATCTACGTGCACTCTGGACCATGGCCCCCGTGCTGTGTCCCATTCCCTATGCGGAAGACGGGCCGCCTCAGGTCGGGATCCCTGGCATGCCTCGCAAGTGCCGACCATGTGCTCAATGTCCGCGTCCAGCTGTGGCCACCAGAAGTAACTCCGGGCCAGCGCCTTCGAACGCACAATGCCCGGGTGGCTGACGTGCAGCAGTTCGAGCACCCTCGTCCGTAGGGGCGTAGGGACCACCACCCGTTGGCCCCACAAAAGGCACCCCCTTTCTAGGGACAACTCCAGCTTTTTCCGAAAGAATGGGTCGAACTCTACACTCGGGGACGATGCCGGCCACCCCTTCTGTACCCATGAACTAACTTTCTCCAGCGTTCTGTCCTTGCCTGTCGCCCTAGCAATGTCGGCCGGTACTATCGGGGGTGCGTCTAAAACCTCAATTAGCAACACCTGGCGGTCTCTTTCAACTCTCGCCTTCTGGTCATCCGACAAGGGCAAAGGGGATCTCGAAAGTGCATCAGCATGGCTGATCTCCTTTCCGGGCCGGTACTCCAACTCATGTTGGTATGCGTTGAGGAAAATAGCCCATCGCAGCATTCTCGGGGACAGGATCTGCGGCGTGGGCTTGCTCGCCGTGAAAATCCCTAACAGCGGCTTGTGATCGGTCACGATTTTGAACGGGCGGCCATACAAAAAATCGTGAAATTTTTTGGTTCCCGCTACTATCGCTAACGCCTCCCTGTCGGTTTGTGCGTAATTTCGCTCCGCTTGGGACAGGGACCTTGAGTAAAACGCTACCGGGGCCTCCCTTCCGTCCTCCAACACGTGGCAAAGCACCGCCCCCACCCCCACCGGGGATGCATCACAGACTAGGACCACTGGCCGTTTGGGGTCGAAGTGCGTCAGGATTGCCTCAGATGTTAGGAGTTGCTTTAGCTCTTTGAACGCCCTCTCGTGCTCGTCACCCCACATCCATGGCTCCTCCTTTTTAAGTAACCGATGGAGCGGTTCGGCCACGGACGCCTTCCGCGGGAGGAACGTATGGTAAAAATTGAGGAGTCCCAGGAAGGACTGTAGCTCGGTTTTGGATGTGGGGCGAGGGGCCTTTTTAATGGCTGCTACTTTGGATTTAGACGGCTTAATCCCCTCGGGTGTGATCCGGAACCCCAAAAATTCGACCTCGGTTTCAAAAAAAACACATTTGTCCTTCCTCAATCTTAGCCCCGCTTTCTCGAACACGGTCAGTACTTTGTCCAACCTTTTTGCCAGTTCAGCCTCACTCCCCCCTGTTATCAACACGTCATCAAAATAAGGCAACACCCCCTCCAGGCCCTTTAGGAGGCGTTCCACAAGCGACTGAAAAAGGCCGGGTGCCGAGTTCACGCCGAACTGTAACCGCGACACCTGGAACGCTCCCTTATGTGTAACTATCGTTTGTGCCGCAGCCGTGGCGGGGGTCACAGGAAGTTGCTGATAGGCTTGTGCCAAATCGAGTTTAGCGAAACACTTTCCCCCATTCAGCCTGGCCAAAAGGTGGCTGATCACTGGCACCGGGTACGCATTAGGGCGGATCGCCTTGTTAATTGTACACTTATAATCAGCGCAAATGCGCACCACCCCGTTAGCCTTTAGAGCCGTTACAATCGGGGTTTCCCACTCCGCGGAATCAACAGGAATAAGAATCCCCTGGCCCACCAGTTTGTCCAGTTCCGCCTCTATCTTGTCCTTGAGTGCGAACGGCACCCTGCGCGGTTTGAGTCTTATCGGGCGGACCTCCGGGTCTATGTCGAAAGCTACAGGGGGTCCCTTGACCTTTCCGAGTCCTTTCTTAAAAACGGCGGGATGCGCATCGCAAACCCCTTGTATTGGGTCCCCCCCCACGGTATGCACCCCCCCTATGAACAACCCTAAGGGCTGAAACCACTGTGTCCCTAGGAGGCTACAGCTTCCCCCCTTGAGGACAACTAGGGGCAGTTCCGCAGAATGTCTCTTAAAATTGGCCCGAAATTTCCCGACCCCCAACACCGGAATGCTGTTTCCCTGTACGTCTCGTAGCGTGGACCTCAACGCTTTAAGTTTGGGCCGCACGTGGGGGTCGATTTTCAGGAACTCCTTCTGGGGAATTATGGAATAGGAGGACCCCGAGTCAATTTCCATCTTAATAGGGGCCCCTTGTACTAATACCTCAACGAAGTAATGGGACTGTCCCGCGGACACGCTGAACACTGGGGCGTCGTCCTCGCTGTCGTCCGAGACGCGGCCCACGCCGTCCTGCCTCCTCGTGGTCTGGGCGCCATCTTTGGGCCTCGCTGGACGGTCCGGTCTGGCCGCACGGTCTTGTGACTGCCTCCGACCCTCTTTCCGTTTTCTGCATGCCTTGGCGATGTGCCCCCGACGGCCGCAGGTGTAACACTCGGCCTTCCTGAACGGGCATCTCGCGCGCTCATGGGCCGCTCCGCAACCCTCGCAGCGTCGACCACCCTTTCGGACCTTCTGGATCTCCTCGCCGTCGCTACCTTCCGTAGACGACTTTGAGGCTCGTCGAGTTGCGTGCACCGACTGTCCGGACTTCCCGTGCACCGAATTTTCCGCCTTGCCGGCTCTGGGACGCCACTCACGCCACTGGTGCATCTCGTCCACTCCAGCATTCGTGGACTCTGCGGCTTCCGCGGCCTCTATGACCTCTGCCAGCGTGGGTGGCGGCTCCTTATTCATCAAGCTGCGCTGTACCTCCTTGTCTTTCAGGCCACACAACACGCCGTCCCTGAGGACCATCTCCAGGATATCGCCCCATTTACAGGGGGCGCCGGCTATCCTCATGGCGGCCACGAATGCCTCAACCGACTCATCCGGCGCTTGGACTCGCCTCCAAAACGCGCTCCGAGCGGGAAACATTGCCCTCGAGGGGCAAAACCGCTCTCGCAGCAGTTTCATGATGTCGCTCGCCTTAAAGTCGCTCACCTTCTTCGGAGCGATTATGCCCACCAGCGTCCGCTTGGTTTCCATCCCGAGCATTCTGGTGAGGATGGCCCTCTTCCTCTCCTCGTCTTCTCCTTTGACTCTGAGTTCCACCAGGGCCGCCTGGAAATCCATCTCAAGCAGCTCCCAGTCTTGCGGTTTGGTGATGTTGAAACCGCTCTGTGCCCTGGCTGTTCCGTGGGGATCCATCATCCCACCTTCGTCGCCAATTTGGTGTATGCAAACCAAGACACAGGACACAGCCTCGGGCTGGGTTAACTCAGGTTTATTGCATCGTGGACAGAGGGAACATGAGGTAATGGCGGATCGATAGCTCTTTATATACAGCAGTAATACATTTGAACGTGGTGCCATGGTAGCCCATTGGCTACTGTCTGCGTGACGTTATTGCAGGTCACGCCCTTCTTGTCCAGGTGTAGGTGGTGGCGGGAAAACTTCCCGCGCTGTTGCCTTTGATGAGTTCGGACCAAGAGAGCTTGGACGCTCGCTGCTGCCAGCTGGTGGTCATTAGCTCGCGTCCTATTACAGGGTTTATATGATACAGCTGAAGGTTACATTGTTGCTATAGGCAAGGTTACATTGGCTCAGATACATTGTAATCCATGTGTACAATAAAACCATCAGAACACAACACTCAGCTGTTAAGGAACGCGAGTAAGCTGCCTATAGAGGGCAGCTGCGAGCGTTCAGCTCACATGGTTCACATTCCCCAAATCACCGGCAGCCGCGGGAACCTTTCCCGCGCAAGGATCACCTGTAGAAGATGGGCGTGACTCAGAATGACGTCACGCCGGTAGCAGCCAATAAGCTACCGTGCAACGAGATTCAAATGTATGTACTGCAGTATATAATGAGCTGTACCTCCGCCATTACCACATGTTCATCCTGATCATCACCCAATAAACCTGCGTTTAGCCCTCACTGCGGCTCCTTCTTTGTCTTCCGTGCAAGACACTAAATAATGATAAACCACTCATATGTATTGTGTATCTAGAAAATCCTGAAAAGTGTCGCCATAAGCCAGAAAAGAGTACATGGTCATTAGATAATCATCTGCATTAAAAAATCAGCTACAAAAACAACTACATTTATAGCCTGAACATTGGATGTAAGTGGAATGAAATATATTCAAAGCATTACAACATTAAACCTTATACTGTTTGGAAGATATACGTCTTGATACCGTAGATAATTTTATGGTTAGGGTAATCTGTATTGAAAATAGGTAGGTGACAAATCAAGGTTCACAAGGTAAATAGCATTTTACCCCTAACATGCTGGATACTACTACTTCTTCCGTGTCTATGTCAGACGTGAAACTGCCAAAATGAAGGTAAATTTTGCTGAGTTCATTCTGCAGTTCATTTCATCTGAACTAGTATGAGAAAGATTTGCGGGCAACACGAAGTTGCCGTTACCAGGGTATGCCTGATTGTGGTTCAAAAATACCAAAATCTTTGAGGAAGCTCTTTCTGTGTTCCCCATGGTGGGTACTTATTTTACTGACTTCAGAAGGATGTAAGGCTTAGTCAACCTTGTTTCCCATAATGATTGAAGTCACAATATTTTGGCTGCAGTACAGCAGTTTAACCCCTGGGCCTCCAGGTCTCTATGTCTTCTCCTTTCCCTTTCAGATTGAATACATGACAAATGAAACAGGAGAGACTTTGACTAAGGCTCCCTCTCTTTAGATGTTAATTCATTTGTTTGCTCACTTTGAGACACAGTAAAAGCAGCTAGTTCTGGGGTCCATCCAACACTTGATCTATCCCAAGATGACAAAGGAAGAGCAGAGAGACACAAAGAGCATAAGATGTCCTTGGCTCTACAACATTTACCATCAAAGATGGCCACTTTACCCTATTTCTGGGGAGTTTTGCTCTGCCTAATGGCTGGATCATGAGTGAGTTGGCAGGTTGTAGATATAGCTTTCAATTGTTGTAATACTGCTAAAAGCAAATATGTTTGTTCAATTCCACTGTGTGGAACTAATCCAAGCAGGTGAAAGTAGATTGATAACAAGGGTGGAAAGTGGGTGGAGTGAGTACAGTAAAACCCCGGATTACAACCACCTCGGTTTAAGTTTGCTGCAGTTTGCAATGGCAAATCCTATAGAAATGCCGTCCCAGTTTAAAAATTTGTAATGTATTTTTTTTTGTTTACAACGATAAATTCAGGCCCGTTTTTAATTTTTCAATGCATCCCTGTGGATGTTTCGGTTTATAATTTTTTTGGGTTACGACGGAGGCTGTTGGAACAGACCTCCGTCGTAACCCGGGGTTTTACTGTACTTGGAGGAAGAAAGAGGAACATGGAAAAAAACCTTATCAGGCCAAGATAAGAGAAGGATAATGAACTAGTACAGATGGGTCTCTAATCTAGTGAAGCTGGGTATGCAGTGTTTTCTATTGCAAAATAGAACTGGGTCGTTGTGTGACACCTAAACAACTCTATGTTTGTTTTTACCCAGATTAGGCACACAATATTTTGGCTGCAGTACAACAGTTTAACCACCAGAGCTTTATGGCTTCCCCTTCCCCTTTCAGATTGGATACATGACAAATGAAGCAGGACAGACATTGACCAAGGGTCAAGGAAAGCTTCGCCAGATGATGCTGGAATGGAGCAAGATGCACTGCAAAGCAAAGGATGGGAAAGTCGAAGCATGTCTCTGCGTGGTAAGCCAAGAGCCTGAATAAACCGGGTGGAGATCCTTTGGCAGTCCAGATGTTTTGGACCTCATATCCCAGATGCCCCAGCCAGCAAGGCTACGGGGAGGAGATTATGGGAGTCAAGGGTCCCAAATTCCTACAGGGCCATAGATTGGTCTTCTCTGTTGAAGAGTAAGATAACTCAGGCGCTTTGACTTGCCTTGGATAAGAAACACATAATTTACTTCCTCTTTTACCCCTTCAGATGTTGAGGGAGAGATAAGGTTCTTGTTCTGGCTCTTCTAGCATCCTCCACCAGTGTTATTTGGTATTCTTGTAATATACAGGTGAAACTCGGAGGATTAGAATATCGTGCAAATGTTCATTCAGTTCAGTAATGCAAGTTAAAAGGTGAAACAAATACATGAGATAGACTCATTACATGCAAAGCGAGATACCGGTAGTTCAAGCCTTACTTTGTTATAATATTTATGCTTATGGCTTACAGTTTATGAAAACACCAACCCCCCAATCTCATGCACCCCATAATCATCACATAATCTCATGTACGCTGTACGCCATGATCACCACAATTATAACAAATTAAGGCATGACATCTCTTGCTTTGCACGTAGTGAGTCTATCTCATATATTTGTTTCACATTTTAAGTGAAATGAATGAACATTTGCACGATATTCAAATCCTCCGAGTTTCACCTTCCTCTGAGTTTGCCTCATGGTCTTTGTCCTTCTCTTTCCACTCATGCCTTGTATGGTATGAAATTCCAAGACATTCTCTCCAAATTGGCAAACCATTTTATTTGTTTATAGCTATAGAGCCAGTGCTGTCTGCATCTGCAGATGTTTCCGTGGACATGTAGTAGACATGACTAGACACTGGGGTGCACAGAACGTTGTTTACCCTCCCGCTGAAATGGTACCTATTTATCTACTTGCAATTCCTTGCTTTCGAATTGTTAGGTTGGCAGGAGCTGGGACAGACAATGGGTACTCACTCTATTGTGCAGCACTCAGGTCTCGAACTACTGACCTGCCGACATTCCAACCATCAAGTTCAGCTTCTTAACCACTAAGCCACTGCAGCCCCTGGTTTGCCTTACTGCGCCATATATAATTATGTTTTTATTTTATTTCAGCAAGTAGAAGTCCAAACCATGAATACGTTCCAGAACATGATCCAACAGCTGCAGGCCACTTGTCAGACACTGATTTCCTCCATGCAAGGATTCCCATCCAGCCTGCAGGAGAAAGTACAGCAAGTCCATCAAAGCACCAGGGAACTCCATGCTTCTTTCATGACAGCTGGCTCGTTTTGGGAGATCCCCAGCGCTCTCCTGGCCCACAGTTATCAAACATTGGAGAAGGCTCAAGAATACATGGAAGAGCTGCAGGAATATGTTGCTCACAACACTCCTCTATCATGGCTTGTGGGACCTTTCAAACCATCTTCCAAACTACTTACTAAAACTCTGGAACCAGCAGAGTGAAGGTAACTTGACCAAAAGGAAGATCTTTTGCTATAACCTGGTTGTAGCTGTAGACTTCAGCACTGGAATGGATTAGGGTGACATGTAAATTAGTGGGAGTGCTTGCCTTCTCTTTCAAAATGGTAATTATCTAAACAAAGCCCTATTTTAAAATGACAAAATAAAATAAACATTGTTTGAGAAGTTGTGAATACTGAAGTGGTAGTACTAAATAACTTATCAAAAACTAGCAGTATTGCTGGAAGTAATAAGTTAAGGTGGTGGTGGAAGGGTTAGCATGTGTCTAGGTTTAGTGTAAGGGACCAAAGACAATGAAACAGTCGAAGGGTTGGCTTAACACAGGTTTATTGCATGATGATCCGGAGGAACATGTGGTAATGGCGGATGAGTGGCTCAATATATACAGCTGGCTATACATTTGAATGTGGCTCGTCGACAGACTATTGGTTGCTGCCTGCGTGACGTCGTAGGAGGTCACGCCCTTCTTGACCAGGTGAAGAGGTGGCGGGGAATCTTCCCGTGCTGCTGAACCAGGTGAATATGATCCATGAGAGCTGGACGCTCGCTACTGCCCTCTGGTGGTCACTAGCTCGCGTCCCCTTATTAGGTTTACATTGATACAGCTGATGGTTATAATGTTGCACACAGAAAGGTTACATTGATAACACATGGCAAAGGTACATTGTTAAAGGCACAGCTTTACAAAACATAACATCCCTCCCCCCTAGGATGAGACGAAGTCTCTCAGCCAAGATGGCTTGTTGCATGTGCGTTTGGGCCGTGACGAGGGCTGCCCCCCCCGGGGGCGTTATTGCTTCTTTGTTCCCTGGACCCTTGTCCTGAAATGGGAGAGGGAGACTCGTTAGTGGTTTGCCGCTGTCTGGCGGCCTTAGGGGAAGGGAAAAACTCCATTGTGGGCAGACCGGGGGCCGTCGGGGCTAACGAAAAACCCCTCTTCTCGCTTGGACGGGTGGGGGACCACTCCGAAAAACCCCCCCGGTTCTGAAAATCAAAATCTAACTTGGTGGGGGTACCCGCATTTGTGGGAACCTTCCGCGAGATATGTATGGGGTCGGGTTCCTCCTCCTCGGATAGATCCCCCAGGATATCTATGAGGACATCCTCCTCCCCCCTTGGTGGGGGCCCGCGGTCCCCCTTCCCTCCCCCTTGGGCTAAACGGGTGGGGGAGAACCCTAACGCTGACTTTGTCCCTGCTCGGTCTGCGCCCTGCTCGTCGGGGACCCTGCGTCGGAGCTGGTCCGCGTGCCGCCTCCACAAGAGTCCCGTATTGGTTTCCACGCAGTACGACACGGGGCCGGTTTGTTCCACGACTACGCCCGGCACCCAGGCTGGGCCCGTGCTGGCGTAATTCCTGCAATGCACGGGGGCGCCTATACTGAAGCTCTTTGTGGCCTCTAGCCCGATGTTCCTTCCTTTGTCCTCTACCCTCGTGGGGTCTAGTCTAGTCAGGATGGTGGTCAGTTTCCTACGTATTAAGAACTCTGCAGGGGAGTATCCTGACGCCAAAGGGGTCACCCTGTACCCTAGCAGAAACTGACACACTTGTAGGTTCAGATCCCCTGGGCCCATGCGCCGCAACGCGTCCTTCGTGGTGCGGACGAGGCGCTCTACTTGGCCATTGGTGGCCGGGTGAAACGGGGCGGAGGTGATGTGCCGAACGGCGTTAATCTCCATGAATGCCCTAAACTCGAAGGACGTAAAACAACTAGCGTTGTCGCTAATTAATGTGTCGGGTATGCCGAACGTGGAAAAGAGCCTCCGCAAATGCCTAATGGTCTGGGCCGAGGAGGTGCTCGTGACAGGGATAACCTCCAACCATTTGGAGAAGGCGTCCACTACAAGAAGGAACAGGGTGCCCCTGAACGGGCCCGCGAAATCAACGTGCACCCGGGACCACGGCCCCTTAGCTGCGTCCCATTCCCTGTGGGGAAGGCGGGCCTCCTCTGGTCTGGAGCATTGGCAACTTTCACAAGTGCCGACCATGTGCTCGATGTCGGCGTCCAGCTGGGGCCACCAGAAGTAACTCCGGGCCAGCGCCTTGGAACGCACGATGCCGGGGTGGCTGACATGCAGCAGTTTGAGCACCCGCGGCCGAAGGGAAGTGGGAATCACCACCCGCTGCCCCCACAAGAGGCACCCCCTCTCTAGGGACAGTTCTAGCTTTTTTCTGAAAAATGGAGCGAACTCCTCCGCTGGGGAGGACGCCGGCCACCCTTTCTGCACCCAGGAGCTAACTGCCGCTAACGTCTTGTCCTTCTCTGTCGCTTTGGCAATGTCGGCGGGCACTACGGGGGGCGAATCCAGCACCTCTATCATGAGAACCTGATGGTCCCGCTCCCCCTTGCTCACCTGGCTGGGCGTTAGGGGAAGGGGAGACCTAGATAGAGCGTCCGCATGGCTGATCTCTTTCCCGGGCCGGTAGACCAACGCGTGCTGATACGCATTGAGAAAAATGGCCCACCTGAGTATCCTCGGGGACAGGATCTGAGGGGTGGGCTTATCTGCGGTAAAGATGCCTAGCAGGGGCTTGTGGTCCATCACAATGGTGAAGGGGCGGCCATACAGAAAATCGTGAAATTTTTTCGTCCCCGCGACTATTGCTAGTGCCTCCCTGTCTGTCTGTGCGTAGTTTCTCTCTGCTTGGGACAGGGACCTGGAGTAAAATGCTATCGGGGCCTCCCTTCCGTTTTCCAACACATGGCACAGCACCGCCCCCACCCCCATTGGAGATGCATCACAGGTCAGAACTACTGGGCATTTGGGGTTGAAGTGGGTCAGTATGGCGTCGGACGCCAGGAGGCTTTTTAGCTCGCTAAATGCCCTTTCTTGGTCATCGCCCCACTTCCATGCCTGGTCTTTCTTTAGCAGTTTGTGTAGCGGCTCAGCCACCGCTGCCTTTTCGAATATTGTCAGGACCTTCCCCAACCTCTTGGCCAATTCAGCCTGACTCCCCCCCGTTATTAACACGTCATCAAAATAAGGCAACACCCCCTCCAGTCCCTTCAGGAGGCGTTCCACGAGTGACTGGAAAATTCCTGGCGCCGAATTCACGCCGAATTGGAGGCGCGTCACCTGGAACGCCCCCTTATGGGTGACTATGGTCTGCGCAGCAGCTGCGGCAGGGGACACCGTAAGCTGCTGGTAGGCCTGTGCTAAGTCGAGCTTAGCGAAACACTTCCCCCCGTGTAACCTGGCCAGCAGATGGCTGACTACCGGCACCGGATATGCATTCGGGCGGATCGCCTTGTTGATGGTGCACTTGTAGTCGGCGCATATGCGGACCTCCCCATTGGCTTTTAGTGCGGTTACAATTGGAGTTTCCCACTCCACAGAATCAACAGGCACAAGGATTCCCTGACCCACCAATTTGTCCAGTTCCGCCTCTATCTTGTCCTTGAGTGCAAACGGCACCCGGCGTGGTTTTAGGCGAATTGGGCGGACCTCCGGGTCCAGGTCGAAAGTCACTGGGGGCCCCTTGAATTTCCCCAGTCCCTTTTTGAAGACTTCAGGGTGCGCCTCGCACACCTCCTGAATTGGATCAGTCCCAACGGCATGCATCCCAACGGCGTGCACCCCCCCCCCAATAAACAACCCCAGGGGCTGGAACCATTGAGTTCCGAGGAGGCTGCAATCTCCTCCCTTGAGCACGACTAGGGGAAGGGACGTGGCGTGCTCCTTGAATTTGACCTGAAATTCTCCAACCCCCAACACTGGAATACTGTTCCCTTGCACGTCCCGTAGTGTGGACCTCAATACTTTGAGCTTGGGTCGATTGGGGGGGGCAATTCCCAAAAACTCCCTCTGGGAAATGATTGAATATGAGGACCCCGAGTCAATTTCCATCCTAATGGGAGCCCCTTGGACTAGTACCTCAACAAAGTAGCGGGGGTGTCCTGTAGACACGCTGAACACTGGGGCGTCGTCCTCGCTGCCGTCGGAGATGCGGCCCACGCCGTCCTGCTTCCGCGTGGCCTGGGCGCCGTCCTTGGGTCTCGTTGGGCGGTCTTGTCCCGCGGAACGGTCTGCGGAGCTCCTCCGGGTCTCGCGCTTCTTCCTGCACACCTTGGCGATGTGCCCGCGGCGGCCGCAGTTGTGGCACTCGGCCTTCCGGAAGGGGCATTTCACACGGTCGTGGGCCGCTCCACAGCCGTCACATCGCCGGCTCTCCTTCCGGACCCTCCGGACGTCCTCGTCGTCGCTGCTCTCTGTGGACGACCTCGAAGTTCGCCGGGCCGCCTGTACCGGAGCCTCTGCCTTGCTCGACTTTGGCCGCCAGTCCTGAAGTTCTTGGACCCCGGCCTTCGTAGCTTCTGCGGCCTGGGCCGCTCTGACGACCTCCTGCAACGTGGGAGGCGGCTCTTGGTTCATTAATGTGCGCTGGGTCTCGGCGTCGTTCAGGCCGCACAGCACACAGTCCCGGAGGGTGATTTCGGCATTCTCCCATTTGCACGGGCCGGCCGCCAGCCGCAGGGCCGCCACGAATGCGGCGACCGTCTCCCCGGGCGCTTGGACTCGCCTCCAGAACGCACTCCGAGCGGGAAACATCGCCGTGGCGGGCCGGACGTGCTCATGCAGCATCTGCATGAGTTCCTTGGCCTTGAATTCGCTCACCCTCCTTGGTGCAATCAGGTCCACCAAGGTCCTTTTGGTTTCTTGTCCGAGCATCCTGGTGAAGATGGCCCTTTTCTTCGCCTCTTCCGTGACTTCGGACTCGATCAGTGCGGCCTGGAAGTCCATCTCGAAGATCTCCCAGTCGCCCGGTTTCCTGATTTCGAAACCGGCGCATGTCTTGGTCCTGTGGGCTGCCATATCCCACCTTCGTCGCCAATTTAGTGTAAGGGACCAAAGACAATGAAACAGCCGAAGGGTTGGCTTAACACAGGTTTATTGCATGATGATCCGGAGGAACATGTGGTAATGGCGGATGAGTGGCTCAATATATACAGCTGGCTATACATTTGAATGTGGCTCGTCGACAGACTATTGGTTGCTGCCTGCGTGACGTCGTAAGAGGTCACGCCCTTCTTGACCAGGTGAAGAGGTGGCGGGGAATCTTCCCGCGCTGCTGAACCAGGTGAATATGATCCATGAGAGCTGGACGCTCGCTACTGCCCTCTGGTGGTCACTAGCTCGCGTCCCCTTATTAGGTTTACATTGATACAGCTGATGGTTATAATGTTGCACACAGAAAGGTTACATTGATAACACATGGCAAAGGTACATTGTTAAAGGCACAGCTTTACAGAACATAACACTAGGACAAGCATGTTCTAAGGTCATCGAAATAAACACTAGTGCATGAAGTGTTGAGTTGAAGTCTCTTGGGAGCTGCTGCAAGTGAAATAACGTATCTACTCTGTGCACTGGAGCATCACAACACTTTAACTGCCACAGCTGCCTTGTGTGGAATTGTAAGATTTGTACTTGGTGGATTCTCTGCTGATGAACATAAAGTCATAAATCCCAAACTACAGCAGTGTTTTCAGAGTTCGACAAGGCAATTTAAAGAATAAAAATATTAGCAGGGCAAGAGAGCAGTGGGTTAAGTCAGAGACAGCAGGAAAAGGCCTAGGTTTCTTCTGTTTCATATCTGAAGTCCTTTGTACCTTCCAAATCTCTTCGGGTATAGTAAAGGTAAAGGCCGGCCTTGCTCGAAAGCCAATAACCTCCGTTTATAGCTAAATAGATTTTATTTGGTGTCTGCAGACATTTCTGTGGCAATAAAGTGGACCACTGGACAGCACAAGTTTTATTCTGTGCTAGCAGGGTCTCATCTCGGTGGAATCATTTCTAAAAGCTGAGCAACCTACCTAGATACAGTACATGACAAATCACCCTTTTATACTCTTTTTGGGCTTCCACCCTCCCACATATTTCATCACCTATTCTGATTGGTTTAGCAAGCAAAATACAGAAAAAAGCTTGGCAACTAATCAACAGTTGACCTAGTTGGCCTACATACCATAATCATTTTATTGGCTATACTGTATCTTTCTACAGCATGTCAGATCTAATCACATGCAGACAGCATGGCTCCTTTATTACAACTGTGAACACGATTATGGATATCAGTTTACAGGATATAGCTAAACCACAAGCTACAGGATGTCTCTGAAGCAAGACAGAGGAAATGGAGCAAGGCAGAACGGCCTAGAATTTGTTGTTGTTCAGTCGCACACTAAATTCCGATCTTTTGCGACACCATGGACCACCGCACGCCAGGCACCCCTCTCCTCCACCATCCTCCTCAGGCCACCTAGCTTTGTGCCCAATGCATCAACAGTGACATCTAGCCATCTCATTCTCTGCCGCCCCGTCTTCTTTTGCCCTTGACCTTTCCCAGCATTTAGGCTTTCTCAAGTGAATCCTCTCTTCTCATTTGATGTCCAAAGCACTTTAATTTCATCTTCAATATTTGACCTTTAATTTCAGACAGGTGTAGCATTACCTCTGATAATGTAAGCAGAAATACCTGCTTTGACAACTTCAACAGAAGCAAGGCAATATATGAAGCAATACGCAGTAAGCCAGGCATGAGACATGGTATAATATAACATTTCCCTTTTAGTCAGGTTTAAGCAGGGGCCAGTTTAGGCAAGGGAATTTTCATTCTCCTACAAGTTTTATGCTTCCACAAATTTTATAGCAATTTAACCCTTTCAGCCATGTGGAAGGCATGGCTAGACACCGGAGCGCATGGAATGCTATTACCTTCCCACTGGCTGTTCCATTCCAATATTTAATGTTGACTTAGGTAATGCCCATTGTATCTGGCAGGGCAGAAGCTAATAATAGGTAAAGGTGGGGGGTGATCGGCAGAGCTTGGTGCAGAAGGCGTTGCCTGGAAACACCTGCAGGAACTGACCTTTCCACATAGAGAGAAAGGCAGACAAACAGGCAAGTATTTACATGTACTCTGGAGAAAGAGTGCCAGGTCAGAGATACCTGGCTGGGTGTGGATAGCCAGTGCCAGGGAGCGACAGTGCCCCGTGTGCCAACCTGCTTCTGCTGTAAGAATAACTAAGGAGAATTTAACTTGAACCAATTTCAATCAGCTTTCCACAACATGATTTTCAGTGGACCTCCCTTTTCCCCTCCTTCGAATCTGGCCATGCCTCTTTGTTAAGGTATTTCCAAATACCTGACTCTGAAGTACTGCAGCATAAATAATGCTCAGAAGTCTTTAGTTCCTTTTTCATTAAATTATTTATTAACAAAACTAACCAACATCTCTCACCATGAGAACAATACAACTAACACAGTCACCTCCTCACAGGTGAGAGAGAGAAAGTGCCTGGAAGTTAACAGTTTGTGACATTTACTTTGTGATGTCATCAGGTAGGTAGGAAAATAACAATCACTGATTGGTTCTTTCCGGATAATTGAAAATATGTTGAGCACTCATAATACAGCATAGTGCTGAGACTCTTCAATACCTATTGGAGACACGCACCTGTTTTTCTTCATTGGAGTATTCGGCTCTCTTGGGAGTGAAGCTGCACCCGAGGAGAGAGAGCCATTTTAAACTTCTGCATTTTGTCAACGCCTGAATCGTCAGCACTTTTACAGACATGGCTCTTACCAAAGACTGCAGACTGACCATGAACGATGGCCACAAAATCCCAGCGCTTGGATTTGGCACCTACTGTGCAAATCTTGTAAGTAGTTTTGACTTTCACTATTTCAGAGGTGACCTTTACCTTTCCAGAGGGAAACTGTGCTGTGGGCTAGCTAACTACTTAGGCGTCATGCTGAGGAAGGTGTGGGAGGGCAGGTAACAGGAGGGCTCGGGGACTGTGGTACAGACTGTGCATGCAAGGTCTCCCTTGCTTGAAAGCCAGTCGTGTCTACCAAAGATCAAGCACTGTCTGCATCTGTAGACTTTCCATGGCCGTGTGGCAGGTATGACTATACACCGAAGCACACAAAACATGTTACCTTTCCCCCCAAAGCAGTACCTATTTATCTACTGGTTTTTACAGTAATAGTTATAACACTGGTGGCTTTAAACAAGCATGTGTTGCTTGAAAATGTGGATCCTTTTTGCCCCAAAGCTTAACCAGAGATGAAACTAGGCTATTTCAGTTACAATTAATAGAAAAGTTTATTTAAATTACAGAAGATAAATAAGGATTAAATCTATGAAATGAAGGCACAGAATAAAAGAAATCACAAGAAAAATAAATGAATTACAATGCAATTGTAAGAAAAGTATCAATGAAATTACAGTTGTGCAAAGTTAACCACAATCAGCCTTTTAATAAAACACAAGGTTTGCCCCTAATCTTCCACCAACCCTCTAGTTGAAGCAGTCTTTGGCCTAAAGACTGAGAAAGAAAACTGGTAAGCTTTATTCCTGTTGTCCCAGGTGTTGTGTTTGGAATATTGTGCCCTTAAGTAATGTAACACTCGAATGAGTGGATATAATAATCACCAGCTGTAACACTGTAACCTTCTGTATCAGGACGCGAGCTAGTGACCACTAGGGGCAATAGCGAGCGCCCAGCTCACATGGTTCCAATTCCCCAAATACCTACAGCGCAGGAAGATTCCCGCCACCACCTCACCTGGACAAGAAGGGCGTGACGGGGAATGACGTCACGCAGACAGTAGCCAATGGGCTATCGAGGAGCCACATTCAAATGTATAGCCACAGTATATATTGAGCTGTTCATCCGCCATTACCACATGTTCCCCCGGACCATCATGCAATAAAGATGTGTTAAGCCAACCTTTCGGCTGTTCTATTGTCTTGGTTCTCATACACTAAACCAGGATTCCTGAAAGGACTTCAACCTTAGGAAATGTGTAAAGCTGAAACATGGTCTCAGCCATTGACTTTCATCATTTACTGTTATGTGATTTATTCACTGTTATGATTTGCATTTTTTTAACTGCCCTGAGTCGCGTAGTCGAGTGGGCGGCATATAAATGTGAACAATAATAATAATAATAATAATAATAATAATAATAATAATAATAATAATAATAATAATAATAATAATAATAATAATAATAATAATAATAATAATAATAATAATAATAATAATAAAAATAAAAATAAATAAATAAATAAATAAATAAATAAATTCCAAGGAACAGATTCCTGAAGACTCAGGGAAATGTGCAGCAGAATTGACCAGGAGAATCCAGATGGGAAAAATCAGAAGGGAAATGTAAAATGTAGTGAACTCACTAGTGGGTGTGGGTGTGCCTATGTGTGTAAGTAATAAATAAGGCAGTAAGATAGATGTAAAGTCTTCCAGAAGGAGTAATCTACCCCATTGTCACAGCAAATTAAGGCTCAAGGCCACAGAACAGTCAAAATTTGCAAGCATAAAATTCCATGAGAAAATTACATGCAGTTTGTCTCCAGGTGCAATTCAAGGTGCTGGTTTTGACCTTTGAAGCCCTATATGGTAGTGCGCCAGGATACCTAAGAGACCGCATTGCCCTGAGGACGTCTGTCCGTCCAACCAGAGCGGACCAGAGGGGTTCTCTAATTGTCCCATCAGCCAGAGGGGCTCACCTCTCTGGCACAAAGAGGAGAGCCTTAGTTCTCCGTGTCTGCGCCGGCCCTCTGGAACCTCCTGCCAACAGAGCTACGTCTCTGGACGGAATTGCTACCTTTCAGAAAAGAACTTAAAACCTGGCTGGCGGGCCAAGTGTGGGGTGCAGGTGGAAGGATGACCTCCATTGGGTGGCTGATATAGAAGAGGAGAAGAAGAAGAAGAGAATTCCTTCCCCATGGTTACTTCGGTCCCTGCACCCTTTTTAGGGGGTGGGTAGTTTTAAATAATTTTTAACCTGTTTTTATCTGGGATTGTCAACCGCCCTGAGTCAGCCTCGGCCGAGAGGGCGGTATATAAATTTAAGAATAAATAGAATAAATAAATTAAAATTAAAAAGTGAGCTGAGAAGCATGTGAGTGGGCATGAGTGTCTATCTAAGTCTCTTCTCTCAAGCAGCATTCAGGTTGTACCCCTAACCTTCAGTTCTGTGTTGATCAATGGAAAAATTCCAAGTGCAAAATATGCCCTGCTTTTTTATTCCCAGATGCTAAAATCATCTGTGTCCTACAGCATATGATATGATCATAGCATCTTATCAGGGTACACTCTGGGCCTTGCGCCATTGAAAGTATCCAACTTTTAGCCTGTCCATAATGTTCCTTTGTCTTCAGCATTATGAGAGCCTTGTTACCTTAGCAATTCTGTGTCTCTTTCTGCTCATTCCATTGTGCAAAAGTCCAGGCTGGAAAAATCCTCAGCTTGGGATAGATCAAGTGTTGGATGGATCCCAGAATTAGGTGCTTTACTGTGCCTCAAACGGGCTGTGGTGGCTTATGGTGAAAACACTGAGCTTGATGACTGGAAAGTTGGCAGGTTAGCAAGTTCAAGATCTGAGTGTTGCGCAACAAAGTGAGCTCCTGTTGTCTGTCCCAGCTCCTGCCAAAAGGAAACATTAATTCAAGGCTGTTTATGAAACAAACAAAGATTTGCCATTCCATAGGCAGGCCATTTCTCAGGTTCACAATTAAGTCCACTGGCCTCACATCTGCAGTCCAGGCCAGTCCATATGTCCACAGGTCTTCTGCCCATGTACTCTGAAAGTAGGCCCGTATTAACATTGCTGGTACTCTCCATACTTGCTCTAGGAGAGGTTGTAGCACCAGGAATCTGTTTATTACTACAAGAGTTGCAACATAGTCATTAAAGGTAACGATTGCTCGAAAGCCAGTCATATCTGACTCTAGGGTTCAGTGCTCATCTTTGTTTACAGTCAAAGAGCCAGCGCTGTCTGCATTTGCCAATGTTTCCATGGTCATGTGGCAGCCATGAATAGACACCAGAGTACACAGAACATTGTTACTTTCCCACTGAAGCTGTACCTATTTATCTACCTGCAATTTCTTGCTTTCAAAGTGCTAGGTTGTCAGGAGCTTGGACAGATAACAGGAGCTCACTTCATTGCACAACACTCAGGTCTTGAACTTGCTAACCTGCCAACTTTCCAGTCATCAAGCTCAGTGTCTTCACCATAAGCCACCATAGCCCGTTTGAGACACAGTAAAGCACCTAATTCTGAGATCCATCCAACACTTGATCTATCCCAAGCTGACAAAGTAGGAGCAGAGAAACACACCAAGTGTAAGATGTCCTTGGCTCTACAACATTTACCTCAAAGATGGTCACTTTTCCCTATTGGCAGGACCATGAGTGAGTTGGCAGGTGGTAGATATAGCTTTCAACTTTTGTAATACAGTAAAACCTCACATAAAGAGTCCCTCGCTTAGAGACTAACTCAAACAGCAGAATTTTCTCTGAATGGTCACCTTGCTTAACAACCAAAAACTCACTTAACAACTAAATCAGGGTTCACAAACACACACACAGAGAAGTTACAATTGGGTTCAATGGTTTTTTGCAGCTTAAAGAGCAAACTCGCTTAAAGAGCAAATCATGAAATGCATTATGCTCTTTTAGCGAGGTACCACTGTACCAGTAAAAACAAATACTGTATGTTTGTTCAACTTCACTGTGTGGAACTAATTCAAGCAGGTGAAAGTAGATTGATAACAAGGGTGGCAACTGGGTGGAGTGAGTACTGAGAAGAAGAAAGATTACCATGAAAAAGAACCTTATCGGGCCAGGATAAGAGAAAGATAGCGCACTGGGTAGATCAGAGGTCGGCAACCTTTTTAAGTCAGTGGCTGGGTCATGCTCCCTCAGACAGTTGAGGGGGCCAGATTGGTGGTTCCCCCCCCCTCCACCATAAATGCTGCCATAAACACATTCACAGCTGTAGTAAACACGTTTACAACAGCCATAAACACATCCAGTGGAGCGGTGGTGGTAGCAGCAGTTGGAGCGAGGGCGGGGGCCTGATGTTTTGGCCCCACGGGCCTTAGGTTGCCGACCCCTGGAGTAGATGATGGATGGTACAGATGGGTCTCGAATCTGGTGAAACTGGGTATATTTTCTATTGGAAAATATAACTGGCTAGTAGTGTGACACCTAAACAACTCTGGTTTTTATCCTGATTCGGCATACTCTGAAAGCTCTATGCATTTGGCTCAATGAGTACTGCTAAGGGTTGATCACAGAAGGTTGCAATTGGCAGTGTTGAACATATCTTGTTATGTGTGATAAAGATGGAACTGACCTCTAGTAACCCTAATAGGGCTTTCAAGGCAAGTGGGATATTTAAGGAGTCATTTTACCAGTCTTAATGCCTCGTTGTTTTTCCATGAGAATAGAAACCACATCTCCTGAATTCTAGTCTATCACATCAAACTGGGTACAGCTCTGTGGTTTAGGATGACTGCTGAGTCCAACATTCAGTTCTCCACTGTGCCTTTTGGAGAAAAACTTGCCTATGTAGTTATGGACAATATCTACAGTCCCTGGACAACCCTAGGAGAAAGGCATGTTAAACTACTTCTGTATAGTCTCTGCCTAGAAAATCCTGAAAAGGGTTGCCATGAGACAGAATTGACTTGACGGCATGCAATTATTATAGCTGAACATAAGTGGCCCTAAAAACATACACATATTTGTGTGTAGACACAAAAACAATCTCATTCACAACATTCTTACGTAATGTCCCTTGAGCTATCTGAGGAATCATGATTTATTTACTGTATTTTCTGGCATATAAGACTACTTTTTAACCCCGAAAAATCTGTGCCAAAGTCGGGGGTCGTCTTATAGGACAGGTACTTAACTGCAGCTTGTTTCCCCTTGCTTCATATGTCCGGCGCATATGGTGGGGGGTGCCGCGGCCGAGTCCCTGCTCTGTGCGAGGAGTATGAAGCAAGGGGAAGCAAGCTGCACACATCTTCCTGTACCTCGAGGAGGAGAACGTGAGCGTGGATTGGCTCTCCACCAGAACCTGCCCATTCGACTCGGAGGGCTGCGCATCTTGGTTGAGTGTGGGTTAATTTTTATTTGGTGTGCATTGGAAGAGGGGTAGTCTATATTTTAACTGGAAAAGTTGGGGGTCGTCTTATACGCCCAGTCGTCTTATACGCCGGAAAATACAGTATTTATTGTTTATTTATTTAAAATATTTTTACCATTGTCTGCAGAGCTAGAGAATACTGGCTGCCACAGTTATTGCCTCCCACAAAGTAATACACAAAGCAACTAGTTTTGTTTTTTTTAAAGCCTAGTGGTCTAATTCTTACCTTTTAAAATGGCAGAATCAAAAAAGTCAGTGTGAGGAAGCTACCAAGACAGCAATAGAAGTTGGCTTTCGTCACATTGATGGTGCATATATATATGGCACTGAAGACCAGGTTGGACGAGCCGTTCATCAGAAGATTGCAGATGGAACAGTAAAAAGGGAAGACATTTTCTACACAGGAAAGGTAACCTCTTCTAGATGTCCTTTTGTCTTTTGATCAACAAGATGCTCAGATATTCAGGTGCAGAGCTTGGAAAAGTTATTTTCCAACAATGAATACCAGAATTTTCTGGCCAGCAGAGTCAGTATCATGAGAACCCACAGATGTAAATATGTACACTTACACAGGTGTAAATTCACAATAGCCTTATGGCCATTAACAGAAAGGTTTTTAACATGGTACCTTCACTTTTGAATTAAACCTGATTAAATATATCTGATATCCTGTCCTTATCTATTATTGTTCTCAGCTAGACATTTTTTCTTAGTTCAAATTCTGCTAATTGGATTTGGATGAACAAGTCCAGTTATACTTTCATCAAGTCATTGATCTGGATTGCTTTCTTTGGTAAGGGGGGCGGGGAGATGTTAACAAGTGACATGGTGACACTAACTTTAACAAAGATGGATGTATAAACTGGGCTGCCCCCAAAAATAAAGCAGCATGTAAGAGGCACATTCCATTCATTGAACTCAGGTTGTGTCATACCCCGGACCCGACAAGGCACATGAGGCATAATATCCCACAAGCTCCATTTCGTCATTCGTGAAACAAGATGCAGGAAGCATATGCCTCATTTTTTTTAAATGGAAGTATGGTTCTGGGATAGTGGTGGCAAACCTAGGGCATGCATGCTAGAGGAGGCACTCAGAGCCCTCTCTGTCGGCACACGCACCATTGCCTGAGTTTAGTGTATGAGAGTCAAGACACAAGGCACAGCCAAAGGCTGGGTTAACTCAGGTTTATTGCATGGTGGACAGAGGGAACATGAGGTAATGGTGGACGAACAGCTCTATATATATGGTAGGAACATGTTTGAATGTGGCTCCACGGTAGCCCGTTGGCTACTGGTCCGCGTGACGTCATGGTTGGTCATGCCCTTCTTGTCCAGGTGTAGGTAGCGGCGGGAAGCTTCCCGCGCTGCGGTCTTTGATGGGTTTGAACCAAGAGAGCTTGGACGCTCGCTGCTGCCAGCTGGTGGTCATTAGCTCGCGTCCTATTACAGGGTTTATATGATACAGCTGAAGGTTACATTGTTACTCATTGGCAAGGTTACATTGGTTCAGATACATTGATATCACATGTAGAAGGTTACACTATTAGGACACAACACTCCTCCCCCCTAGGATGAGACGAAGTCTCTCAGCCAAGATGGCTTATTTCGAACACGCTGGGGTCTCGGCGCGGGCTGCCCTGCCCCGGCTTCGCTGCCTCCTCCTTGCTCCCTGGCTTCCTGCCCTGCAATCGGAGAGGATGACTTGTTAGTGGTTTGCCGCGGCTCCGCGGCTTTGTTGGGAGGTGTGTGCTTTGTTTGGGAAGAACCGGGGGCACTGGGGGCTAACGAAAAACCCCTCTTCTCGCTTGGATGGGTGGGGGAACACTCCGAAAAACCCCCCCGGCTAGCAAAATCAAGATCAAAATCGGATTCGGGGGAAGCGGCAGCGGCGGCCGCACACTCCTTTTCCCTCCCCCCGGGCTCGGATAGAACTGGGGTATCAAAAGGATATGAGTCGGGCTCGCTGCTTTCCCCCCTGTCTCCCCCTTGGGCTAAACGGGTGGGGGAGAACCCTATCGCTGAATCCTGTCGCTGTGCCCCACTGGTCGGCCCCTCGCTCACTCGGTGCCTCAGTTGGTCAGCGTGCCTCCTCCAGAGGAGGCCGGTGCTAGTTTCCACCCGATAGGACACTGGCCCCGTCTGTTCTATTATCGTCCCTGGCACCCAGGCTGGGCCTGCGTTGGCATAGTTCCTGCAGTGTACAGGGTCGCCTACGCCGAAACCTTTCGAGACCGCTAACCCTATGTTCTTCCCTTTGTCCTCGACCCTCGACGGGTCTAGCCTGGACAAAAGCGTGGTCAGTTTCCTCCGCATCAGCAGCTCAGCCGGCGAGTATCCAGACGCTAAGGGGGTCACTCTGTACGCTAATAGAAATTGACAAACTTGGTGATTTAGATCTCCCGAGCCCATGCGCCGCAGCGCATCTTTTGTGGTGCGCACCAACCGTTCCACTTGGCCATTCGTGGCCGGGTGAAACGGCGCGGATGTGACATGCCGTATTGCATTTGCCTCCATGAATGCTGCGAACTCAGCGGACGTGAAACAACTGGCGTTATCGCTGACCAAAGTGTCGGGTAAGCCGAACGTGGAAAAGACCCTCCTTAGCTGGCGAATGGTAGTGGCGGAGGATGTGCTCTTTACCGGAATGACCTCCAGCCACTTTGAGTATGCATCCACCACCAGGAGAAACATGGTTCCCCGGAATGGGCCAGCAAAATCTACGTGCACCCTGGACCACGGTCCCCTTGCTGCGTCCCATTCCCTATGCGGCAGGCGGGTCACCTCCGGTCGAGAGCATTGACATGCCTCACAAGTGCCAACCATCTGCTCTATGTCGGCGTCCAGCTGGGGCCACCAGAAGTAACTCCGGGCCAACGCCTTGGAACGGACGATTCCCGGGTGGCTGACGTGCAACAGCTTTAGCACCTTCGGCCGCAGGGACGTAGGAACCACCACCCGTTGGCCCCACAAAAGGCACCCCCTCTCTAAAGACAACTCCACTCGCTTTCGGAAGAATGGGTCGAATTCCGTGCCTGGGGATGACGCCGGCCACCCCTTCTGCACCCACGAGCATACCTTCTCTAGTGTTCTATCCTTTCCGGTCGCCCTAGCAATGTCGGCCGGTACTATCGGGGGTGACTCCAAGACCTCTATTAGCAATACCTGGCGGTCTCTTCTTACCCCTGCCTTCTGGTCGTCCGACAAGGGTAACGGCGACCGTGAGAGCGCGTCTGCATGGCTGATTTCCTTCCCTGGCCGGTATTCTAACTCATGTTGATATGCGTTAAGAAAAATAGCCCACCGCAGCATCCTCGGGGACAGGATCTGTGGCGTGGGCTTATTTGCAGTGAAGATTCCTAACAGGGGCTTGTGATCAGTAACGATCTTGAACGGCCGACCATACAGAAAATCGTGAAATTTCTTGGTTCCCGCTACTATCGCTAGTGCCTCCCTATCGGTCTGTGCGTAATTCCGCTCTGCTTGGGACAGGGACCTTGAATAAAACGCTATCGGGGCCTCCCTTCCGTCGTCTAACACGTGGCAAAGCACCGCCCCCACCCCCACCGGGGATGCATCGCAGACCAAAACTATGGGCCGTTTGGGGTCGAAATGAGTCAGGATTGCCTCGGATGTGAGGAGTTGCTTTAACTCCGTGAACGCTCTTTCTTGCTCGTCACCCCACAGCCATTTTTCCTCTTTTTTAAGCAGCCGATGGAGCGGCTCGGCAACAGACGCCTTCCGTGGAAGGAAGGTATGGTAGAAATTGAGAAGCCCCAGAAATGACTGAAGCTCGGTTTTGGAAGTGGGGCGAGGGGCTTTCTTAATGGCGGCTACCTTAGATTTGGACGGCCTAATTCCCTCGGGTGTGACACGGAACCCTAAAAACTCAACCTCTGTTTCGAAAAATACACATTTGTCTTTTCTCAGTCGCAGCCCCGCTTTCTCGAACACGGCCAGGACCTTATCCAATCTGTGGGCCAGCTCGGCCTTACTCCCCCCCGTTATCAGCACGTCATCAAAATATGGCAACACCCCCTCCAACCCCTTCAGGAGGCGTTCCACCAGCGACTGAAAAATGCCAGGTGCCGAGTTCACGCCGAACTGTAACCTCGACACCTGGAACGCCCCCTTATGTGTGACTATTGTTTGTGCCGCCGCTGTGGCGGGGGTTACCGGGAGTTGCTGGTAGGCCTGTGCTAAATCGAGTTTAGCGAAACACTTTCCCCCATTCAGCCTGGCCAGAAGGTGGCTGACCACTGGCACCGGGTATGCATTAGGGCGGATTGCCTTATTAAGGGTACACTTATAATCAGCGCAGATGCGCACCTCCCCGTTAGCCTTCAGTGCTGTTACAATTGGAGTCTCCCACTCCGCGGAATCCACAGGAACGAGAATTCCTTGACCCACCAGTTTGTCCAGTTCCGCCTCTATTTTGTCCTTAAGCGCGAACGGTACCCTGCGCGGTTTAAGTCTTATCGGGCGGACCTCCGGGTCTAAGTCGAAGGCTACAGGGGGTCCCTTGAACTTTCCCAGTCCACTTTTAAAAACGGCGGGGTGTGCGTCACACACTGCTTGTATTGGGTCCTCGCCTACGGCATGCACCCCCCCCTATGAACAGGCCTAAGGGCTGAAACCACTGTGTTCCGAGGAGGCTACAACTCCCCCCTTTTAGCACCACTAGGGGAAGTTCCGCAGAATGTCTCTTAAAGCGAACCCGGAACGTTCCGACCCCCAACACTGGAATGCTGTTCCCCTGAACGTCCCGTAGTGTGGCCCTCAACGCTTTAAGTTTAGGCCGCACGTGGGGGTCGATTTTCAAGAACTCTCTCTGGGGGATTATGGAATAGGAGGACCCCGAGTCAACTTCCATCCTAATAGGGGTCCCTTGTACTAGTACCTCAACAAAGTAATGGGGCTGTCCCGCAGACACGTTGAACACAGGAGCGTCGCCCTCGCTGTCGTCCGAGATGCGGCCCACGCCGTCCTGCTTCCTCGTGGCCCAGGCGCCATCTTTGGGCCTCGCTGGACGGTCCGGTCTGGCTGAACGGTCTTGCGACTGTCTCCGGCCCTCTCTCCATTTCCTGCACGCCTTGGCGATGTGCCCCCGACGTCCGCAGTTGAAGCACTCGGCTTTCCTGAATGGGCACTTCACGCGCTCATGGGCCGCTCCGCAACCATCGCAGCGGCGCCCGCCTCTCCGGACCTTCTGGACCTCCTCGCCATCGCTGCTTTCTGAAGACGATTTCGAGGTCGGTCGGGTTGCATGCACCGACTGACCGGACTTCCCGTGCGACGAGTTTTCCGCTTTGCCGGCCCTCGGACGCCACTCACGCCACTTGTGCATCTCGTCTACTCCAGCATTCGTGGATTCCGCGGCTTCCGCGGCCTCTACAACCTCTTCCAGTGTGGGTGGTGGCTCCTTGTTCATCAAGCTGCGCTGTACTTCCTTGTCCTTCAGGCCACACAGCACTCCGTCCCTGAGGGCCATCTCTAGGATGTGGTCCCATTTGCAGGGGGCGGCGGCTACCCTCATAGCCGTTACGAAGGCTTCTACCGACTCGTCCGGCGCTTGAACTCGCCTCCAAAACGCACTCCGAGCGGGAAACATTGCCCTCGAGGGTCGGAAACGCTCACGCAGCATTTTCATGATGTCACCGGCTTTGAAATCGCTCATCTTCTTCGGTGCAAGGATGCCCACCAGCGTCCGCTTGGTTTCCATCCCAAGCATGCGGGTGAGGATGGCCCTCTTCCTTTCCTCGTCGTCTTCTTTGACTTTGAGCTCCACCAGTGCCGCCTGGAAGTCCATCTCAAAAAGCTCCCAGTCTTGCGGTTTGGTGATGTTGAACCCGCTCTGTGTCCTGGCTCCGTGGGGATCCATCATCCCACCTTCGTCGCCAATTTAGTGTATGAGAGTCAAGACACAAGGCACAGCCAAAGGCTGGGTTAACTCAGGTTTATTGCATGGTGGACAGAGGGAACATGAGGTAATGGCGGACGAACAGCTCTATATATATGGTAGGAACATGTTTGAATGTGGCTCCACGGTAGCCCGTTGGCTACTGGTCCGCGTGACGTCATGGTTGGTCACGCCCTTCTTGTCCAGGTGTAGGTAGCGGCGGGAAGCTTCCCGCGCTGCGGTCTTTGATGGGTTTGAACCAAGAGAGCTTGGACGCTCGCTGCTGCCAGCTGGTGGTCATTAGCTCGCGTCCTATTACAGGGTTTATATGATACAGCTGAAGGTTACATTGTTACTCATTAGCAAGGTTACATTGGTTCAGATACATTGATATCACATGTAGAAGGTTACACTATTAGGACACAACACTGAGCATAGAGTTTGCCCCGCCCCTCCTCAGCCCAGCAGCCCAATGGGAGTGCTTCCTCCCTCCCCCCAGCACAGAGTTCACTCCATCCCTCTGCCCAGCAGCCCAATGAGAGCACTTCCTCCCTCCCCTCAACACATAATTTGGCCCACCCCTATGTGGCACAGACAGCAGCCTGTTCAGTTTGGGCACTCGTTCCTTAAAAGGTTCACCATCACTGTTCTAGGAGATTCTAAGAATGAAATCCCATCTTAAAAGAGGCTTGTTTACTGCATATGTCTTTTTTCAAGAGAAATTGCATGGGTTTTTTGGGAGCAACGCTATGCTTCCAAAACATGATATTGGTGTGCTAAAGTTACCGGACCTGGTGAAGAGTAGCCGAGAATGCCAAGGAGAAGGGTAATTCTGTGGGTCATGTTACCTGCCTCTGTTTGCAGTGTAAACCGCATACAAGTATTCTTTGGGAGTAACCTCACACTTCCTGAGTTAACATGAGTAACACATGGTGAGCACTTATATGTGAGCACTTAGCCATAAGAAACAAATTGTGTCTTTGCTAAGATCTCTCTCCCATGAATTCTCATAGTTCTACAGCTGTTATCAAAGATTAAACATCTATATTTTTGACAGCTTTGGAATACCTTCCATCGGCCTGAGTTGGTTCGGAAGTGCTTAGAAGAGTCCCTGAAGAATCTCCAATTTGACTACATGGATCTTTTCATAATCCATAACCCTTATTCTCTAAAGGTGAATATTCACTGATATCAATGTAAAGTTTTACAGCAAAATCCAACTGATGAAAAAAAAATGTGCTAAGGTAATCAATCATATGGTGCTTTTCAGCTCTTTCTTGCATATTTTGGTGCACAAGCAGTCATGTACTGTACTCTAGTATAATTGCACAAGGAAACATGCTTCTGACTTTTATACGTAGGTTGTAATATCTTCCACCTAGTGCCCCATCCAAATGATTTGGATTTCAACTCATATCCACTCTACCCATACCTGCCAGTGATGGAAGGTAATGGGATTTGTGATCTACAAAATGTGAAGGTTGCTAGGCTCTAGAAGACTAACAGAAGAATATTTCACTTGAACAAAACAGGCAGGCTGCTGTGTAAGGAATGATCATGGGCAGAAGTGGGAAATTTTACTTTTTTTAGTCTATTCCCAAAATCATACATCCAATCATGAAAATTAGTAATATTTGCCACTGCTGGCTGAGCATATTACTGGTTCATTTGTCATGATTTGGCCAACAAAGTTTTGAAACTGTAGCTTGCTTGCTTACCTTGACTAGACTTTAGCCAGTTCTCACAACATTTACTCTCTTTCAGGTCTGATTATAGACTGTCTGGAACATCTGGTAGTGGCCATAGTCTCCAGGTTTCCTGCAAAATTTGCTCTTTTGACCTCTTTTCCAGGATGTCTTGCAGCCCACATTGCTCTGCTCCCCACTAAGGCCAAATGCTGTATTTATTTTTTCTCTTATTTTATTCCAGCCTGGACAAGAGTTGATGCCCCAGGATGAAAATGAAAAATTGCTTACTGACAACATAGATCTTCGTAAAACATGGGAGGTAGGTGGCAGAATTTGTGATCAGGACTTTAAGATAAACTTCTTTAAAATGCACAAGACAGAGGACTCATGCATTTGTTTCTCTCATAATATCCTTTTTCTGAGAGCCTGTGAGATTAGTAGGTCTAACTCAGGGTTCCTCAACTTTGGTTCTCCAGATGTTCTTGGGCTCTAATCCCCAGAATCCCTGATCAGCAGGAGCACTGACTTAGGCTTCTGGTAATTGAAGGCCAAGAACATCTGGAGAGTCAGGTTTGAGGAACCCTGGTATAACCCATTGCTGAAATCTACCCCCCGCCCCCGGGTCTCAGGACACCAGTCTCAGGACAGTTCTCCTCTGGCTGTGCCTATCTCATAAAGCTTCCTCAATTAACCCATTAGCAGATAGTTTATTTTGCAAAACAGAACCAAACTCCACAATATTCAAACTAACTCCCATCAGAGATTTTATGTTATTACTGCTGTAAATAGCCACACTAATTGCATGTTATTACTGGTTGTAAATAACTCACTGATTTGCGTACCCATCTGTTGAACCACCTACTTGTGTGCCCAGCCACTCTTGGCCTCTATACCAGATATCTATACCTATAAATCCAGACGTTAACTGTTGGAATTCGGCATACGCTTCTGCATCCATCCATACTATCCTGTACCGAGCCTCCTGCTCTTGCCCAAACCCGGCCCGCAGAGTACTGCAGGGTTGCCGAAGCTGCCAGTGGGGCAAGAGCCCCACAAACATGAACAAAAGGAAACAACTTCAATTCCCAACGTCCTCTGCACCGCGCCGTGCCTCAGCCAATCAGGCTGACAGGCGCGAGCAAAAAGAATGTTGGGAAACGCGGCGCACCCAATTGAAATCGAGCCACAGAAAAAAACGCCACACAAATGCAAACAAAACAAACAAAACTCCAAGTCCCAGCATCCTACACACCGTTAGCACTTCAGCCAATCAGGAAAAAGCCAGCGCGCAAAAAGTAAAAATGAAAAAAGGCCGGCATCCCGCAACAGGAGCGCAAGTCTGCCGCAGGCAGATGCAGCGGATGCAGCGCCTCATGGCCTCGCAAAACAAAACAAAAAAAACACAGCAAGACACCCACCAGCCTTCTTTCCTGGAGCAACGGGGAGAAGAGGGACTCCCTCTCCTCCATGCTACCCCGCCGAAGACACAGCGAGACCACTGCCAGCCTCAAGGTAAGTTGAGCCGGGGTTGCAAAAAACCACCAGCAGGCAGCAGTTCGTCAGGGAAAGCACACTCCCTGGCGAATGACTGGCTGCTGCCTTTGTACTTCCAACACCACTGTTTCGAGAACTAACACGAAACAGCAGTGGAGGTAATACAAAATCAGCAGCCAGCAATCCGCAAGGAAGAGCACCACCCCTTACGGATCACTGCCTGCCGATCTCCAGTTAAGTAAGCCAGGAGAAAAAGGAGACAGAGAGGAGAGAACCATTGTCAGGCAGATAGCTCTTCTCTGCCTCCTTCTCCCCTGACCTTCCTAATGAACCTTACCAGGAGAAGAACAGGCTCTGCCGGCTACTCCTTTTCTCCATTGCTGCATCGAACCCAAAATTCAAAGCAGCACTGGGGAAAAGAGGAACCGGCAGGCAGGCTGTTCTTCAAGCAAAAGTACACACCAACAACAAAAATAAACAATTACCAAAAATGCCAAACACCAAAATTAATAAAACACAAATAAATAAATAAATAAATAATGCATTAATAAACAAAAAAGTAAACAACAAAATCCACAAACAAAAACATCTACAATACCAGAAAAGCACAGAAAAAACACCTAACTACAACACGAAAATACCTAACTCTAACAACACAACTACCACAAATTACACAAATAAACACCAACAAAATCACAAAAATAAAAAAACAGAAATAAACAAACCAATAAAACACATCTAAAACCCAACAAAACCACAAAAGAACAAACAGAAACACCTCCCAGCCCACCACCACAAGAACAAAACAAAGAAAAAACCCAAAAGAAAGAAAAGCAGAGAACTCATGCCCAGCACGTCCTCCCTCCACGAGACTGGAACAGAAATTAAGAAACAAAGACTTCTTACCAGAAGAAGCCCCACCTAGAGGCCAGCAGAGAAAAAACAAGTGAAACAAAAAAAGTATCCAACACTATTACTAACAGCCCCACCTGCAGGCAGGAAGATTAAAAACAAGTCAAAAAAATTCAAAGCAGCCCTCTTGTTAACAGCCTCACCTAGAGGCTACAAGAGTAAAAACAACTAAAAAAAGAATAAATCAAAAGTTTACAGAATTAACAAATATGTTAAATAAAAAACATTTGTAGCATCCTCTGTTTATTTTTTTACTAAAAAAACCCCCACAAAACACAGTTTATAACAGCCCGGCAAAGCCGGACAACCTATGCAAGTGTATAAATAGATGCCATGAACATTCACTCTTACGTCTCACAAAGTGGGCTTGATCCATGAAAGCTAACATTTTAAAAAAGGAGTTAGTCTTTAAGGTGCCACAATGTTTTTTGTCTTTTGTTTACTCTCTGATAGAACAGTCTCACAGAGTTAGTTCCAAGTCATGCCCTGCTTTGTTCTGCTCAGCGGTAGGTCCAGCTTCAAGTCCAGTTTCTAAGACAGTTGGAGCTAAGAGTTACTTGACATGTTGTGTTTTCTCTTAGGCAATTGAGGCATGCAAGGATGCGGGCTTGGTGAAGTCTATTGGAGTGTCCAATTTCACCTGTAAGCAGCTGGAATTGATCCTGAACAAGCCAGGACTGAAATACAAACCTGTTTTAAACCAGGTGAAGTGTGATTGCCTTTTAAGCATGTATGAATTGGTGTTAAAGGTTGCTGTCTCCCCTCCTACCCCTGTAATCGGAAGGGTCCCAAGGCCTTCCCTAGGTAAAAAAATGATGCCTAGAGAATGTCAGAATCTGAGAGGGCAGGATATAAAGAATTGAGTTGAGTTGAGTTGAGTTCAATTCAATTCAATTCAATTCAATTGATGGTGATATGACCCACATTTACACTTCAGAACTTTGAAAACTCTATTTCAGTCATTTTTTAAAATACAGTATATATTGTTCAAATCTTAGAATGATAGAATTGTAGGGCTGGATAGGACCTGGAGAGTCATTAATTCGACCTCCTCAACTCTAGTAACTTTTCAATAACTTTAAGGGAAGAGTACATTTAAAAGTCTCCAGCTATGACACTAGGCAGTTTTACATCTGTTTATGTTTTTCAAATAATTATCTCAGATCGGTGTGTAGTTAATTAGCACTTTAAACATTGCCCTGTCACATATTGTTCCCAAGATAGATTACTCTTCTCTGTTCATAAATCACCACTGAAGGGGTTAATCATAATGATTAATAATTGTAATCTGCTCTAGAATGAAGACACAACTGAGACAAAAGCTACATAGGACACGCCCTTCTTCTTTACAAAGTGGTGAAACAACATCCTTCCAGAGACAAATTCTGCTATAACTGAGCATTCAGAGTTGCAAATGATATCTGTGTTTACGTCTCTCTGACCAACCACAAAGCAAACACAACAGACATTGTGAAGGAAACCTTGAGTTAGGGTTTCAATGAGGTCTTTTACCTCTTAAGGCAGGGGTGCCCAAATATTTTGGGCCACGGGCAGGCCTTGCCGCTCCCAGAAGTGGAAGTAAAACGTGCATACACATGTAGAATGCACCCACGCATGTGCAGAATGCTGCCATAAATGCATTTATGATAGCCATGGGTCATTTACAGAAGCTTTCTGCAAGGCCAGCAGGGCCATAGTTTGGGCACACCTGTCTTAAGGTAAAAACAGGGTTTGTATTGCATGTCATCATATAGTTTGATTTCTTTGACAGGAAAGTTTAAGCTCCAAACCCATCTGCTTCACTCCAGAGGATGTGATACTGCAGACCACGTCTAAAAATGGTCTTTTAATGCACAAGAAAACTCAATGCATCTGAACAAACACACATTTTAGCAGATGAACTCTGCAACAAATGCTTTCATGTGTGGCTGTATACACCTCAATCTTCTTCCTGTCTCTCTGTGTTCTTCTCTTCCCATTCTGAAGTCTCATCTTTGGGTTTGTGTTGGGGGCTGTTGACAATGCAGGTTGAATGCCATGCTTTTTGGAACCGAAGCAAGCTGCTGGCCTTCTGCAAATCAAATGGGATTCTCCTGGAAGCATATAGTGTCTTGGGATCTCAGAGGGACCCTAAATGGTAAGAGAATAAGAGGGAGGGAGTGGAAGTGAGATAGAGTTAGAGAATGCTCTCCTACTTCTGGCTCTGGCCTTCTCCATAGCCGGAATTTGCTAAAATGTAAATTTAACCCTCTCTGCCCAATCTAAGCATTTTGGGGTCAGGTTAGGGACCACTTTTGCCTACTGGATGTCCTTCATAAATCTCTAGGCAGGGCCTGCTTGATGGTGTCCCCATCGTGCTAGAATATTTTCCTGGAAGAATTTACTAACCTCTGCCCTCCCTATTTCAAAGCATGTTCAGAAACTTTGATGTAACTTTTGCTTGTTTCCCCATTATGCTGGAATATTTTCCTAAAATAATTCAACAAACTATCCTTCCTATTTTAAGGCATGTTCAGAAACTTTGGTGTAACTTTTGTTTGTTTCCACTTAAAATCTTCTTGTATTGTAATGCATGTCTTTATAACCAATAAGGTTGGTTGGTTATATGGAATTTTAATTTTTTGTTGCAAGCTGCTTCATGTAGACGTTCTTTCTTGGGAGATATAATAAGATCTGGATTGTAGCAATCAATATGTGCCAATATGTATTCTTTTTATCCATATGGGAAACTTCTCCAAGGTTTTAATTTAATTACTATAAATCTGTTTATTTTTAACCAAATGATACCAACAATAAACTGCTGCAGCCTTGAGTGGTTTTGATCTGGGTTCTCCAAGTAAAAGTTGCTCTTTCTTAAAAGGCTTAGTGGTCAAGATGCTGAACTTGATGACTGGAAGGTTGGCAGGTCAGCAGTTCAAGACCTGAGTGCTGCATGACAGAGTGAGCTTCCCAGCTTCCAACCTAACAGTTCGAAAGAAAGAAATTGCAAGTAGATAAATAGGTGGCACTTTGGTGGGAAGGTAAACAGCATTCCATGCACTCCAGTTGTGCCTGCCACATGTCCACGGAAATGTCTATAGATGCAGACAGCGCTGGCTCTTTGGCTATAAACATTGATGAGCACCAAACCCTAGAGTCGGAGATGACTCGGTTCTCCAGAGAAACTTTTTTTTTTAATAGGAAACTGTATCTTCCTCCCTTCTGCAACAATTAGCCTGATTTCCGTGGCTGCTGAGTTTGCTCAATCTTTCTTAGGCCCCACTGTTTACTATTTTTATTTTCCTAAAAAAAATTAGGGATATGCTTCACAGACGATAAATTCACTATTACTATATACAGTAGTTCTGGGAGTCATAATGAAGTAGCAGAATATTGGACTAAGATTCAAGACGACTGGGTTCAAATTCTCACTCAGTTGTGGAATTTCTTTATGGGTTGGCTCTGGGGAAATACGTCTAAAATATGCCATATTACAATGAAAAACCCTATAAAAGAAGTGAACAGGCAGGTATTAGGGACTGCAGTGGCTTAGTAATTAAGGTGCTGAACTTGATTACTGGAAGGCTGGCAGGTCAGCTGTTTGAGACCCGAGTGCAGCTCGATGGACTGAGTACCACTTTGGTAGGAAGATAAACAGTGTTCTGTGCACTCTGGTGTCTAGTGATGCCTACCACATGCCCATGGAAAAATCTGCAGATGCAGATAGCGCTGGCTTTTTGGTTATAAATGGAAATTCAGACCATACTCTAGAGCCATGATGGTGAACCTTGGCACTCCAGATGTTCTTAGACTTCAATCCCCAGAAGCCCAAGCACCATGTGAATCCACATGAATGGGATTACTGTGATTCATCTGGCCCACGCTGCCCTCGTTCCCGGAAGCGGAAGTAAAACGTGCCCGTCTATAGTGTCTGTTCCAGGAGACATGGAAGGAGTCGCAGTATGGACTAACACAGGTTTATTGGTTGATGATCAGAACGAACATGTGGTAATGGTGGAGGTATCTCACATTATATACAGTGGTACAACACATTTGAACTTGGCTGCATGGTAGCTCATTGGCCGCTACCGGCGTGACGTCATCCGGGTCAAGCCCATCTTCGGTGGTGGATCAGTAGTAGTTGTTTGCTGCGGGAAGTTCCCGCGGCTGCAGGTGATTTGAGGAATGATGACCATGTGAGTTGAACACTCGCAGCTGCCCTCTATAGGCAGCTTGCTCGCGTTCCTTTAACAGCTGGGTTACATTGTGATTGTGGCTGGGTTACATTTATACATTTCTTAAAGCAACATTGTACATTCATATGAAGCAGCATTGTACATACACAACATCCCTCCCCCCTAGGATGGGACGAAGTCCCTCAACCATTGTGGCTTGCCGCACGTGCGCCTGGGGCGAGCGGCCGCTTGGCTTAATACAGGGGAGCCTGGCTCTGCGGAGTCCTGTCCTGCAATGGAAAGGGGGCACTCGTTAGTGGCTCGGTGTGGGCTCTGTGGTAACCTTGCATTGGGGGAAGGGAATGGAATGAAGAGTTGGGAAGTGAACTCCTGCCTACCGCTTGAGGAGCTAGGGGTCCCCCCCAGCACGAATCTCGGGACCGACGAAGAGACCCTCGTGGTCTCGCCACCCCCCCGTTCCCTGCCTGGGAGTTCCAGGGACTGCGGTGGGTGGACTCCCCCCCCCCCCCGATGCCTGCCTTGGGGGTGTTGGCCTCCGGGGAGCTGGAGCTATGGTATATTCTAACACAAAAGGACTGGGGGGACTGGAGGTACCAGGGGCTGAACTGAAACCCCTCTTCTCGCTAGGACGGGTGGGGGACCACTCCGCTACACCCCCCTGGTACCGTAACTCATAATCATCAAACTGATCCCTCTCTTTCAAAGTATCCTCCTCTGTGGCTGAGAACCGAGGATATGCATTTGTATCCCCGGTTTCCGCCGTGTCTCCCCCTTGGGTAATGCGGGTGGGGGAGGACCCTAACGCTGAATCCCCTTCACTAGTGACCCACCTTCTGAGTTGGTCGGCGTGCCTCCTCCAGAGTAGACCCGAGCTAGTCTCAACCCTGTAGGACACTGGTCCCGTCTGCTCGATGACTGTCCCTGGGACCCACGCCGGCCCTGACGCCGCGTAGTTCCTGCAGTGAACCGGGTCCCCTGCCGAAAAACTTTTGGAGCTCCCTCCCCCTATATTTATGTTTCTCCCTTCATCCTCCACCCTGGACGGATCCATCCGGTCAAAAAGTGTTACCGGACGCCTCCTCATGAGGAGTTCGGCTGGGGAAAATCCTGAAGCTAAGGGGGTTGTCCTGTAGCAGATGAGGAACTGGCACAAATGCAGGTTCAACTCACCGGGACCCATGCGCCGCAGTGCGTCTTTCGTAGTGCGCACTTGGCGCTCTACCTGACCGTTTGTGGCGGGGTGAAACGGGGCAGCGGTGATGTGCCTGATGGCGTTCCGCTCAATAAACGTCTTGAACTCTGCAGACGTTAAGGTACTAGTGTTATCGCTAACAAGGACGTCTGGCAGGCTGAAACAGGCAAAAAGCTTGCGCAACTGCTTGATGGTTGCGGAGGAGGAGGTGCTGTTCATAGGGATTACCTCCAACCACTTGGAATAGGAGTCGACTACCAATAAAAACATGGACCCACGAAAAGGGCCAGCGAAGTCGACATGGATCCGGGACCATGGCCCGCGGGCCGTACCCTATGGGGCAACCGGGACTCCTCGGGCCGAGAGCCCTGGCAGCTCTCGCACGTGCCCACTAAACGCTCTATGTCCCCATCTATCTGGGGCCACCAAAAGAAACTCCTGGCCAGTGCCTTGGAGCGCACGATCCTGGGGTGACTGGTGTGCAATAGTCTCAGTACCTTGGCCCTCAGCTTCTCTGGAATAATTACTCGCTGGCCCCAGAGTAAGCAGCCCCTTTCCAGCGACAGCTCTACTCTGCGCCTAAAAAATGGTCTGAACTCTTCATCGGGGGGAGTCGTGGGCCAGCCCTTCCTAACCCAGGAACTAACTTGGGCCAGCATCTTGTCGGCCGCCGTGGCTTTGGTGAGGTCGGCCAGGACAATGGGGGGTGAGTCGAGAGACTCGATCAGTAGGACTTGGTGATCCTGCTCTACCTCGCATGTGGGGTCCCCTACACTTGGGAGGGGAGATCGGGACAGTGCGTCCGCATGGGAGATCTCCTTCCCTGGGCGATAGACCAGCTCGTACTGGTAGGCGTTGAGGAAAATGGCCCAACGCAGCATTCTGGGGGGATAGTATTTGCGGTGTGGGTTTGCCGGTAGTGAAGATCCCCAAAAGTGGTTTGTGATCGGTCACTACCGTAAACTCGCGGCCGTATAAAAAGTCATGGAACTTTTTCGTTCCGGCGATGATGGCTAGGGCCTCCCTATCAGTTTGCGCGTAATTGCGCTCGGCCTTTGAGAGGGACCTAGAGTAGTACGCTACCGGGGCTTCCCTCCCGCTTTCCAACACGTGGCACAGAACCGCCCCCATCCCCACTGGGGACGCATCACAGACTACAACCACTGGTTTTTTTGGGTCGAAATGGGTCAGGACAGCGTCCGAAGACAGGAGTGACTTAAGCTCCTTGAATGCTCTCTCCTGCTTGTCCCCCCACCGCCAAGCCGCGTCCTTTTTGAGCAGCGCGTGCAGTGGCTCCGCGACCGATGCCTTCCGAGGCAGGAAGGTATGATAAAAATTTAGGAGCCCTAGAAATGACTGTAGCTCCGGTTTTGCGGTGGGGTGAGGGGTGTTCTTCACGGCTGCAACCTTTGACTCAGAGGGTTTGATCCCGTCCGGGGTTACCTTAAAGCCTAGAAACTCAACCTCCCTCGCAAAGAATACGCATTTGTCCCTCCTCAGTCGAAGGCCTGCCCTCTCGAACACTGAAAGGACCCCATCTAACCTCTTTGCCATCTCTAATTCGCTCCCCGCCATTATCAACACGTCATCGAAGTACGGGAGGACGCCTGGAAGCCCCTTTAAAAGGCGTTCCACGAGGGATTGGAAAATTCCGGGGGCCGAATTCACGCCAAACTGAAGGTGCATTACCTTAAACGCCCCCTTGTGCGTCACTATCGTTTGCACGGTGGCAGCAGCCGGGGTTACAGAGAGCTGCTGGTACGCCTGAGCCAGGTCTAACTTGGCGAAACACTTCCCCCCATGTAACGTGGCCAGCAAGTGGCTGACCACGGGCACTGGATATGCATTTGGCCGAATGGCCTTGTTAATGGTACATTTATAGTCTGCACAAATCCTGACTTCCCCGTTCGACTTAAGGGCTGTAACAATCGGCGTTTCCCACTCCGCCGAGTCAACTGGAACCAAAATCCCCTGCCCCACCAATTTGTCCAGTTCCGCCTCGATCTTGTCCTTTAGGGCGAAGGGCACCCTCCTTGGTTTGAGGCGGATGGGCCGGATTTCTGGGTCCAGCTCGAAGGAAACTGGGGGCCCCTTGTATTTTCCGAGCCCCTTCTTGAAAACGTCCGGGTGCGCGTTGCACACGTCCCGCATTGGGTCAGTCTCGATGGCGTTAATGCCGGACAGTTCGATTCCCAGGGGAGCAAACCACTGTGTTCCCAAAAGGCAGCACCTCCCCCCTTTGAGGACCACTAAGGGCAGTTTCTCATAGTAGCCCTTGAACTTTACCTTGAAATTCCCCACCCCCAACACTGGGATCCCGTTTCCCTGCACGTCCCGCAGGTGTGACCTCATGGCCCGCAGTTTGGGCCGCTTGTCTGGGGGAATACGCATGAACTCTTTTTGGGACAGGTTGGAATAAGATGACCCCGAGTCTATCTCCATCCTCACTGGGACCCCTTGCAACAGTACCTCTACGAAAAACCGCCGGTGCTCCAGGCCCACACGGTTCACGCCTTCCTCATCGTAGCTGGCTGCGACCTTCCTGGTGCCGGTCGCCTTCCGCTGGTGCGTCTGGGGATGGCTGGAACTCCTCTTATCCTCGACTCGCCTGCGCCTGCATACTCGGGCGATGTGCCCCTTTCGGCCGCAGTTGTGACACTCGGCCTTTCGAAACGGGCACCTCGTGCGGTCGTGGGACGCCCCACAACCGTCGCAATGGCGGTCCTGCCGTTCTCAGGACTGCCGCTTCTCACCACGCTTCTTGATCCTCTGGACATCGTCGTCTTCACTGGAGTAGGGGTCCGCTGTTGTGGACGACTCCTCGGACGACGTTGGTGTGCCGGCGGGTGGCTTGGGGGCCCGCCAGGCCGTCTTCGCTGGTGTCCGCCGGGCTGCCTGTACTGGTGACTTGGCCCGCTCGGACGCGGCCCCTCGGGACTTGAACAGCCTCATCCTGCTCCTGGCCTCCTCGGCTGCTTGGGCCTCCCGCAGCACCTTGTTGAACGTGAGGCGTTGGTCGCGGGTCATCAGCCTCCTCTGCAGCTCCTCGTCCCTCAGACCATACAACATGCGGTCACGGAGGGCCTGGTCCAGGTCATCCCACTGGCAGTGGACCGCTGCAAGCCTGAGGGCCGCCGCGTAGGCGGACACGGATTCGCTCGGTCGCTGGTCTCGCCTGTGGAACGCGACCCGTGCTGGGAAGATCGAGACGGGCGGCTGGAAATGCTCACCCAGTCTCTCCAGGATACGGTCGATGGGGACCTCGTCTACCTTCCGGGGGGCCACCAGGGTCATCAGGATCCGCAGCGTGGCCGGCCCCACTTGGGCCAGGAAGTGGGAGCGCATCTTCGCATCGTTGTCGACGCCCGCAGCTTCCATCGCGTGCCGAAACTGGCACTCGTAGAGCTCCCATTGTTCGGGCTCGCTCACATCGAACTGGTACGCCTTGACCTTGGGATTCGCCATCGATCCCATCCTCGTCGCCAATATAGTGTCTGTTCCAGGAGACATGGAAGGAGTCGCAGTATGGACTAACACAGGTTTATTGGTTGATGATCAGAACGAACATGTGGTAATGGCGGAGGTATCTCACATTATATACAGTGGTACAACACATTTGAACTTGGCTGCATGGTAGCTCATTGGCCGTACCGGCGTGACGTCATCCGGGTCAAGCCCATCTTCGGTGGTGGATCAGTAGTAGTTGTTTGCTGCGGGAAGTTCCCGTGGCTGCAGGTGATTTGAGGAATGATGACCATGTGAGTTGAACACTCGCAGCTGCCCTCTATAGGCAGCTTGCTCGCGTTCCTTTAACAGCTGGGTTACATTGTGATTGTGGCTGGGTTAGATTTATACATTTCTTAAAGCAACATTGTACATTCATATGAAGCAGCATTGTACATACACAACACCGTCCAAGAACATCTGGACTGCCAAGGCTCACCATCATGGCTCTAGAGTCAGATACAACTGGCTTTTGAGCAAGGGTGACCTTTACCTTTACCTAGGCAGGTATTTGTACTGCTGTTTATGCTGAGTTGTTTTCAGTTCCTTTCACTGTTTATTCTCTTCACTGCATGACCTTAGTACTAATCACAAGTAGATCTGATGTCTTGGCATATACATGTGGTATATTTTGCTTGGCCAGCAAGAATTGTGAGGTGCGAGGGGGGCTTCTATCATTTCCAATCAATTATCTTGTTTTTTGGCCTGCTTGATTGGCTATACAGTATAGGTAAATTTACAGCATTCTTGGGGTTGTCCAGATAACATCACTGATGAAGCCAAAAGCGGAAGTGAACCATAAGATTTGGTCTCTCTTTCTGTTGTGTCTTCCTATCAGGATAGATCAAAACACACCTGTTCTACTTGAAGACCCAATCTTGAATGCCATTGCCAAGAAGTACAAGCAAAGTCCGGCTCTGGTGGCTTTGCGCCACCAGTTACAACGTGGTGTGGTGGTCCTGGTAAAGTCTTTCAACAAACAACGGGTTGAAGAATTCATCCAGGTAAACAAGTGAAGGGATGAGAGGTACTCTTGAGGTTGTGTTTGTTGGCTCTCTTTTTAGAAATAGTTGGTGCACATTTGTGTTTCATCTCAGGCAGTCTCCTGGATCATATACCATTATAAATTGCAAGATGTCTTCTGAAAGAATTAATGCCATGTGAGTTATATAATTTTTTAAAGGTTATAGTAAGTTAGCACAACAAGGAGAGATTTGCAATAAATATTTTTTCTAAGATACTAGTTCAGGTGTTCTCAACCTTTTAGAGCTGGGGGCCCAGACAGCTTCAGGAGCCAAACGGCCATTTTGCCCTTCCTCCACCACATGACATTTCCGGGTATGGTGGAGGCAGTGGAGGCCCCACATGAAATGGCACCATGGGCCGCATCTGGCCCATGAGCTGCAGGTTGAGAATCCCTGTACTAGTTTAATACATGTATGGTTATTTTTACTTTGTTTCAGTAGTGGTAGTAAAAGTATCTGCAGGAATGTAACTCTCAGATATAACACATACCACAACAGCACATTGTGCCTCTCTGATTATACTAAAGCAGAGGTAAAACACATCCACAGCTGTCATTAATACATTTACAATAGCTGTGGGTGCATTTACAGCAGCATTTACGGTAGACGTATGCCTGTTTATGCATACACAGGCGCATTTTACAACTGTCGTAAATGCACCTGCTTCCGGTAGTGGTGGGCCACATGAAATGGTGCCATGGACCAGGTCTGGCCCATGGCCCATAGTTTGCCCACCCCTGTACTAAAGTAATCCATAAATTTAGGATTTGAGAGAGAAGGGGTAGCGCATATGTTTGAAAATTTTATCATACCAACCCCATCTCCATTTTAAAATGGTACTATCCAGCTATTCTGAGATTCTGATCTGCCCTGTAAGGTCTGCTGAATGTGTGAACCATCTATCCCCCATTCCGATCATATTCCACCATACAGGGCATCAATTTCCCCAAACTTGAACTGATGAACTACAACTCTTTATGATAGGAATTGTAGTCCCCTGCAGCTGGAGGACAAAAGGGTGAGAAAATTCAGTTTTAGTTTGACTTTTCAAAACAAAGATTGAGGGGCAGGCTCTGAGAAATAATATAGCCTATGTGTTGGCTGGAGAGGTCAGTGAGTTAAGTATTTGACTGTGGAACCAGTCTATACTGTCTCAGAGTACCACAAGAAGAAGGAGACTGGTAAGCTGTTTCTTGATAATGTATATCTAGTAAGCACTGAGAAAAGTTGCCATAAATTGGGGTTGACTTGATTGCGCATAATTATTTCTTTACATTGGCTCTGGTGAATAGTCCTCTAGCACAGTGGTTCTCGACCTTGGGTTCCCATATGTTCTTGGACTGAAACTCCCAGAAATCTTGTCCAGTACAGCCAATGCTAAAGGCTTCAGGGAACATCTGGGAACCCAAAGTTGAGAACCACTGGGCCACCTGTTACAAAAGGCAGCAGCACTCCAGGTTTCTCAATGGCAATTTCTCCCCGTGCTTCTACCTAGCAATCCTAAAGATGATGTACCTGACCCATTAATGCCAGAGATGAATCCATTGTTATTGTCAGGGCTGGCCCAAATATACTCTTCTGCTTACGGGGAAACACCACCCTCTTTGACATGCAGGACAGTGTTTGGCACACTGAATTTTGCCTCATTGGAAAAACATAGGAAGCTGTCATGTCTTAAGTATCTCCTACTTTCTCTCTGTGTTTGTGTCTCTCTCTATATATCTCTGTATCTCTCTCTCACACACAGGTAGGTGCCTCACTCCACCTCATGATAGAGTTGGCCCTTTCAACCATCCCTTCTCCTAAGTAACCGCATCAGTCAATGAAACTGGAATACATCTTACCATCAAAGTTATTACACCAATAAACAAAATCCAGCTGTGTAACCCATCCATCAATTCAAACAAACACAAGAATGAGATGATACCTCTTCTAGGTCACTTTAAAAATTCTGCCAGCTTTCATAACTCATAGTTACTTCTTCTGGCAATATCATGGCATGGAATATGTAGTTCCAGCCTGGCTTTATTCTTAAATGTTAAATGGGAAAACAGACAACAGCTATATCCTTTTACAATCTAAAGGCAAGAAGCAAGGAATTTGTATATTCCCTCCCCCTCTTTGAAGTTGTAGCTTTCTATGTGATAGGGTTGGGGGTAAAATTCAAACCCAGTCCTCCATAATTGGTCAACAAATTTACCACTAGGCATGTCAAATTAGTCCAGATCAGTCCAAATTAAAGCCAATTAGGAATATTACCTAGTGGAAGTTCATCAAATTGGTTTTCCTGTTGCTGCATTAGTGTTCAATTTCCCTGTTGTATGATGTGGCTATTTTGGATATCTTCAAAGGTTCAATAAACAAAATCCAGCCATGTGACCCATCCATAAATTCAAACAAGCGCAGGAATGAGATGATACCTCTTCTAGGTCACTTTAAAAATTCAAAACTCTGCAAGCTTTTGTAACTCATAGTTACTTCTTCTGGCAATATCGTGGCATGGAATTATTAGGTTATAAGTTATTATATATATAGTGTTTGGATATCTGTGCTCTGGCAAACCCCTGGTACTCGACTAATCATGCAAGCACCACAAGACTGTTCATGTAAAGCCTGCTGCAGATGGGAGAGACTTTTGCTATTGCCTTTCCACAAACACTTGATGCAACAGCATACTGGTGTCTCTGCATATGTGCTTCAAGGCTATAAGCCTGAAATGAAACACGAAGCAAGGAGAATAACTTTTGAGGGCAGTATCTCCACCAGAAGCCTATAGCTTGGGAACGTTGTACCAAAAGTACAAAGCTAGCAAAGAACACAGTGCCAAGTCAGTTTTTTGTTCTAATAGGTGTTCAATTTCCACCTCTCTGAGGAAGACATGAAGACCCTTGATGGCCTCAACAAAAACCTGTGCTATCTTAAAGAAGGAATGTAAGTCACCTTTAAAAATACATGTGTACAACTGAGTTAGTTATCTGTCTGTGGATCTGAAATTCAGTTCCACACTGTGCATCCCAAGAAAAGAGCCAGCTTGTGTGGCTTTAGGCAACCTATACAGTCTCAGAAGACGGGAATGGGGAAGCACTTCTAAATAACTTATGCCTTAAAAAAACCTGAAACCTTGGGAGGGTTGACTTGATGGTATAGGTCAGTGATGGCAAATCTTGGCACTCCAGTTGTTCTTGGACTTCAATTACCAGAAGCCCACCTGGAGTGCCAAGTTTCGCCATCACTTCTTCTGCTGCTGTTGCTGCTATATCCGGATCTGAATATTGGTAATCATCATGGCAATCAACCATGAAGACTATCCTAAGAATATAATGCAATGGCCTTCCATCTGCCTTCTGCATTGCAGCATGACACCCATACCATTGATCCAAGTGCAAGTCACTTTCTGGTCCTGAGCCCTTTTGGCATGCAAAGTCCTCATCAGCCAGTATTGATGAAGCTGCTACCCTCCATCAAGATGGATTCAAGTGGGATTAAGTCCACTTGGGGACCATCACCCTTCCCTATGGACTTCGGCACCCAAGGCCGTTAGTTCTCAGGGTGGTTAGATTAGTTAACCTGACACTTTGCATTGAGTCACTGGCAGTATGGTCTACTCCAGCGATGGCCAACCTTGGCACTCCAGGTGTTCTTGGACTTCAATTCCCAGAAGTCCAAGTTGACACACCTGCTGATCAGGGTTTCTGGGAACTGCAATTCAATAACATCTGGAGTGCTAAGGTTGGCAATCACTGGACTCTGTTACCATAGCAGGATAACCTGACCAGACACTGGTATAGGTAATCATCTGTCCTGCTCAAAAGCCAATCATGCACATCTACATTTACAGCCAAAGAGCCAGCTCAGCATTTCCATGTCATGTGGCAGGCATGACTAGACACCCAAGTGCACTGAATGCTGTTAATTTTTTTGCTGAAGAGGTACCTATTTATCTACTGCAATTTCTTGCTTTCAAACTGCTTGGTTGGTAGGAGCTGTGGTAAACAACGGGCACTCAGCCCTCGTGTCTCAAATTGCTGACCTTCCGATTGTCAAGCTGAGCATCTTAACCACTAAGCTGCCACAGCCTCGCGACATGATGGCATGGCATGCAATTGTTAAAATTGGCTTGTACAATGAAATGATATCTAAAACAGCACTGACTGGAATAAAAGATCTGCAATCAATTCTCTTGCTTAGAACTGGGGTAGTTACTAAAAAATAAGGAATGAAAATGCTCAGTGCAAATCCTAGTAGGAAGTAAAGAATCATGGGTAAGTGCCACAATCCTAAATTCCCTGGGTTAAGACTGCCATACCATTCCCACACACTGGCTTTGGGCTGAATCATAAGTCTTAATAGATGGGGTCATGTGAAATGGAATGGAACCAGATGTTGTATTGATATGTTATCCAGAATATTGGAAACTGTCAGCTGTTATAGCCAGGCCTTTCCCAGGGCAGCAGAGAGAAGGAAAGAGGGTGGCCGCTTGCCCAGTATTTGGGAAGACAGTGCAGGCAGATGAGGTCTATCCACTAGGACGTCAGCTCAAGGCTTTTTCTAGTGATATATGACTGAAATAGGAGTGTGTTTGTGTGTGCATAGGTACCTCTTTCATGTCTCCTGGGACCAGCTGTCAAATGATACTCATATTTTTATTTTGTCTTTCAGATTTAAACATCACCCACAATTTCAAGAGCCAGATAACTAAGAAATTATTTGCCTTCCTTGATTACTCTGTCACTCTGCCCATCACAGCTGCATCTAGCACGATTGTCTGATTTGTGCATCCTGTGATTTGTGCAACAGAAATGGGCTTCCTTCTCTGCCAGAATTCTTCCTGAATCATGAATGGCAAAACTCCCTGCTTCCTGCTGACCACTCCAATTCTGTACTGACCATCTCAGGATGATCTGCGTGGATTTCAAAATGCCACCATCGAATTTATCACTCCATTGTGTGCTTTGAGCCTTGGCTATAAGCTGTGAAAGTATAATTGAAATCAATATTATTTTCATTGCTGATATTATTTATAGAGGGATGTCTCTATATTACATAAATGAATTGTTTTATTGATCATATCCTCCTCCCAAGGGTCACTCATTCACACTTTTGTTGAAATCATTCACACTCACTTGAAAAAAATCAGAAATAATGGTGTAAGCCACAGGCAAGATAGCATAGAACTGTGATGGTGAATGCGGGTTCCGCGGGCACAATTGGCATATACGGCCCCTGGCAGAGGTTACACCAGTCGAGAAAGCTCCTGGCCACTGGCCCTTGCCAGTATGGAAATTGGGGAGCGGATTAATAGTCATAGGATTGATTCACCCACATCTGACCTGACCGGCAGTTCTGCTGAGGGAAGCTAAATCGCTAACTCCCGTTAGGCATTAGGTAATTACTCACTCGCAGATGAGCCCAAGCTTTAGTGCAAACAGTGGCCATGTTTACTCTTGAGCAAGCCATGAACAATGGATTTCCCCTGTCAGTATTTGCCTTAGTTAATTAACTTCCCCAAGAGAAGTTCCCAATTAACCCGGGTAAATGGGTGATGTAATTTTCTGTCAGATGATGATTCTATCACACGCTGCCTTGAATTCCTATATATGATGATGCTTTTCCCTCAATAAACCACTGGTCTTCGCTCCATCTTGCCTCGTGTCGTTACTCGACCAGTCTCCTCCGGGACCTCAAGGGCCGCTTCACGGCCCCAATCCAACATCTGGTGACCCCGAGACGTGATCCTACTCGTGAGTAAGCGATCAACGCGGTCTGGTTCTACGCTAGAACCGTGTCCAATCACCCCGGAGGACAGCGCGGCAGCCCCAGTCGGAAAGCCATCCGATTGGGAAGACAGCTACGTGGCGAGGCATCTCAGAGAGGCATCCTACAACTTGCTCCAGCTTTCGCGGCGGCTTGCAGCACGGAAAAACGCGTTCCGCTCAGGGTCGGCTGTGAACCCCTGACAGTGCAGAGGCCACCGAGGGCCCGTGGCGGCAGTCCACGCTCCGAGCTGCCAGGGTATATCAGATAAGCTTTCACAGTGGAGAACTAGCGCGGCTTTTGGTGTTCTTGAGGGAACACTGCCTGCTTTACCCAGAAGTAGGTACGTTATCCCTTCAGCTCTGGGATCAGATAGGAGTCTGCATTCAGAAACCCCCGAGAGCTTCAGATGGCGTAACTCGCACATGGAGCAAATGTAGGAAATTCTTAGTAGAGGATGACCCAGGCCGGATAGAGACCCAGAAACCCCCAGCGCAGTCAGAACCATCAGCCCCAAGGAGTCTCTATCCGTCATTTCAGCTTAAGCAGGGCAGTGTAGGGAGCATTCCCTCAGTGACAGCTGCAGACGTCACTGAAGGAATTCATGGCATGAGAGGCCCTGGCGCTTCTCTGACAGTTACAAGTTCCCTGCCAATTAAGAACTCCATTCAGCGCATGGGTGAGGAAGATCCATTCACGGGGAAATTGCCAGTGGTACAATTAGCTAGCGCCCAACTGCTGTGTTCAGCCTATCTGAAGGCAGACACACGTTCAGGCAGGGCTGCTCAGCGCCCACTGCTCACGGAAATCTGCACGGCCCCTGGCCACGCAGGGCTCCGGAGCAGACCCATTACCACACTCCGGCGCAGAGCAGTGCCAAAACCCCAAGGCGCCTGCTTCCAGTGTGGAAAAATGAGACACCTTAGAAGAGAATGCCAATCTAGACCAGGCAGATCTTCAAAAGGTTGTCCGGATCTTAGTACCAAATGGCCACGCTGGCACTGGAAAGGAGGCAGCACCAAGATCCGCGAGTCCGGCCCTCCGGCATGCATCTGGCCCAGGCTAGAAAGGAGGCAGCCATCGCCCTGGCTATGCCAGAGGAACCATCCCAGCAATAGTACCCCGAGCTCTCCCAAGGCACAGGCAGAACCTACTTGTCTTGCCTTGGAGTAGCCCAGAGAAACTCACCCCTAAGTAGAAGCACCCAGATGGCTGTAAAGGGCCAGCTGTGTATAAGTCATCTCCTCATGTGTAGTATAGAACACTGCAGAGCAGGGGAGGAATGTGCGAATGCGTAAATAAATGTGTGTATGCGTGGTGCACCACTGAATGTATGACTGCAAGAACTGTGTATGATTGCAAAAGCCTTGTCTCTATGACCACAGTATGCTTGAAAAAGTGTTCCTTGTGTGTAACTGCGTGGTAATGTCACTGTGAAGTATGTGTTAAACAGTTTGCACTCTGCTCATGGGCAGGAACTATTTAAGGTTTGAGAAAGCATGGTGAACAAAGCCCCTTTGCCTTGCCGGCTTAGCAGCTTAAGGGCAGCGAAAGCAGGAGGGGGGGGGGGGAATCCTAACCTGCAATAGGGCAGGGTGACCCCCCCTTCTTCCCTTGAGACTTTTTTCTTTGTCAAGGGATTAAGTCACTCTTGGAAACCGGTTTTGCAATCCGTGCCACTCAGGAAAACAGATTTTTCTTTTCAGAAGCGCGATCTGAAAACAGAAATCACTTCTATGAGTTTTCCTCACTAAGTCATAAACTATGGGGCCCCTCCCTACGTCTGTGTTCCTCAAACCCCCATCTCTGTGTTTCAAGGTGTCTGAATGTCGCTTAGCGTCTTGGAGTCACGTATCTCACTAGGAGTGAGAGAATTGTATTGTCTTCATGTGTGTACTGTGTTATCATCTTGTAACCTCGGTTCTCAACCCTTTAAAGTCAGGGGCCAAGTTCCGGGGCCTCAGGCAGCTCTGGGGGTCCGGACAGTCATCCTGCCCTTCCTTCGCCGCACATCCCTTCTTGGCTTGGTGGAGGTAGTGGCAGAGCAATGTGGGCCACATCTGGCCCACTTACCCACATCTGGCCGCGGGTTGAGAATCGTTCTAACTCTCCTTCATTCTCTTAAGAAAGATACTGTTCTGGTATTTTGACTTTAATCTGTGTAAAGTAACTCACTCATTGTACCCCTTTCACAGGAAGAAGCACGCAAACATTCTTGCACTCTGTATACTCAGAAAATGCTTAATCGTTACCTTTTTACAGGAACAAAACTCCTCTCCAGGCCTTAATAGTAACCAATTTATTTCTTTTTACAGTCTTAAATTGCTTCCTTTCACAGGGTCCAGAGTTAATTACTGGTAGGGATTTCTTTACAGGAAGACCCGGTTGTCTTAATTATCTGACCTAATCTGATTTCGTTATGATAACAGTTGTTGCATTCTCATTGTGCTAACTTCTGACTTGTCTTTCCTCCTTTCCTCCTTTCACCAGTGGAACTCCCTGCTGGAAATGTTTAACTTGTGTGTCTTTTCATTTTTGTGTATTATTTCCTTACAGCTGGCACGTCATAGTTGGCTTGTCTTTAATAAGTCTTAGTTGGTCATTTTAAGTATGGCACCTGGCCCACAGCACCCTCTCTAGTGAGCAGACACATTTCGCAGACTCCGGAGCACAGAGGAAGGATTAGTCCTGAGCTCCTGAGAATGTGCAGAGTGCCACTCATTAGCCAGGACGGCCTAGGACCATTTTAAGAATGCAGTCAGGTCACACTTTCAATCAGATACAGGCATTTTCAGGCCACCCCTTCCCTTTTTTTTGCTGCTAGTCTAAGCACAGGCAAAAGGCTAAGCCAGCATCTGGCACCCTTCTCACAGGAGCACAAGAACAGCTCCAGGAAAAGTGTGCACGCACGCCATGGGTGGATGTGCGCCGGGGGGCCTTCATGAGAAATTTACCCAAGGGAAGCCTGGCGCGTCATGCGCCAAGGTTTGCCACAAGACCCCAGACTCGTTTCGCTTCATACGCAGACAGTCACCTTGTGTGGATTAATGTCACTGGTTCCCCTTCGGGGGGCTAGGACAACTTTCACTTATGGGGGTCGCACATACTAGGTTCTTACTTGGCAAGAGGACCAAGCTTGGCGCACGCTCCTGACTCTTCCGCAAGCGGGCAGAGTTGGCAGCCGTGAACCTCGCTTTGCGCACCTTTGCCAAAGAACGCTTCAACATAATTACTGACAGCCAGTACAGGAATTTGTTTTACAGTCTACCGGGAGCATACATCACTCCCGCAATAGACAAAAATTTGCTGAGTTTGTTCCTCACTGCTCATTTTTACTTGTGGAACCGCACAGAAGCGCTCTATATTGCCCACATCCGAAGTCACCAGGACCTACCTGGTCCGATTTCCGCGGGCAATAGCAGAGCGGATGCGGCCGCAAAGGAAATTCAGCAACGATCAGTTTTAGGTGTATTCACGACTCCAATTCAGAGTCATGCATTCTTTCGTCAGAATGCCAAAGCACTTGCAAGGCAGTTCAACCTGCCACTTTCCCAAGCCCAAGGCATAGTCCGTTCCTGTCTGCATCGTGCAGGGGCACCGGGGGGGGGGCCCACGTGGGGGGTCAACCCACGAGGAACAGAGGCCATCCAGGTGTGGCAAATGGACGTCACACATGCCCCACATTTTGGCAAATGGCAGTACATGCACGTTTGCATTAATACCTTCCCACAGTTTGTTTGGGCAACAGCACAGAAGGGAGAAACAGCTCCCCATGTGGAGCAGCATCTCCTTTCCCACGGCCATGGGCGAACCTCGGCACATGAAGTCCGATGACGCCCCGGCTTATAGCTCCAGGCAGCTGGCCACCTTCAGGGCCACCTGGGATATTAAGCACACCTTTGGCGTTCCGTACAATCCGCAGGGACAAGCGATTGTGGAACGGGTCTATCGGACGCTTAAGTCCTACATTGACAAACAAACAGAAAGGGGGGGACAACATCCCATAGTCGCACAGCAATTGCTATCCTATAAGTGCAAAAACTAACTAACTCTTTCAGAATTTTTATCTCCCAAACAAGTCTCTTCCCCATGCAGGTCCCAGAGGCCAGAATCAGGCCCGGATGCCAAGTTCGGCTATTGCAAAGTCACTGCCAGTCACTGTCCTGGATGTCATCAGCTGTCCGTCTTCCCTTATGACTTACATCTCCAAAGACATTTCTATGAACATTTTGCATACTCAGTGCTACTTCTGAGGACCATGCTTTTCCACAAAACAAGACGTTTCCAAGCTCAAGTTACACATGAAACCCCACCAAGAAGGGAAGCCTCATCTTCAAGAAGCAGCTGAATGTTTTCTATTGCTATTATCTGTAGTTTCTCTTAATTCATTTATGCCTTGTACAATGCTCCAGTTGGGATTTGCAAGGGACACTTGAATTTCTGTATACGTAGGGTCGTATATTGTTAATAACGGCCAGCTTCCACCAAAGGAAGCCAGACCGGCCATGTTTGCACCGGCCCATTGCTTGCAAAGATTGAGCACCCGGTAGCCGGTAATCCCCAGCTTATTTTCACACCTCCCCATAGGTGCTAGAAAGACATTTGCACAACACCAGAAGTTGCAGAAATAGTTTAGAATCACCTTAGGTCACAGTAAGAGATCAATTACACATCTCATTATCTTGCCTTGCTACAGAAAGCAGTCTGGATTCAGACCCACAGCTCTGAAAAACCAGGCAGCAGCCAGTATATTCGGCGTGCCAGGTTTAGCCATAGGCAACGCTCGGAGAATGAATTGGTCAATTGGCTTGCGCTTTTGCAAGAGCCATTAACCACACCTCCTCGGCAATAGCGCTGCTCAATCAGGAGCAGACAGAGCTTCGCCATGCCATACTGGATAATCAAGCAGCTATCGATTATCCCCTTTTGTTACATCATTTGGGTTGCGAGTCTGTCCATGGCATGTGTTGCTTTAATCTCACAGACAATACCCCCAAGGTACAAAGCCAGCTCACGGACCTCCACACCCTAGTTAAGAACATCAAAGAGGATGCTTCATGGGGGTGGTGGGATTCGTTGTGGTCGTGGTTCCCATGGGGATGGCTTCAGACGACACTCAAAGTGATTGTGGGGGTGGTAATACTGGGCACAACAATGTGTTGTTTCGTGCAATGTATTCCCTCACTGCTATCGAGATGTCCCCCGTGGAGGGAACCCCGAAACGTCATCCCCCCACATCAGCTGATGCCCCTCCTGCGCAGGGCTGTCTGTCAGGTCCAAAAATAACAGAAAAAGGGGAGGTGCGGGTTCCGCGGGCACAATTGGCATATACGGCCCCTGGCAGAGGTTACACCAGTCGAGAAAGCTCCTGGCCACTGGCCCTTGCCAGTATGGAAATTGGGGTGCGGATTAATAGTCATAGGATTGATTCACCCACATCTGACCTGACCGGCAGTTCTGCTGAGGGAAGCTAAATCGCTAACTCCCGTTAGGCATTAGTCAATTACTCACTCGCAGATGAGCCCAAGCTTTAGTGCAAACAGTGGCCATGTTTACTCTTGAGCAAGCCATGAACAATGGATTTCCCCTGTCAGTATTTGCCTTAGTTAATTAACTTCCCCAAGAGAAGTTCCCAATTAACCCGGGTAAATGGGTGATGTGATTTTCTGTCAGATGACGATTCTATCACACACTGCCTTGAATTCCTATATATAATGATGCTTTTCCCTCAATAAACCACTGGTCTTCGCTCCATCTTGCCTCGTGTCGTTACTCGACCAGTCTCCTCTGGGACCTCAAGGGCCGCTTCATGGCCCCAATCCAACAGGTGAACCTTGACACTCCGGGTGTTTTTGGACTTCAGTTCCCAGAAGCCCAGGTCTCTGTGACTCCACATGAAGGGGTTTACTGCACACACGCAGGCCAAACCATTCCTCTGTATATAGTGAGAAGCAAGAGTAATTTTTTAAAAAAATAAGTTTATTTTTACAGTACCAGTCGTGGGCCATGGCAAAGTATAACAGCAAAAAACCAATCAAACCAGGATATAATGGGAACCCAGCAATTAAAATTAACACAGGAAGATTAATACATATTGGGATTACATACTAGATAAAACTTAACATATGAAACAGGTTAGTATTACAATACTAAAATATAGATAAAACTGTTAGGGATGTCATTGCTGAGTTATATCACTTACACTTATACTGTTGTGGTTCCAAGTCTCCATACTAATTTATAGGGTCATGTATTGGCTTTTGTCTTGGGCAGGGCTTTAGCCAGGTTTCTAGATGTGGATGGGTGAATATTTTTTCAGGATGGGCAACAATGTCATGTGTGTGTGTGTGTGATATATACAAGCAGCCAGGAGTTTGAGGGTGGGCAAACTGCTAACTTAGGGTGGGTGACGCCCACCTTGGCCACCCCCTGGCTATGGCCCTGGTCTTGGGGCAGGAAGCCCAGCTTTTCTTTTGCTTCCCACTGTTGTTAGAGGCAGGGTTAAGTAAATCTTACCTGCCGAGTCGCCAAACGAGCGATATCACCAGGAACTGTTAAGGCAACTACCAGATATTGGCGGATGCATATACTATTAGCATATATTAATAGGCTAATACAGTAAAACTCCTACTTATGTAAAAAGTCTGTTCTGTAGGCTTTTATGTAAATCAGTTTTTTACCTAACTCGAAGCAAACCCATAGGAAAAATGATATTTATGTAAATCGAATCAACCCCATAGGAAAGATGATTTTTTTTATATAACTTGAAACAAACCCATAGGAAATTGTGTTATATAAATTGGGACATTTATGTAAATCGGGACATGGTTTTAGTGCAAAAATTATTATGTAAGTTGATTTTTATGTAACTGGAGGCATATGTAAGTCGTAGTATTACTGTACATATATTATTAGCCCTGGTGGCATAGAGGTTAAACTGCTGTACTGCAACCAAAATGCTGGTGAGTTGAATCCTGACAGGTAATTTACCATGGTTGGTAAAATGAGTACCCATCATGTTGAGGGCAAAATGTGAATTACTTGTAAACTGCCCAGAGAGTGCACTAAGTGCTATGGGGTGGTTTATAAGTATAGTTGCTATTGCTATCCAATGCATACACATAGAGCAGCATTTACCATTGTAAATCTGTTGAATTTCATATTTTCCCCCTTATCAACACATTTTTCTGCTGCATTTTTATTTTTATTTTTTATTTTATTTTATTTTTTTGTCTTTTGCTTCCAAACTGACTAATACTTCTCTCTTGCCTCCTTTCAAGCGGTGGGGGGGTGGGAGATTGGTGCTATAAAAGTTGAGAGGGAAATCCAGGCAGAATAGAATCGTAATCAAATGAATGGAAGAACACTCGGAGCAGCACTCAGGTCTCAAACTGCTGACCAACAAACTTTCCAGTCATCAAGTTCAGCGCCTTAACCACTAAGCCACCACAGTCCCATATTTTGCAGCAAAAACATTCACAAATGTTCGGCTAAGTCACGGCTTTTTATGATTAGAAAAAAGTCTAACAATGTGTGTATATCAATGTGTGTATATCCACTGTCTAGAAATGGGATTTTAAAACCCTGTCTGGTTCCCCCATTGGTTATTGGGAGCTGTGCTGGCTCAGTGATTAAGAAGCTCACCTTGTTAGCTGGAAGGCTGGCAAGTTGGCAGTTTGAGACCAGGGTACTGCATGACAGTTTGAGCACCTGTCTCTGTCCCAGCTCCTGCAAACCTAGCAATTCAAAAGCAAGAAATTGCAAGTAGATAAATAGGGACCACTTCAGTGGGGAAAGATCTTGGAGATATGAAAGGAGCCTCATTCAGGCGTCCCCTGATAAGGACGTGCATTTGGGCAACAACAAAGGGAAGAAAGTGGCTTCATTGTGGCAGTCCATGGTTTGATCAGGATTCAGGACACAAAAAAAGTATCTTCTGTTTTGTTGCAGCAAAAGCAATTGGGTTTTGTGGCACTTTAAAGACTAGGTCGCCCTTTGCTTGAAAGCCAGTCATATCTGACTGTTTATAGCCAAAGAGCCAGCTCTCTCTGCCTCCGCAGATGTTTCCATGGACATGTGGCAGGCATGACTAAAGATACATTTTATCTACTTGCAATTTCTTGCTTTCAAACTGCTAGATTATCAGGAGCTGGGGCAGACGGGAGCTCATTCTGTCGTGCAGCACTTGGGTTTCGAACTGCTGACAGAAGATGAAAAAGTACATAGAAATAAACACTACTTCATGAAGACTTGAGTCTAAATCTCTTGGGAGCTGTGCCAAGTGAAATCAGATATCTGCTCCATGTACTGGAGCATCACAACACTTGCTACTGAAAATTGATACCACTTTAACTGTCCTAGCTGCCTTGTGTGGAATTGTAAGATTTGTACTGGGTGAAACAGTAAGATTTTCTGCTGGTGAAACAGACATAAATCCCAAACTATCACAGTGTTTTCAGAGCTTGACAAGGCAATTTAAAGAATAAAAATGTTAGCAGGGCAAGAGAGCAGTGGGTTAAGTCAGAAACAGGAGGAAAAGACCTACATGTCTTGTGTTTCATATCTGAAGTCCTTTGTACCTTCCAAATCTCTTAGGGTATAATAAAGGTAAAGGTCACCCTAGCTCGAAAGCCAATCATCTACATTTATAGCCAAATAGCCAGCACTGTCTGCATCTGCAGACATTTCTGTGGCCATGTGGCAGGCGTAACTAGACATTGGTGCATGGAATGCTGTTACCTTCACACTAAGGCAGTATCTATTTATCTACTTGCAATTTCTTTCTTCCACACTGCTAGTTTGACAGAAGCTGGGACAGAAAAATACTTTTCCCAAAATTTAGAGACAGGAGACTTGATCTTTGTCATGGTTCTGCCAATATTTAATGTTGACCCAGGTAATGTCCATCATGTCTGGCAGGTGTGGTTTCCCCATGCCCGGTGGGCATGGAACGGCCCTGGCAGAGGCCACTACGGTAGAGAAAACTCCTGGCTCGTGGTTTCTGTGGGCAGAGAAATTAAGGGGGTGGATTAATGATAGGGTTTGATTCACCCAATTCCCTGACCTGACCAGCGGTTCTGCTGAGAGAGCGAATATCTAACCCCGTTACCCATTAAGGTAATCACTCATCTCCAAGCTCAACTTTATCCCGGGTGTAAACAGAGGCCATGTTTACCCCAGCCCAATCCCCAAACAACGGTGTTTTCCCCGGTCTGTATTTGGCCAAGTTAATTAACTTCCCTCCGAGAGATTCCCAATTAACCCGAGTAAACAGGTGATGTGATTTCTGTCAGATGACGGTTTTTGCCACCGTTGCGCTTTTTCTCCTATATATGATGATGCCTTTTCCCCAATAAACTACTGATCTGATCACGCTCCATATTGCCTCGTATCGTTTCTTGATCAGTCTCCTCCGGGACCTCCGGCCCTCAGCGGCCCCAATTCCTACAGGCAGGGTAGAAGGTAATAAAAAGTAATGCTGGGTGATCATCAGAGTTTGGGCAGAAGGCGTAACCTGGAAGCACCTGCATAAACTGACATTTTTGCACACCAAGAAAGGCAGGCAAACAGACAAGCATTGACATGTACTCTAGAGAAAGGGAGGCAGGTCAGAGATAGCTGGTTGCGCATGGATAGCCTGTGCCAGGAAAGGACAGTGCCCTGTGTGTCAATCTGCCTCTGCTGTTAGACTGACAAAGCAGATTGTAATTTGGACCAATTTCAATCAGCTTCCATCACATGGCATTCAGTGGACCTCCCTTTTCCCCTCCTTCAAATCTGACCATGCCTCTTCAATACTTATTGGAGAAAAACAACTGCTTTTCTTCATTGGAGTCTTTGGCTCTTTTGAGAGTGAGGCTGCACCTGAGGAGAGTCATTTTAAACTTCTGCATTTGGTCAATGGCTGAATCAGCAGCACTTTTATAGACATGGCTCTTACCAATTACTGCAGACTGACCATGAACGATGGCCACAAAATTCCAGTCCTTGGATTTGGCACCTACTGTGCAGATCTTGTAAGTATTTCAGTGGGAAGTTGTACTTTAGACTAGCTAACTTCCTAGTCCTCATGCTGAGGAAGGTGTGGGAGGGCAGGTAGCAGGAGGGCTCAGAGACTGTGGTACAGACTGTGTGATGTGCATAGGCAAATGTCTCCTTTGCATGAAAGCCAGTTGTGTGTGACACTAGAGTTTAGTTCTCATCTCTATTTACAGTCAAAGAGCCAGCACTGTCTACGTTTGTTGATGTTTCTGTGGTCATGTGGCAGCCATGAATAGACACCAGAGAACATGGAACATTGTTACTTTTCCTACCGAAATGGTACCTATTTATCTACCTTCAATTTCTTGTTTCAGACTGCTAGGTTGTCAGGAGCTAGGACAGACAACAGGAGCTCACTCTGTCGTGCAACACTTGGGTCTTGAACTGCTAATCTGCCAACCTTCCGGTCATCAAGCTGAGCACCTTAGCCATAAGCCACCACAGCCTGATTGACGTTTACATACATAGAGGCAATTACAGGCTCTGGTCTTAATCTTAAATGCTCCCTCTCTTTAGATGTTAATTAATTTATTTGCTCACTTTGAGACACAGTGAAGCAGTTAATTCTGGGGTCAGTTCCAACCCTTGATCATTATATAACTGGTTTTATGTTAGCCACCCTGAGTAGGGATGATTTTTTTTCCTAGAGGGGCAGGATATAAGTGTAAATAATAAATAAATATCAGGGATTTTGTATTGCATAGCAGCCATGTATAGGGCAAAGAGGATTGGAGCAAGCATGCAGCCCTGCTTCAATCCGTGGGTGATTGGGAAGGCATCTGATATGCTGTTTTGATGGAGAACTGTTGTGTATGAAACTGTATTGCTTTAAGAATGAATGTAGCCACTGCAATGTCCGAATGTAACTTAACAATGATCACAATGTATCTCAGCTGTTAGTGGAACGCGAGCTTAGCTACTCATAGAGGGCAGCTGTGAGCATTCAGCTCACATGGTACAAATTCCCCAATCACGATCAGCTGCGGGAACCTTCCCGCGCAAGGAACATCTGGAGAAGAAGGGCATGACTCAGAATGACATCACGCAGGTAGCAGCCAATACGCTACCGTGTAACCATGTTCAAATGTATTGTTGCAATATAAAAGGAGCTGTACCTCCGCCATTACCACATGTTCAGTCTACCGGAGTGCCAATAAAGATGTGTTAAGCCAGACTTCGGCTGCTTCTATTGTCTTGGTTCCAGTACACCAAAAGAACCCTCCCTGACATGCCATCATGAAGTGCCTGGACCAGAGCTACAAAACGCTCAGAGCAGCCAAAGCATATGAGCACAGCCTTTTCCAGGTCATAAAATACTAAGAAAAGCAGATTCTGCTGCTCTCTGCATTTTTCCTGAAGTTGTCTTGCACAGAAAATCATGTCTGCTGTGCCTCGGGAGATATGGAAACCACATTGAGTTTCTGGGAGGACCTTTTCAGAGATAATTTGCAAGCAACTGAGGAGGATTCTTGCAAAAATCTTTCATGGACCAAATCCACTTCATCCGACTAGGTCACCCTTGCTCATATGCCAGTCATATCTGACTCTACAGTTCAGTGCTCATTTCTGCTTATAGCCAAAGAGCCAGCATTGTCTGCATCTGCAAACGTTTCCGTGGACATGTTGCAGGAATGACTAGGAACTGGAGTGCATAGAACGCTGTTTACATTCCCACCAAAGTGGTACCTATTTATCTACTTGCAATTTCTTACTCTTGTCATGCAGCACTTGGGTCTTGAACTGCTGACCTGCTGATCTTCCAGTTATCAAGTTCAGCGTCTTAACCACTAAGTCACCACAGTCCCTTTAAAGACTAAGAAGTACTGTTTGGCATATAGTTTTGGTTATTCTGTTCGAAGCAGCGAATTATAACTCAGGTAATGCTTTTTGTGACCAACACACTCTGGGCAGGCAAATCTTCTGCGCCAATTTGACATGAATTGATTCCTGCATGCATTTTTCCTGGTTTTCCTCCTCCACAATAACTGATGTATTACACATATATTTTATATTCTGGATTCTGTGACCACCCCATGCAAATTGTCCTTGCTTGAAACAGTTTACTCCTTGTTGGTTACTTTTTTTAAAAGCAGATATTTTAAATGTTTGTAACAATTTTTGCAACGGTCTTTTTACTTAGCACTTTTAAAAGAAAGAAAGTCATGGCTGCTCTTTGGGAATTTAGAATTAAAAATTGCCAACAACCACACAGTGTAAGGAGGGGAAATTTTCATTATCTGTTTCATGTCAGCGCCTGTGGCTCAAGACAGGGTCTGACCATATTTTACATCAGCAGGGCCATAGCCAGGATTCTAGATTGGGGGTGGGGGCAACACTGTAACACACACACATATAACATTGGCATCCCGGAGTAGGGGGGGCCTGTCAGTTCAGGAGGGTCCCCCCCCCTCTCTGGCTACGGCCCCGTACATCAGGTAATCTAATAAACTATAACAAAGACCTTTGATCCAGTGACGTTTGTTATCTGACATTGTGGCAAGCCGAGTAAATCTTCCTTTCTTCTGATTAACAGGAATATAACCATCCTATACAGATCTTCTCAGAAGGAAGACCCATTGACTACCAGCCAGGTTTTACTCCTAGGAAAATAGGTATAGGATGATGGGTATCTCACTCAGGAACCACAATTGCTAATATCCAGCTGTTCCCTATTGTGTCTGGGGTGGGGTGCGGACAGAATTTATTTATTTATTTATCACCTTTTATATCCCATCCATCTGGGGTCGTGGGCAGGATTAATTAAATCCATTTATAGCCCTGACTGCTCATTGTAAGGACATATATATACTGAAGTTGAAGCTCAAGTACTTTGGCCACCAAATGAGAAGAGAGGACTCACTTGAGAAGGTCTTGATGCTGGTAAAGATCCTGTGGAGGATGGTGGAGGATAGGGGTGCCTGTCATATGGTTGTCCATGGGGTCGCAAAGAGTCGGACTCGACTGTGCAACTCAACAACAACAACAACAACAAATCCCACTCATCTGGGGTAGTGATCATTATTTATTTATTTATTTCCTACCCATCTGGGGTGCTGAGCAGAATTAATTGATTTATTTATATCCCACCCATCTGGGGTGTTGGGCAGAATTTATTTATTTATTACAGTACATTTATATCCCATTCATCTGGATGGAGGGCAGAATTTGTTTGTTTGTTTTATTACACTTATATCCCTCCCATCTGCAGTAGTCTCCCACTCTCTACAGCATACAACAAGTTAAAAAGGTTTTTACAGATAGCAACATAAAGATGATGATGATGATGATACACAAACCCAACGAGCAATAAACTAAAGAGGATAAATTATAGATCGTAAATGTAAAGGTTTCCCTTGCTCCAAAGCCAGTTGTATCCTACTCTAGGGTTCAGTGGTCATCTCTGTTTCAAAGCCAAAGAGCCAGCGCTGTGTGCTTCTGCAGACGTTTCCGTGGTCATGTGGCAGGCATGACTAGACCCCGGAGCGCATGGAACGCTGTAAGTGTTACCTTTCCCACCGAAGTGGTGATTGGCAGAGCACCTGCCCAAACTGGCATTCGCGCACGGAGAGAAAGGTAGGCAAGCATGCAAAGCGAAGAGGCAGGTCAAGGAGAGAGCGGGCTGGCCGTGGGCAACCTGTGCCAGGGTGCCTCCTCCATGCCAACCTGCCTCGGCTGTTAAGAGGGACAAAGTACGCTCCAACTTGGACCAATCGCAATCCGCTTCCGTCAGACACGACACGCAGCGAACCTCCCCTTTTCAGACGAGACGTTCAGGTTTGCTTTTGCTTGGGATCGAAGCTGCACCCGAGGGGAGAGAGAGACAGAAAGCCATTTCATTAAACGTCTGCACCGCTTTTACAGGCATGGCTCTTAGGAGTACCCAAGAAACCAGGCTGCCCATGAACTACGGCCGCAAAATCCCCGTGCTTGGTTTCGGCACCCATTGCGCAGATCCTGACCAGTGGCCACCTGTGCTTTGCACTCGCTAAGCGCCTAGTCCTCGTGGCTGAGGTGGGTGTGGGAGAGCAGATAGCAGGAGGGCTCAGTCAGGGACTGTGCTGCACACTCTACAGCAGGGGTGCCCAAACTTTTTGGGCCGTGGGCCGGTCACGTGGTTCAGCAGGCCGGTCACGTGGCTTCTCCCACCGAAAGCGGACATAAAACCTGCCTTGCAGACCGTTTTGCAACAGGATGAGTGTTGTGTTCTAATGGTTTTACCTTCCACATGGATTACAATGTATCTGAGCCAATGTAACCTTGCCTATAGCAACAATGTAACCTTCAGCTGTATCATATAAACCCTGTAATAGGACGCGAGCTAATGACCACCAGCTGGCAGCAGCGAGCGTCCAAGCTCTCTTGGTCCGAACTCATCAAAGGCAACAGCGCGGGAAGCTTTCCCGCCACCACCTACACCTGGACAAGAAGGGCGTGACCCACAATGACGTCACGCAGACAGTAGCCAATGGGCTACCATGGCACCACGTTCAAATGTATTCCTACTGTATATAAAGAGCTATTGATCCGCCATTACCTCATGTTCCCTCTGTCCACGATGCAATAAACCTGAGTTAACCCAGCCCGAGGCTGCGTCCTGTGTCTTAGTTTCATACACTAAATTGGCGACGAGGATGGGATCAATGGATTCCCAAGGAGCAGCCAGGGCACAGAGCGGGTTCAACATCACCAAACCGCAAGACTGGGAGCTGCTTGAGATGGACTTCCATGCGGCGCTGGTGGAGCTCAAAGTCAAGGAAGACGATGAGGAGAGGAAGAGGGCCATCCTCACCCGCATGCTTGGAATGGAAACCAAGCGGACGCTGGTGGGCATCATCGCTCCAAAGAAGGTGAGCGAATTTAAGGCGGACGACATCATGAAGCTGCTACGGGAGCGCTTCCAACCCGCGAGGGCGATGTTTCCCGCTCGGAGCGCGTTTTGGAGGCGAGTCCAAGCGCCGGACGAGTCGGTCGAGGCATTCGTGGCCGCCATGAGGGTAGCCGCTGCCCCCTGTAAATGGGGCAGCATCCTAGAAATGGCCCTCAGGGACGGCGTGCTGTGTGGCCTGAAAGACAAGGAGGTGCAGCGCAGCTTGATGAATAAGGAGCCGCCACCCACGCTGGCAGAGGTCGTCGAGGCCGCAGAAGCCGCAGAGTCCACGAATGCTGGAGTGGACGAGATGCACCAGTGGCGTGAGTGGCGTCCCAGAGCCGGCAAGGCGGAAAGGTCGGTGCACGCAACTCAACGGGCCTCAAAGTCGTCCTCAGAGAGCAGCGACGGCGAGGAGGTCCAGAAGGTCCGAAAAGGGGGGCGCCGCTGCGATGGTTGCGGAGCGGCCCACGAGCGTGCGAGGTGCCCGTTTAGAAAGGCCGAATGCTACACCTGCGGCCGTCGGGGGCACATCGCCAAGGCATGCAGAAAACGGAAGGAGGGCCGGAGGCAGTCACCAGACCGTTCGACCAGGCCGGACCGTTCAGCGAGGCCCAAAGATGGCGTCCAGACCACGAGGAAGCAGGACGGCGTGGGCCGCGTCTCGGACAGCAGCGAGGACGACGTCCCAGTGCTCAGTGTGTCCGCGGAACAGTCCCATTATTTCGTTGAGGTACTAGTACAAGGGGCCCCCATCAGGATGGAAATTGACTCGGGGTCCTCCTATTCCATAATTCCCCAGAAAGAGTTTTTAAAAATCGACCCCCACGTGCGGCCCAAACTTAAAACTTTGAGGTCCACGCTACGAGATGTACAGGGGAACAGCATTCCGGTGTTGGGGGTCGGGAAATTTCGGGTTGAGTTTAAGAGACACTCTGCGGAGCTGCCCTTAGTTGTCCTCAAGGGGGGGAGTTGTAGCCTCCTAGGGACACAGTGGTTCCAGCCTCTAGGCCTGTTTATAGGGGGAGTACATGCAGTGGGGGTGGACCCAATACAAGCGGTGTGCGATGCGCATCCCGCCGTTTTTGAAAAAGGACTCGGAAAATTCAAGGGACCCCCTGTAGCCTTCGACCTAGATCCGGAGGTCCGCCCGATAAGACTCAAACCGCGCAGAGTGCCTTTCGCACTAAAGGACAAAATAGAGGCGGAACTGGACAAATTGGTGGGCCAGGGAATTCTTATTCCTGTTGATTCCGCGGAGTGGGAAACTCCAATTGTAACAGCTCTGAAGGCTAACGGGGAGGTGCGCATTTGCGCTGATTATAAGTGTACGATTAACAAGGCGATCCGCCCTAATGCTTATCCGGTGCCGGTGGTCAGCCACCTTTTGGCTAGGCTAAATGGGGGAAAGTGTTTCGCTAAGCTCGACCTGGCACAAGCCTATCAGCAGCTTCCCGTAACACCCGCCACGGCCGCGGCACAAACGATAGTCACACATAAAGGAGCGTTCCAAGTGTCGCGTTTACAGTTCGGCGTGAACTCGGCACCCGGCCTTTTTCAGTCGCTTGTGGAACGCCTCCTGAAGGGGCTGGAGGGGGTGTTACCTTATTTTGATGACGTATTAATAACAGGGGGGAGTGAGGCCGAACTGGCACGGAGATTGGACAAAGTGCTAACTGTGTTCGAGAAAGCGGGGCTGAGACTGAGGAAGGACAAATGTGTTTTTTTCGAAACCGAGGTCGAGTTCTTAGGGTTCAGGATCACACCCGAGGGTATCAAGCCATCCAAATCCAAAGTAGTAGCCATCAAAAAGGCCCCTCGCCCCACATCCAAAACCGAGCTACAGTCATTCCTGGGGCTCCTCAATTTTTACCATACATTCCTTCCGCGGAAGGCGTCCGTGGCCGAACCGCTTCATCGGTTGCTTAAAAAAGAGGAGACTTGGGTGTGGGGTGACGAGCACGAGAGGGCGTTCAAAGAATTAAAGCAACTCTTGACCTCTGACGCAATTCTAACGCATTTCGACCCCAAACGGCCGGTGGTCCTAGTCTGTGATGCGTCACCGGTGGGGGTGGGGGCAGTACTTTGCCACGTGTTGGATGACGGAAGGGAAGCCCCGGTTGCATTTTATTCAAGGTCCCTGTCCCAGGCAGAGCGAAATTACGCACAAACCGACAGGGAGGCATTGGCAATTGTAGCGGGGACCAAAAAGTTTCACGATTTTTTGTATGGCCGCCCGTTCAAAATCGTGACGGATCACAAGCCACTGTTAGGGATTTTCACGGCAAGCAAGCCCACCCCGCAGATCCTATCACCGAGAATGTTGCGATGGGCCATTTTTCTCAACGCATACCAACACGAGTTGGAGTACCGGCCCGGAAAAGAGATCAGCCATGCTGATGCACTTTCGAGATCCCCTTTGCCCTTGTCGGACGACCAAAAGGCTAGAGTAGGAAGAGACCGCCAGGTGTTACTAATCGAGGTTTTAGATGCACCCCCAATAGTACCAGCGGATATTGCTAGGGCGACAGGCAAGGACAGAACGCTCGAGAAAGTCAGCGCATGGGTACAAAAGGGGTGGCCGGCATCATCCCCGAGCACGGAATTCGACCCATTCTTTCGGAAAAAGCTAGAGTTGTCCCTAGAAAGGGGGTGCCTGCTGTGGGGCCAACGGGTGGTGGTCCCTACATCCATGCGGCCGAGGGTGCTCAAACTGCTGCACGTCAGCCACCCGGGCATCGTGCGTTCGAAAGCGCTGGCCCGCAGTTACTTTTGGTGGCCTCAGCTGGACGCGGACATTGAGCACATGGTCGGCACTTGTGAGGCATGCCAGGGATCCCGACCAGAGGCGGCCCGCCTTCCGCATAGGGAATGGGACGCAGCGAGGGGGCCGTGGTCCAGAGTGCATGTAGATTTCGCTGGCCCATTTCGAGGGACCATGTTTCTCCTGGTGGTGGATGCATTTTCCAAGTGGCTGGAGGTTATCCCAGTAAAGAGCACGTCCTCCGCCACGACAATTAGCCAGCTACGGAGAGTCTTCTCCACGTTCGGTTTACCCGACACTTTAGTCAGCGATAACGCGAGTTGCTTCACCTCCTCGGAGTTCGGGGCATTCATGGAAGCAAACGCCATTCGGCATGTTACATCCGCGCCGTTTCACCCGGCCACGAATGGCCAAGTGGAACGGTTGGTGAGGACAACAAAGGATGCGCTTCGGCGCATGGGCCCGGGGGACCTAAACCACCAAGTGTGTCAGTTCTTATTAGCGTATAGGGTGACCCCCTTAGCGTCAGGTTACTCGCCGGCAGAACTCTTGATGCGGCGAAAACTGACCACGCTTCTGTCCAGGCTGGACCCGACGAGAGTCGAGGACAAAGGGAAAAACATAGGATTGGCAGTCTCGAAAGGGTTCGCCGCCGGCGACCTTGTTTACTGCAGGAACTATGCAAGCGCAGGGCCAGCCTGGGTGCCGGGAACAGTAATTGAGCAGACGGGGCCAGTGTCATATCGGGTGGAAACGAGCACCGGCCTCCTCTGGAGGAGACACGCTGACCAACTGAGGCGCCGAGTGAGTGAAGGGCCGGTTAGTGGGGCGCAGCAACAGGATTCAGCGATAGGGTTCTCCCCCACCCGTTTAGCCCAAGGGGGAGACATTGAGGGACAGCAGTCCGAAACCGGGGGGGAAAACGGTGGTCCCGACTCATATCCTTTTGATACCCCAGTTCTATCAGAGCCCGGGGGGAGGGAAAAGGAATGTGCGGCCGCCGCCGCGTCCCCCGAATGTAATTTTGATTTTGGTTTTGTGAGCCGGGGGGGTTTTCAGGAGTGTTCCCCCACCCTTCCAAGCGAGAAGAGGGGTTTTTCGTTAGCCCCCAGTGCCCCCGGTTCTTCCCCGAGAAAGAGCACACCTCCCAACAACGCCGCGGAGCCGCGGCTAGTCACTAACAAGTCTCCCTCTCCAATTACAGGGCAGGAAACCAGGGGACAAAGAGAAGGTAGCAAACCCGGGGAAAGGCAGCCCGCATCGAGACCCCAGCGTGTTCGAAATAAGCCATCTTGGCTGAGGGACTTTGTCTCCTAAGGGGGGGGAGTGTGTTGAAGTGTGGGCTCGAGACATTGTCTCGTCCTAGGGGGGAGGGATGTTGTGTTCTAATGGTTTTACCTTCCACATGGATTACAATGTATCTGAGCCAATGTAACCTTGCCTATAGCAACAATGTAACCTTCAGCTGTATCATATAAACCCTGTAATAGGACGCGAGCTAATGACCACCAGCTGGCAGCAGCGAGCGTCCAAGCTCTCTTGGTCCGAACTCATCAAAGGCAACAGCGCGGGAAGCTTTCCCGCCACCACCTACACCTGGACAAGAAGGGCGTGACCCACAATGACGTCACGCAGACAGTAGCCAATGGGCTACCATGGCACCACGTTCAAATGTATTCCTACTGTATATAAAGAGCTATTGATCCGCCATTACCTCATGTTCCCTCTGTCCACGATGCAATAAACCTGAGTTAACCCAGCCCGAGGCTGCGTCCTGTGTCTTAGTTTCATACACTAAAATGAGATAGATTTTAAGCTGACAGTTTCTGCCCAAACTACAGATCCGGCCCCTGATGTCAATTCATCTGGCCCACGCTGCCCTCGACGCTCCCGAAAGCTGAAGTAAAATGCACGGAGCGACGAGGGTGGCGTGGGCCAGATGAATTGGTGTCGATGGCCGGATCTGGCCCACAGGCCGTAGTTTGGGCACCCCGATTTACAGTGTACATAGTAAAGGTAAAGTTCATCTTTGCTCGAAAGCCAGTCACAGCCGACTCTAGGGGCAGTGCTCATTTCCTTTTACAGCCAAAGAGCTAGTGCTGTCTGCGTGATTGGCAGTCATTTCTGTGGTCATGTGGCAGGCATGACGAGACACCAGATTGCATAGAATGCAATCCTGCCAAAACAGAGCTATTTATCTACAGTACTTGAAATTTCTTGCTTTCGAACTGCTGGGTTGGCAGGAGCTGATCAGATGATGGGAGCCCACTTCATCTTGTGGGATTTGGGTCTTGAACTAACTGCTGACCTGCCGTCAACCTCAGTGTCTTAACCACTAAGCCACCACGGCCCCTATGTACAGGGTGGCCTGTAAGTCCCTTCTGAATCGTTCCCTAAATTTGCCACGTATTGTATTCAGGGTGTCACCAGTACGGTATTCTTGCACTACTCATGTACCCACGTACTTGTCACAATACGCTCTTCAAGTGTAAATGGGCTTAAATCGACCATATTTCTCTGGGGAAAAAATTTAAAAAATTATAATACATATGAACAGGTAGGGACTTACAGGCCACCCTGTATATACATAGGGACAATTATAGGCACTAGTCTTAATCTTAAATACTTTATCTCATTAGATGTTAATGCACTCGTTGACGGGTCTGGGTAAAAGGCAGATCCATGAAACCAGGGCCGGGGCCAGCTCCCCCCCCCAAAAAAAACTAACAAACAAACCCTGAGCTGACAGCCCCCCCAACCCACCCTGGGATGGCACTCTTTACCTATAATAAGGGCCGTTAACCGTTGGTGTCCGGCATGTACACTGACCTCCTGGGTGTGCTGCCGAGGCTGGCGGGAGGGGAGGAGGAAGAGCCCCTCCTCCCCCTGCACAGCTTCGGCAAGTGTGTGTGTGTGTGTGTGTGTGTGTGTGTGTGTGTGTGTGTGTGTGTGTGTGTGTGTGTGTGTGTGTGTGTGTGTTCGCCAAGGCTTCGGGGGGTGGGGGAGCACCCCCTCACCCCACGGAGCTACGGCATGTGTGTGTGTGATTGTGTGTGTGTGGTTGTATTGTGTGTGTGTGTGGTTGTGATGTGTGTGTGTGGTTGAGTTGTGTGTGTGGTTGTGTACTGTGTGTGATTGTGCGTGCGTGTGGCTGTGTGTGGCTGTGTGTGTATGTGTATTGTGTGTGAGGTTGTGTGTGTGTGAGGTTGTGTTGAGTATACACACACCTCTGCTGGGCTGCACAATACAAACCAAGAGAGAGAGAGAGATTTATATGCAGGATCCATGCCAAACCACTGTCAAATCTTAAATCCCAGATCTGCCCACAGACTACAACACAGATATCAACTGTAGGATCGGGGCCGCTGGACGGCCGTGAGGTCCCGGAGGAGACTGATCAAGTAACGATACGAGGCAAGATGGAGCGAGATCAGATCAGTGGTTTATTGAGGAAAAAGCATCATCATATATAGATCAGAAGGCAATGAGGGATAGAATCGTCATCTGACAGAAAATCACATCACCTATTTACTCGGGTTAATGGGAAATCTCTCTTGGGGAAGTTAATTAACTCGGACAAACACTGACAGGGGAAAACCATTGTTCGGGGTTTACACCAGAGTAAATATGGCCACTATTTGCACCAGGGATTAGGCTTAACTGTGAGTGAGTCAGTAATTGCTTAATACGTAACGGAGGTTAGTGATCTGCTTCTCTCAGCAGGATCGCTGGTCAGGTCATATGTGGGTGAATAAACCCTTATGATTACTACTATTAATCCGCTCCCCCAATTTCTGGGCCCGCAGAGCCCACGGACCAGGAGCCTTCTCGACCGGAGTGGCCTCTGCCAGCTGCCGCGTTGTGCCAATTGTGCTCGCGGAATCCATAATCAATGATCTCTTCCTGCATGAATTCACAGTGGTGCAACAACATGGATCTGAGGAATGGATCCACATGGTTTTTTTTTACATGGGAAACAAACAAAACCTTTGGTAAGTTATAGGTTCCAATTCAATTCCAAAAGCTAATTATTACCTTTTAAATTGACAGAGTCAAAAAAGTACATGCGAAGAAGCTGTCAAGATAGCGGTAGAAGTTGGCTTCCGCCACTTTGATTGTGCATATTTATATGACACTGAAGAGGAAGTTGGAAGAGCTATTCGGCAGAAGATTGCAGATGGAACAGTAAAACGGGAAGACATTTTCTACACGGGAAAAGTAACCTCTTCTAGATCTCTTTTTGTTTTTGATGAACAAAAACTGATGACTATGTTGTCCTAACTTTTATTATTCTCAAGTGGACTTTTTCTCTAACAATACAAGCTGCTAATCAAATTTAGTAAACAAACAAGTCCTATTAGATTTTCTTCACCTGCTCAAAACCTTGATAATGGCAAACATATACACTGGACTGCCCCAAGGTACAAGCAGATCAGCATGTAAGATGCACAATCCATTCACTGAACTCAAAAGTACATAGAGCAACCAGAGCACATAATTCATAAAATCCCACCAGTCCTGATCATCTTGATGAGCATGTGCCTCTTTTTATAAACAATCATAATTCTGGGAGGCTTGTAGGCATGAGATCCTATTCTAAAAGATGAAATGTTTGAAGTGGAAGCCGTTTTAGTCTGTGCAAGCATATCAGAGAGTAAACAAAACAGGGGAAAAAAGACAAAAACTGTTGTGGCACCTTAAAGACTAACTCCTGTATTTAAATGTGCACTTTTATGGATCAAATCCACTTCATCAGACATAAGAGTGAGGCTTCATGGCATCAATTTATACACATCAGGTAACCAGGGAGTTTTCATTATTGTCAGTTATAAAAAGCTATAATGTTACTTTTCTGTTTGGCTGACCAATCATTATGTGCCTGTGTAACTGATATGTATAAATTGATGCCATAAGGCATCAGTCTTATGTCTGATGAAGTGGGTTTGATCTATGAAAGCTCACATTTAAATACAGGAGTTAGTCTTTAAGGTGCCACATCATTTTTTGTCTTTTTTTGCTGTTTTGTTTTGTTTGCTCTCTGATACAGGTTTTTTAAAAGATGCTTCTTAGCTGCATATCTGGGGTACTCAGAAAGAGCCTCCTCCAAGATTATGGCATTTTTGAACCACCATCAGGCGTACCCTGGTAACAGAAACCTTGTGTTGCTAGCTAATCTTTCTCACACTAGGTCAGGCAAAAGGAACTGTGTAATGAATTCACCAAACAGTATTTTGATTTTAGCAGTTTCACGTCTGGCCTAGACATAGAAGAAGAAGCTGCATATTTTCCCCCCAAAGAAATTCCAATGGGTTTTGGCAGCAACACCATCCTGCCAAAGTGTGATATTGCAGTGGAAAAGTTGCAGTACCCAGTTGTGAGCAGCCAAAAATGCCAAGTAGAAGGGCAATTCTGTGGGTCATGTTACCTGCCCCTGTACATTACAGGTATTCTTTGGGAGTGATCTCACACATCTTAAATTAACATGAATAACTCATGGTGTTCATTGTAGCTGAGATGTGACTGCTTACCCATAAGAAGCAAGCTGTGTCTTGGCTAAGATCTCTCTGTCATGATATTCATAAAAGATCATTTCATATTTCAGTCTGACATTTGATAGCTGTAGTGTTAAGATTCATATAGTGGATTTTGTAGGTTGAGAAAGCTAACTCTCATTTGGGAAAGCACACTGACAAGCCAAGCACCTAGGCTTCATGACACAGCTAGAATTATTCCCTATGTCTCCACACAGCTCCAAAGGTCCTATCTCTGCACACAGCCTAGCTCCTGGGAGGAGACAGGTGGAATATTCCAGAAGGCTTCCAAATAAGGGCCTTCCTATCAGATAAGGAGAATTCCTAGGGAGGGAGCGAACCCTCACTTTGATAATAAAAGGAGCTCAGTTTGAGGGTTTGATAGCGATCATTTTAAGTTGGGTGAAGCTACGCCAGTTTGAAGATCTACCATGATAAGCTAAGAAGCTTATGGGGGCGGCAAGCCCACACAAGGAAGAAATGCCTACTTAGTGAGTTAGCATGTTCTTATTTTCATAGTTTGTATTTCAGTGTAAGAATAGATTAAGTCTACGATATGTATCCTGCTTATTTCTGAACTATAAATCTCCTTCAATAAATTCTTGGAAAAGACAACATTGTCTGGTCTGTCATCTGAGGAGACAGAAGGAGAACTGCAGAGCGGGTAAAGGGTTAAATTAGAAACACCTAACAGAAAGGAGGAAATCTCTCTCCAGTCTCTGGCCGAGGCAAAGTGCCAGCTCATCTCTCAGCCGGGAAGGTAAACCAAGGGGAGGAAAAGCATCCAAGGGCCAGACTGCTCTGTGCGTCTGTGTAGAAGAGAGTAAAAGGTAAAGGTAAAGGTTTCCCTTGCTCGAAAGCCAGTCGTATCCGACTCTAGGGTGCAGTGCTCATCTCTGTTTCTAAGCCGAAGAGCCAGCGCTGTCTGCTCCTGCAGATGTTTCCGTGGTCATGTGGCAGGCATGACTAGACACCGGAGCGCACGGAACGCTGTTACCTTCCCACCGAAGTGGTCCCTATTTATCTACTTGCAATTTCTTGCTTTCGAACTGCTAGGTTGGTAGGGAGTTGGCAAAATATAAACGGCCTGTTCCTGAGCCCGAGCTAATAAGCCTTTGGTACCACATTCCTGCCTAATGAGCAGAAGTGCCATCTTCCCCATTCAAGCAGCGTGGATGGGGTGAGGAGTGTTCATGGGGCAGGCGGGCCGCTGAACCTATTAGGATCACCCTGCCTGGGCACCCCAAGCCTGGGGTCCCCCTGTTGCCTCTGTGGGACTTCTCCCCCCCTCCCCCATCCCTGACCCTCTCCCCCCTGAATTCCTGTAGATCTATGGGTGTTATCAAAGATTAAACTTCTATAAATTTTTGACAGCTCTGGAATACCTTTCATCGGCCTGAGTTGGTTCGGAAGTGCTTAGAAGAGTCCCTAAAGAAACTCCAATTTGACTACATGGATCTTTTCATAATCCACAACCCTTATTCTCTAAAGGTGAATATTCATTGATATCAATGTAAAGCTTTACAGCAAAATCCAAGTGATGAAAAACTGTGCATAAGGCATGGTGCTTATTTCTTTTCTTTTCAGTTCCTTCTTGCGTATTTTGGTGTTCAAGCAGTCACGTGCTTTTGCATAATTGCATACGGAAACATGCTTTTGACTTATACGTAGGTTGTAATTTCTCCAGCCTAGTGCCCCATCCAAATGCTTCGGATTTCAACCCATATCCACTCCATCCAGGCCTGCCAATGATGGGAAGTAATGGGATTTGTGGTCCCAAATACTGTATGTGAAGGTCGCTAGGCTGTAGAAAACAAACAGCAGAATATTTCACTTGAACAAAACAGGTAGGCTGCTGTCTAATTATGGACTATCTGGAACATCTAGTTGTGGCCCTAACCTCCAGGTTTCCTACAAAGTTCGCTCTCTTGACTACTGATTGCTCTGTTCCTCGCTAAGGCCTAACAGTTCCTTTATTTATCTCTTTCAATCTCTTTCAATTCAGCCTGGATCCAAATTATTGCAGAAGGACGAAAATGGAAAATTGCTTATTGACAACGTAGATCTTCGTAAAACGTGGGAGGTAGGTGGCAGAACTTGAAATCAGGACTTTAAGATTAGCTTTTTTTAAACTGTACAAGTCAGAGAACTCAGTTAAACATGCATTTCTCTATCTCATAACATTCATTTTCTGAGATCCTGTTAGGATAGTAGGTCTAATCCATTGGTTAACTCTAGCCCCTTGGGTCTTTTTTCCTAGGTAGTGCGCCACTACAGCTTAGGCTTGTACAACAAGGCTCATGAGTTGTGATGATGGTGCTCCACTCACTGCATTCTTTCAAGTGGCATGGAGTACATAGAAAGAGCCTCCACAAAGATTGTGAATACAGTCAGGCATATTCTGGGTGGCAACCTTGTCAGCTAATCTTTCTAATACCGGATCAAACCAAAGAAACTGAAGAATGAATGCACCATAAAGGTCTTTGTCAAGACCAGGGGTGCCCAAACTTTTCACGCTGTGGGCCTGACCACGTCTCCCAGACAGCTGAGTGGGTCTAACCACACCTCCCAGAAGCGGAAGTGTTTACAACAGCCATAAATGCACCTCCTTCCATAAACATGCCCACTTCCACTTCCAGGTGTGGCAAGGGTGGTGGCAGGCCACATGGAATGGTGCTGTGGGCTGAGTCCAGCCCATGGGCCATAATTTGGGCACCCCTGGTCAAGAACAACCATAACAGTGATCTCAATAAATATTGAGGGGCTTTTGAGTAATAAAAGTGTCCTCCTAGTGGACATGTACAGGAAGTACAAATGTGATATACCTCTGCTCCAGGAAACATATCGGGGGACAGCAAGGTTCAGACCCAAAGTGGTTGGAATAGAGCTAGTGATTAAGAGACCGCATGACCAGTATGGGAGTGCAATTTTTGTTAGATCTGGCCTCACTATAATATCAGCTGCACTGACGGAAACAAACAACACCGAAATTCTCACCATCTGAATCCCATGGTTCTCTGTTACCTCTGCCTATAAGCTGCCAGAAGCAAATTTTAGTTTTAATGAACTGGACAATTTTACTTACTTCAAATGGCACAATGTGCCCAGGAGTTTCTGTTCATTTGCTCTCTCCCCAACTAGTGAGTACTGTGTAGGATTGAGTGATTTGATTCGATTCGATTTATTCAATTTGTATGCCGCCCACTCAGCATACGCCGACTCAGGGTGGCTCACAAAAATCACAACATAAATCAACAATATACAAAGTAAATACACAATACTGTAATATAATATACAAAATTCAATCTACAAAAAACAACACAGTATAATATACAACAACGTAGTACAAAACTAGAATATAATAATGAAATCACAACCACGTAGAAAAATTCCCAAAACAAAGTCCAGGGATGGGGTGGCAGGCGTCCTCAGCCTCAAAGCGGGACCGTCTTCTACCGCTCGAGCAAGACAATAGAGTACAAAATATAATAGAATACAGCAGCATATAACAACAATACACAAGTCAAAATGTCATGTCATCGCAGAAACAATATACAGTACATAATAAAAGTGCAAAGAGAACAGCATTTCAAAGCCTAACAGAAACATTAACACTAAAAAAGTGAGGATGGCTTCACCAGTTTGAAAGACACCTTAAACAGCTACATCAGATGTTTTCTATGCAGCACTGCTTTGCCCTGAGATTCATCTCTTTCCCCTGAGAACAAGAAAGTCACTGTCAGGGGATTATCCAAAACCCAGAGTGTCCTGATATCCTGCAACCGTAATTATAGTCTGTTAGTAATTTAAATAGACAGTTTGCTCTCAGGTCGGCATCTACTAGGAGACTGATAAGAGTTACTCAACATGTTGTGTTTTCTTTATCAGGCAATGGAGGCATGCAAGGATGCAGGCTTGGTGAAGTCCATTGGGGTGTCCAATTTCACCAGTAAACATCTGGAAATGATCCTGAACAAGCCAGGACTGAAGTATAAACCTGTTTTAAACCAGGTGAAGTGTGACTGCCTTTTGTGTGCTCCCCCACATCCAAAGGTTCCCAGTGCTTCCCCAGGTCAAAAGTGATCCCGGGAAAATATCAGAATCTGAGAGGGCAGGATATAAAGCTTTGAAATAAATTAAATTAAAGGTGATATGACCCACATTTACACTTTGTTTAGTTAAGTAGCAGTTTAAGCATTGCTTCTTTACATATTCTTCCCAGGAATTATCATTCTTCTCTGTTCATAAAACACCAGAGAATGGGGTTAATCATAATGATTAATAATCTGCTCTAGACTGAAGAACCAACCAAAATGATTTCACTTCCCCTGACCATTCACAAACAATCAGGGGAAGTGTTCAATATGAAATACAGCAATAGCAATTACACTTATATAATGCCCCATAGTGGTTAGTACAGTCTCTGGGCATTCACAAGGCAATTAGCATTTTGCCTCCAACATGCTGGTACTCAGGACAATGGAAGACTGAGTAAACCTGGATCCCCGCCAGGATTGAACTCACAACATTTTGGCGGACGTACAGCAGTTTAACCACTGTACCACCAGGGCTCTATGAAGCAAGACTCTCATACATGCCATTCCTAATGTCCACAGGCACTATCAATGGCATATATTAAAGTACACTGAAAAGTTGTACCCCTGATTGGGGTTCAAAAGGTGCAAGTTAGGGATAACGTATCGTTCCAGCATCCAATATGTGTATACGCCAGGGGAAAAAGAGGACCAATTCAACCACAAAACTCCCAAAGGAGTTTGGACAGGCTCTAACATGCACAATTTTGTACTTTTCATTATTCCTCTTATCTTATTGTGGTCTTACCTTCCCCACCTGAAGTCTCATTTTTGGGTTGTGTTGGGGGCTGGTGATGCTACAGGTTGAATGCCACATTTATTGGAACCGAAGCAAGCTGCTGGCTTTCTGCAAATCAAATGGGATCCTCCTGGAAGCCTATAGTGTTTTTGGAACTGACAGGAATCATGAATGGTAAGAGAGAATTAGAGAATGCTCTCCCACTTCTGCTTCTGGCCTTCTCCATAGCAGGAATTTAGCTCTTAGGAAGTTGCTAAAAGACAAATTAAACCCTCTGGCTCAAAGCTCTCTCCACTCCATCTAAACATTTTGGGATCAAGTTAAGGACCTCTTTGTGCCCACATGAATCTCCTCCATGCATCTCTAGGCAGGGCCTGTTTGATGGTGGCTCCGTCATACTGGAATAGTGTCCTGGAAGGATTCACCAAACTTTGCTCTTCCTATTTCAAAGCATGCTCTACACCTCTCAGAGTGGGAGAATATCCCAGATGGGTGGGATATAAATGCAAAGGATTGATGGATGCTCAGAAATTTTGATGTAACTTTTGCTTGTTTCTACTTAAAATGCTACTTTTATTGTGATGCTTGTCTTTATTAAGACCGGGGTTGGTTGGTTGATTAGCTGTCTGGCTGGTTGGTTTTATGGCATTTAAATTTTGTTGGAAGTTGCTTCAGACAGACTTTCTTTCTTGGGAGATATTGTAACGTCTAGATTGTAGCAATCTATATGAAGGAAGGGTACTATTTAATGAGGAAGTAGTGGGGGAAAGTTCTAAAAGGACCAATATCTATGCTTTTCATATTATAATCTTTTCTGAGATTTCTGTATAATTACTTTAAATCTTTTAATTTTTAACCAAATGAGACCAGCAATAAACTGGAATAACCTTGAGTGGTTTCGATTTGGGTTCTCCAGAGATAACTCCGTTTTTAGGAAACTGTCTTTCCCTCCCCTCTGCTTTCTGTGGCTGCTGAGTATGCTTCAGTCCTTAGGCTTCACTGTTTACCATTTTTTCTTTTCCTAAAGATAAAGATATTGGGATATGCTTCACAAACATTGTGGTGGTGGTGGTGGTGATGTGTTGCTCAGTGTTCTATTCAATCTTTGTTTTGTCAGCTGCACTATATTAGCCCTAATCATAGATAGATCCAACCTGATCTTTTGTCATAAGTACAGTGAAACCTCAGTTAACATAATTAATGTGTTCTCCGGGACATTTCTTACAGCAAAAATTGCTTTCACCAGATTTCCCATAGGAATGCATTGAATGCAGTTTCCCATAGGAATGCATTGAAAACCAAAATACATTAGCCAAAATGTGTTTTCCCATAGGAAAAACCAATTTATCCGTTCCAGGGGGGATCTGTAAACTGAGTCACTATTTTCTATGGATTTCCTTTTGTTATGCAATTTTTATGTTAGCCAAGCCATTTCTTAACCGATTTTCTGCAGTATGTGGATATATTTCATTTGGCCATGTTGTTTTGTGTTTATCATGAGTAGATCCGATCTTTTTGTGTGAGTATGTGTTATGAACGCGTATGTAAAATGAATTGTTTGTTTGGCCAGAAAATATTGCAGGTGGCTAGAGGGTGCTTCTAGCATTTTCACTCACACTTTTTTGACTTGCTTTTGGCTTATATGCATACCTGTCAAGTATCCCAGATTGGCCAGGATTTCCCATGTTTCTCCGCTGGTTCTTCTCCTTTCCCACCGCCATCCCGTATTTGAATGCCAGGGAAAGGGGTTACTGTGCACGTGCGCCCATCGCAAATGGGTTCTGCACATGTGCAGAGGGCTTCTGTGCATGCACAGATGAGTTGTTGCGGCTCATGAGCACCCGGGCCGGAGCAGTTCCCGTATTTCCAGGAGCTGCGCTTGACGGGTATGCTTTTATGGTTGGCTATATCAGCACATCTAGAGTGTTGTTGTGTGTGCCCAGATAATTTCAATGATGAAACCCTGAGTCGGGTTTCCTGAGTGGACAGCATACAAGTGTGAGAATTAAATTAACTTAAAATTAATGATGACACACAGGTGTGTCACATACTCCTTTCAATGAGATCTGTCTTTTTGTTGTGTTCTCTTATCAGGATAGACCAGACCATGCCTGTTCTACTTGAAGATCCAGTCTTGAATGCCATTGCCAAGAAGTACAACCGCAGCCCTAGTCTGGTGGCTGTACGCTACCACTTACAACATGGTGTGGTTGCGATTGTGAAGTCTTTCAAGAAACAACGGATTGAGGAATTCATCCAGGTAAAGCAAGTGATGAGTACCTCTGCTGTCTCTCTGTTTAGGAATAGTTAATACAGATTTGTATTTCCTCTCCGACAGTCTTCTAGAATATATACCATTGTAAATTGTAGGATGATGTTTTAAAAGGATTAATGCCCCGTGAGTTCTTTTTAAAAATTAAATTAAAGGTGGTCCCTGCATGCAGTAGACTAGCACAACAAGAAGAGAATTGCAATAAATATTTCTTTCTGAGATACTAATTTATTACATGTAGGGTTTATTTTGGTAGAGAGGCTCCTCGAAGACTGTGGTATTTTTGAACCACAGTCAGGTGTATCCTGAGCTTGACAGGGAGAAGGTTGGCAGGTGAGCAGTTTGAAACCTGAGCGCTGCGTGATAGTGTGAGCTCTCATCGTATATATCATCTCCTGCCAAACTAGTGGTTCGAAAGCAAGAAATTGCAAGTAGATAAATAGGTACTGCTTTGGCAGGAAAGGTAACAGCATTCTGTGCTTTCCGGCATCTAGTCATGCCTGCCACGTAGCCATGAAAACATCTGCAGATGTAAGCAGCGCTGGCTCTTCAGCTGTGAATGGAGATGAGCACCGTACCCTAGAGTCACATATGGCTGGCTTTCGTGCAAGGGAGAGCTTTACCTTGCCTATAATTATTAGAGGATAGTTCTGAACACTAGAAAGTAATCTATTTGGAACATAAAAGCAGCCACAAACTCGGAAAATTAGAATATCGTGCAAATGTTCATTCATTTCACTTAAAAGGTGGAACAAATATATGAGATAGACTTACTACATGCAAAGCGAGAGATGTCACGCCTTAACTCGTTATAATTGTGATGATCATGGCATACAGCATACATGAGATTATGTGATGATTATGGGGTACATGAGATTGGGGGGTTGGTGTTTTCATAAGCTGTAAGCCATAAGCATCAATATTATAACAAAGTAAGGCTTGAACTATCTCGCTTTGCATGCAATGAGTCTATCTCATATATTTGTTTCACCTTTTAAGTTGCATTACTGAACTGAATGAACATTTGCACGATATTCTAATTTTCTGAGTTTCACCTGTACATACAGAGACAACAAATAAAGTGGTTTGTTCATTTGGAGAGAATGTCTTGGAATTCCATACCTTACAAGGCACATGTGGAAAGGGGAGAAGGACAAAGACCATGAGGCAGACCCAGAAGAAGGTAGAGAGATAACATCAGAGAAATATTACAAGAGGTATGCCTGCCACATGTCCACAGAAACATCTGCAGATGCAGACAGTGCTGGCTCTTTGGCTATGAACAGAGATGAGCACTGAACCCTAGAGTCGGATGCAACAGGCTTTCAAGCAAGGGCAGCCTTTACCTTACTGGAAAAAAGGGAACATTTATGTGGTCATCTTTCTGCAATCATGTGATGCAACAGGTCTATACATAAAGGTGCTTCAAGACTGTAAATGTTTATTGCTAAGTCAAGAGACTCTCGTTTGAGGGGAGGCACGTGGTCCAGCAGCAGGGCTGCGCCAGTCTACAGAGGTGATTCCTCTAGGGCAGGGGTGGCCAACCTTGGTGCCTCAGGTATTTGTCAACTTCAATTCCCAGGAGCCCAAGTAAGCACACCTGCTGATCAGGGCTTCTGGGAATTGAAGTCCAAGAACACCTGGGGCACCAAGCTTGGCCAGCAATGATCTAGGGATTGAGAGGTTGCCTTATCGGAGCTCACGTCCAGTTGCCTGCACTTTTGGAACTCAGATGGCATAGTGGTTAAGATACTGAGCTTGGTGACCAGAAAGTCAGCAGTTCAGCTGTTAGAGACCCAAGTGTTGCACGATGAAGTGAGCTCCTGTCATCTGCCCCAGCTCCTGCCAACCTAGCAATTTGAAAGCAAGGAATAGCAAGTACAGTAGATAAATAGGTACCGCTTTGGCAAGAAAGGTAACAACATTCTGTGTGCTCCAGCATCTAGTCATGCTTGCCACATGGCCACAGAAATGTCTGCAGAGGCAGACAGCGCTGGCTCTTTAGCTATAAACAGAGGTGAGCACCACCCCCTAGAGTCAGACATGACTGGGTTTCGAGCAAGGGGGACCCTTACTTGCTTTCTGCCAATCTCAAAGTCAACACGTCTCTGAGCTAGCAGAGAACACAGTGGCAAGTCAGATTTTTGTTTTGCTAGGTGTTGGAGTTCCATCTCTCTGAAGAAGACATGAAATCTATTGATGGCCTCAACAGAAACCAGAGTTACTATAAAGGTCGAATGTAAGTCAGCTTTTAAATTAATTTATATATGCAATATATGTTAGACGTAATATCACACTGCCCTGAACTACATGTACCACAACCCTATTAAAGGACCCTTGCTTCCCATTGACCCATTTCCTTGCTGACCCTTAAGACCACCACTGATCTGCCATAGCTGAATCTGGAGTTATTGGGTCGAGCCATCGTAATCTCTCTGACAAAATGGTAGCAGAGGATGTGGTTTGCCCATAACTAACTCCAAAACAGAACATAAGAATGAAAAATGCTCAGTCCAAGGCCTAATAGGAAATGAAATATAATGGGTAAGCCTTTAGACGAATGCCCTAATCCAGGGCATCTCTGGTGTAGATTGCCATACCATTCCCATACACTAGGAAGGAGCTAAATTGCAAGTCACACTTTATTCTGCAACTTTATGTGGGGGGGGAGGTGTCTTCAGGACATGTGAGATGTGTTAGAGCCAGATGCAGTATCAAATGTGATCGCTAGAACCCTGTGAGCTGTCACCTTTCCAGGAAAAGAGAGAGAAAGAGGGAGGGTGGACACTTCTTCAGCATGTGGAAAGACAGAGTACACAAAACGGATGAAAGAGAAGTGTCATTGTGAATTCATGTTTATGTGTGATCCATGTTGTGCCGGCTGCTGGAGTTGCAGAGGATGAAAACTGCTATAAAAGTTGAAAATATTAAACTATCATAAATACCTGTATGCTTATGTTTGCACTAATAATTTAAGTAATAATAATTTTGTGTCAGAGATTACTCTGGGTTGAAAGGATTTTTGCTGGAAAAACTCTGCTCAGGTGATGAGGCTCCTTTCATGTCCCCAAGTGCAGCCCACGGGTATCGAAACCTGACCTTTCAGTCTCCAAGCTCAGCATCTTAACCACTAAGCCACTGGGGGAGCTGTGTGGAAACTCTACACAAACTCTGTTTTGTTTTGGAGATGCCTCAGTGACATCACTAGCAGGAAGAACTGGGGAGGGGGAGATGGGAAAGCAACCGATAGAATAGTGAGGCCCATGTCCCACAGGGATACTTATTATTTATGTATTTATTATTAGTTCAAATTTATATTGCCGCCCACTCACCAAAGCGACTCAGGGAGGCTTACAAACAATCAAATTGCAGGGACTTCAAATCACAGAAGCCTAAGTCAATACATTGGGGAATTGACTTAGGCTTCTGGGAAGTCCAAAAGCCAAAGGTTGGGAAACACTGCTATAGATAAACTGACTGTTTCCTTATGTAGTGAGTAAATGTTCTGTGCGTACATGTACCCAGAATTTTCAATTGCCATTGAATCTTTTCTTCTGAGTAGACCTTTATTGACAAGCCCAGAACCGTTGATACATCACATGTGAAAAGAACTTTTGAAGGAGTGGTTCTCTGAACCTCTCTCATGTTTCCTGTCAAATGATACTCAACTGTTTATTTGGTCTTTCAGATTTAATCATCACCCACTATATCAAGAGCCAGATAACTGAGGAAATTATTCGCCTTGCCTGATTACACTGTCACTCTGGAGAGCCCGCCACAGCCGCATCTAGCATTATTGTCTGATTTACAACCTGTGATTTGCACAACAGAGATGTGTTTTCTTCTCTGCCAGAAGCCTTCCTGAATCACAAATGGCAAAACTACCTGCTTCCTGCTGACCACACCAATCCTATACCAACCGTTTCAAGAATATCTGCATCCATTCCAGAATTCCAAAATGGAAGCTATCACTCCGTTGTGCATTTTGGGCCTTGGTTGTAAGCTGTGAAAGTACAATTGAAATAAATATTATTATTTTTCCTGATACTGTACTTTTTTTATAAATGGATGTCTCTGTATCAAGTGTCTCCAACCTTTTTTGCACCTTGGACCAGTTTCATGCTAAACAGTTTCTCGTTTGAAGATGTTATGCCACTTCTGATGTGCAGTGATCATATGAGTTAATAACCTCCAAATGTGGTATCATTAACAGCTATGATCAGGTCTTGCAAACCAACAACATCTCATGTTAGATCATTTTGTGTCTTCCTACTGTCTTCTTCTCAAGCAATATTGACTTTTCCAGTGAGTTCTAATCAGGTCTTACAAATTCCTCTATTGAATTAATTCATCTCATGTTAGGTTTTCCTTCCTACTCCCCTCTTCCGGACTTTTCCTAAGAATTTATTTATTTATTTATTTATTAGTCATATTTGTATATGCCGCCCACTCAGGCGGAACCCGACTCAGGGCGGCATTACAATAATTCTAGAAATACATAAAAAACATTATAAAAACCCACAACCCACCCCCTTTAAAAAACCCCATATCCCGCCCACCCATCCCACCTACTATACAAAAGGAAGAAGAGAGAGTTCTTATAAAAGCCAGCAGGCAGGCACCATAGTCCCATTCGGGCCCCACACCTGCCCTGCCAGCCAGGTCTTCACTCCTTTCCTGAAGGGCAGCAGTTCACTTTGGAGTCTTAGGTCTATTGGCAGGAGGTTCCAGAGAGTTGGTGCAGACACGGAGAAGGCCCTCCTTCAGGTGCTAGACAGATGTGCACCCCTAGTTGGTGGCACTATTAGAGAGCCCCTCCGGTCCGCTCTGGTTGGACGGGCAGACACTCTTGGGACGATGCGGTCTCTAAGATATCCTGGCCCCCTGCCATATAGGGCTTTAAAGGTCAAAACCAGCACCTTAAATTGCACCCGGAGACAAACTGGTAACCAGTGCAGCTCCCGAAGTAGCGGTGAGGCATGGGCATATCGCCCACACCCCATCACCACCCGGGCCGCCGCATTCTGGACCAGCTGCAGCCACCGGATGGTCGTCAAGGGCAGCCCCATGTAGAGCGCATTACAATAATCTAGTCGGGAAGTAACCAGAGCATGGGTGACCATAAGCAAGGAGCCCCGGTCCAGGAGAGTGCGCAATTGGCGAATTACCCGAAGTTGGGCAAAAGCCCTCCTGGCCACAGCCGCTACTTGTTCTTCTAGAAGCAGCCGCGAGTCCAGAAGAACCCCCAAGTTGCGCACTGGGTCTGTCTGGGGCAAAACAGCCCCATCCAGTACCAAAGGTGGTAACTCCCTGGATAACACGGGGCCCCTTATCCACAGCCACTCTGTCTTGCTGGGATTCAGCCGAAGCCCATTGGCCCCCATCCAGACCCCAATGGCCTCCAGGCATCCGGATAGGATTTCAACAGCATCACTGGGGTCCCCACGGGCCGAGATGTACAACTGAGTATCATCCACGTACTGATGGTACCGCACCCCGTGGGAACGAATGATCTCACCCAGTGGCTTCATGTAGATGTTAAATAAGAGAGGAGAGAGCACAGATCCCTGAGGCACCCCATACTTGAGGGGCCTAGGGCTGGACCTCTCACTCTCTAACCACACCGACTGGGTACGGCCCTCCAGAAAAGAGGAAAACCAGGACAACACAGTGCCCTGGATCCCCAGTCCTTCGAGCCGTTCCAGAAGGATACCGTGGTCGACGGTATTGAAGGCCGCTGAGAGGTCAAGAAGAGCAAGGACGGATGGACAACCCCCGTCCCGCTCCCGCCAGAGATCATCCATCAGCGCGACCAATGCCGTCTCTGTTCCATACCCGGGCCTGAACCCTGATTGAAAGGGGTCTAGATAATCCGCTTCCTCCAGGACACTCTGCAGCTGGCGCCTTCTCCAAAACCTTACCCAAAAAGGGCAGGTTGGAAACTGGCCTGTAGTTGTTAAGGACAGCTGGGTCGAGGGACATTTTCTTCAGGAGGGGGCGCACCAAGGCATGTTTTAGCTGTGCAGGAAATACCCCCTCCCGTAACGAGGCATTTATTATCCCCCCAACCCAGCCACCTGTTACCTCCTTGGAGGCTTTCACCAACCAAGTGGGACAGGGATCCAAAGGACATGTAGTGGCACGAACAGCTGCAAGGAGCCTGTCCACTTCATCAGGGACAACAGGATCAAACTGATCCCAGATCGTACAGCAAAACTGTGCACCGGCACCCCCCCCCGACCCTCCCCGTCCACGCCAGGGTTCAATCCAGAACGAATCCGATCGATTTTCTCCACCAGATGGTCAGCAAAGTCCTCAGCCGAACCCTGCCAACCGGGCACCGATCTCCCCTTACCAAGGAGGGACCTGGTTACCCGGAACAGGGCGGCTGGGCGATTATCAGCGGAGGCAATAAGGGTGGTGAAGTATTGCCGCCTCACCACCCCCATCGCCACTAGGTAGGCCCTAATAGCAGCTCTAGCTAGTGTCCAATCGGAGTCATCCCGGGTCTTCGCCCAGCGGCGCTCTAGGCGTCTCTTTGCCCGTTTGAGTTCACGCAGTTCATCTGTGAACCACGGAGATGACCTAATCCCCCGGGCGTGGAGAGGCCGCAGTGGCGCGATTTCATCCAAGGCTACTGTTGTCGACCTATTCCACAGGTCGACGAGTGCCCCGGGTGAATCGTGTAGCCGATCCAGAGGAACATCCCCCAGTTCCCTCTGGAATCCATCTGGATCCATTAGTCGCCGAGGGCGGACCATTTTAATCGGCCCTGCCTCCCTACGATGAAGTATCGCCCCCAGAAAGTCAAGAGTCACCAGATAGTGATCTGACCATGGCACAGGTGAGATGACTAAATCCTGTAATCTCAGATCACTCTGCCACTGCTCCGACAAGAAAACTAAGTCTGGCATGTGACCACTGCCCCTGGTCAGACCCCGAACTACCTGAGTCAGGCCCATGGCTGCCATGGAAGCCATGAACTCCCTTGCCACCTCAGAAGCCATCCCCAGCGATGGCAAATTGAAGTCCCCCAGAACCATAAGTCTCGGGAACTCCAACGCCAGCATCGAGGCGGCCTCGAGGAGCTCAGGCAGGGCATCCCTTACCCTGCAAGGGGGCAGGTACAGGAGTAAGATCCCCAACTGACCCTTGGGGCCCAACCGTAGAAGCAGGGCCTCACAACCAGCCACTTGTGGAGCAGTGGCCCTAGCAACTCCCAAAGACTCCCTGGCAACAATGGCGACACCACCGCCCCTCCCCTCACCTCTAGGCTGGTGCCAAATACCGAACCCAGCTGGACACATGTCCGAAAGAGGTACTCCATCTTCAGGCGTCAGCCAGGTTTCGGTGATGCATGCCAGGTCGGCCAGCCCTTCCTGGATGGCATCTTGAATCAGGGGGGCCTTATTACATACCGACCTGGCATTCACCAACAGCAGCCTAAGGGCGGGGACACTCCGGATCTGCCGCTCAGGGCCCAGAGATGTACCTGAAGGGCTGGAATGAGGGACCGCACTTAAACATCGGACCCGCATTCCCCGAGTGCGGCCCGCCCCACGGTACCCGCCATACCGCCCCTTGCCCGTCACAACACCTATATGGTTCTCCGGAACTTCCCTAGATAGAATGCTGCCCCTCCTTCCTGGCTGGCAGGACCAACATTCCCTCTTCCCTCGTCTTCGAGTCCCTTGACCCGGGAGCCCTTTAAACCTCCCCGCCTGGTAGCAGGGGGCGGGGAGGGACAGCCCTGCGTGGCGGCTGCGATGGCGGCGGCTTCGGTTCCAGTGTTGTCTGCTTCTTCCGCCTCCCATTCCCGGGCAACGGCGGCGGGAACACTGGCGGCGGTGTCTTCCGAGCCTTCCGGGCCACGGAAGGCTCCCTTTTATCTCCCCGCCGGTGGAGGGGGCAGGGAGAGTGCGGCAACGCTGGCGGCGGCGTCTTCTGAGCCCTCCGGGCCACGGCAGGCTCCCTTTCATCTCCCCGCCGGTGTCCGGGGCGGGGAGAGCGCGGCAACGCTGGCGGCGGCGTCTTCTGAGCCTTCCGGGCCACGGAAGGCTCCCTTTCATCTCCCCGCCAATGGCAGGGGTGGGGAGAGCGCGGTAACGCTGGCGGCGGCGTCTTCTGAGCCTTCCGGGCCACGGAAGGCTCCCTTTCATCTCCCCACCGATGGCAGGGGCGGGGAGAGCGCGGCAACGCTGGCGGCGGCGTCTTCTGAGCCTTCCGGGCCACGGAAGGCTCCCTTTCATCTCCCCGTCGATGGCAGGGGCGGGGAGAGCGCGGCAACGCTGGCGGCGGCGTCTTCTGAGCCTTCCGGGCCACGGCAGGCTCCCTTTCATCTCCCCGCCGGTGGCAGGGGCGGGGAGAGCGCGGCAACGCTGGCGGCAGCGTCTTCTGAGCCTTCCGGGCCACGGCAGGCTCCCTTTCATCTCCCCGCCGGTGGCAGGGGCGGGGACAGCGCGGCAATGCTGGCGGCGGCGTCTTCTGAGCCTTCCGGGCCACGGAAGGCTCCCTTTCATCTCCCCGCCGGTGGCAGGGGCGGGGAGAGCACGGCAACGCTGGCGGCGGCGTCTTCTGAGCCTTCCGGGCCACGGAAGTCTCCCTTTCATCTCCCCGCCGATGGCAGGGGCGGGGAGAGCGCGGCAACGCTGGCGGCGGCGTCTTCTGAGCCTTCCGGGCCACGGAAGGCTCCCTTTCATCTCCCCACCGATGGCAGGGGCGGGGAGAGCGCGGCAACGCTGGCGGCGGCGTCTTCTGAGCCTTCCGGGCCACGGAAGGCTCCCTTTCATCTCCCCACCGACCGGCCAAGCAGTTCTTTGCTCTCATTATATGTGCAAGAATAGATGATTTTGACAGAAAAGTTGTGTATTGTTTACTATTTATTTATTACATTTTATACCATCCATTTGGGAAATTTCCCATTCTGGGCAGTGTACATACAAATATCAAATAACACAACAAAACACACAATAAATCAAAAACAGACCAACCAAATACTTCCCAAAATAAAATAAAATAACTTGCATCTGAGGGCACAGAGGATCAGCTGAATAACTAATTTATAGCTAAAGGGACAACACTCTGAAAGGCCTCCCTGAATAAAAAAGTTTTAAATTGTTTTTTGAAGATAGCCAGTGGTGAGGCCTGACGCAGCTTCACTGGCAGTGTCTTCCACAGCGTTGGTGCCACCACAGAGAAGGCTCTATTTCTAGTTATAGACTTTCTAGCCATCCTTGGGGTCGGCACCTGGAGACTGTGACAAACAGGTGATGCAGGGAGTTGTTCTGAGGAGGAGATGCTCTGACAGATAACAAGGTCCCAAACTGTGTAGGGCCTTATGTGATAACACTAACACCTTGTATCTGACATGGTAGGCAATAGCTAACCAGTGCAGGCCTGCCAAGGATGGGGAAATATGATCGAATTTCTTTATGCCTGGCTGCTGCATTCTGGACGGCTGTAATCTTATCAGGCCCAAAGGCAGCCCCACGTATGAGGGACGGGAGGATTTTGTTTCTCTAGTTAATGATAACACATGCCATCAGTCACTCTAAGGACAAATTGCCTCTTGAGAGAGCTGGCAATTTCTCACTATCATGGATGAATGAAACTGTGCTCACCCTCACTGTAATCTCTAGCTTTAACTTTAAAGGGCAGACTCAACCATGTTAGGGAGCCTATAGTAAGATTTGAAATGATGCCAGTGTCAGCCTGTGTTGGTGAGATTAGTTTTCAGAGGCATTCTGTATTTTTTTAAGTCTTGGAATGACAATGGAAGCAGCTGTAGACTAGCCTAACACATCTTTATTGCATGGAGTACAGTATGAACATGAGGTAATGGCGGACAAACAGCTCCTTTTATTCAGTGGCTATACATTTGAATGTGGCTCTTCGATAGGGCATTGGCTACTGTCCACGTGACGTCATACTTAGTCATGCCCTTCTTGTCCAGGTGAGGTGAGGGCGGGAATCTTTCCCGCGCAGCTGAAGGTATTTGAGGAATATGTGCCATGTGAGCTGAACGCTCGCTATTTCCCCCTAGTGGTCACTAGCTCGCGTTCTATTGTGGTTTGTTACATTGTTTCTATTGCAAGATACAGCTTGTTACATTCGCTCATTCATGTGGTTACAGATTGTTACACTCGCTCATTCGTGTGGTTACAATTACATTCAATACACAACATCCCTCCCCCCTAAGATGGGACAAAGTCCCTCAACCAAGATGGTTTTCCGCATGTGCGTTTTGGGCGTGCGGCCGTTATGCTTGACTCGGCCGTGCCCCCTCGTCTGTGTCCTCCTGGCTCTTGTCCTGCAATTGGAGAGGATGACTCATTAGCGACTCGCTGAGGACTTGCAGCTATGGGTTGGGCAGGAGAAGGAGGGGGATAGGTTTCTGATGCGGATGTGGGCAAATCGGGGGCACTAGGGGCTAAAGATGCGGGTGGGGGAACACTCCGGAAAAAAAACCCGGTTTGGTAACTCAAAGTCTAACTCAGGGGCAACAGGGGCAAACTCATTCCTCTCTTTCATGGGGCTGGGGAGAACTGATGTATCGAAAGGATACGGATTCGAGCCTGCTCTTTCCCCCCTTGTTTGGGACTGTTGCCCCTCGTTTTCTCCCCCTTGGGATGAGCGGGTGGGAGAGGACCCTAACGTTGAGTTCTGCTGCTGGGAACCCCTGTCCAGCCCCCCAATCACTCTATGCCTTAGTTGGTCAGCGTGCCTTCTCCAGAGGAGACCCGTGTTGGTCTCGACACAGTATGAAACTGGTCCCGTTTGGTTAATGACTACTCCCGGCACCCAGGCTGGCCCTGTAGCTGCGTAATTCCTACAGTGTACAAGCTCACCTATTTCGAAGTTTTTCGTGGACCTGAGCTCTATGTTTCTTCCCCTATCCTCCACCCTGGTGGGATCCAACCTGGTTAACAACGAATGCAATTTCCTTTTCATGAGGAGTTCAGTGGGGGAAAATCCTGACGCCAATGGCATCACCCTGTATGCCAAAAAAAACTGGCAGAGCTGGAGGTCCAGATCCCCCGGTCCCATGCGCTGCAACGTCTCCTTCATTGTTCGCACCAGGCGTTCCACCTGGCCGTTAGTTGCGGGGTGAAAGGGGGCTGAGGTTATGTGCCGAATGGCGTTTGATTCCAAAAACGCTTGGAACTCTGCAGACGCAAAAGTGCTAACATTATCACTCACAATGACATCAGGTATCCCGAAGGTACGTATCAGCTTGCGCAGCTGTTTTATGGTTGTGGCTGATGAGGTACTGCGCATCAGAATCACTCCCAACCACTTGGAGTATGCGTCTACTACCGGTAGAAAAAGGGAACCCCTGAATGGACCTGTGAAGTCTATGTGGAAGCGAGACCATGGTCCCCTGGCTGTGTCCCATTCTCTGTGTGGAAGTCAGGACTCCTCAGGGCGAGAGCTCTGGCAACTTTCGCAGGTGTTCATCATGTGCTCAATGTCCGCATCTAGCTATGGCCACCAGAAATAGCTTCGGGCCAGCGCCTTAGAACGCACGATCCCTGGGTGGCTGACGTATAGAAGCTGCAGTACCCTTGCTCTCAAGGACTCTGGGTCGACCACTCTCTCCCCCCATAGGAGGCACCCCCTTTCTGTGGACAACTCAACCCTCTTTCTGAAAAACGCAGCAAACTCGTCTGCGGGGGGAGCCGTGGGCCACCCCTTCTGTACCCAGGATCTAACAAGGGCTAGTGTTTTATCCTTTGCCGTGGCTGCAGTGATTTCTATGGGAAGTATGGGGGGTGCATCTAGGGCTTCTATGAGGAAGACTTGGTTGTCCTGCTCTATCTTGCATTTCGGGTCTCCCAGCTGGAGAAGAGGAGACCTTGAGAGTGCGTCAGCATGGCTTATGTCTTTCCCGGGGCAGTACACTAATGAACCCCTGTACGCATTGAGGAAAATAGCCCACCGAAGCATCCTTGGGGAAAGGATCTGTGGAGTGGGCTTGTCTGAGGTGAAAATGCCCAATAGTGGCTTGTGGTCGGTTACAATGGTGAATGGACGACCATACAAAAATCATGGAACTTCTTTGTGCCCGCCACAATAGCAAGGGCCTCCCTATCTGTTTGGGCATAATTCCGTTCTGCCTTAGACAATGATCTCGAATAGAAGGCAATTGGGGCTTCTCGCCCTCTCTCTAGCACGTGGCACAGGACCGCCCCCACCCCCACTGGTGAGGCGTCGCAGACTAGGACTACCGGCTTCTTTGGGTCGAAATGGGTCAGGATGGCCTCTGAGGAGAGAAGCTGCTTTAGTTCCCTGAAAGCCCGTTCTTGGTTCTCCCCCCACTGCCAAACCGCATCCTTCTTCAGCAGCCTATGCAGGGGCTCTGCAATCGACGCTTTTCTAGGCAGGAAGGAATGGTAAAAATTCAGCAGCCCCAGGAAGGATTGCAGCTCCGGTTTCGCAGAGGGGCGAGGAGCATTTTGGATGGCCGAGACTTTAGACTCAGCAGGTTTCACTCCCTCAGGGGTTATGCGAAAGCCCAGGAACTCACCTTCTCTCACAAGGAACACACATTTGTCTCTCCGCAGTCTCAACCCCACGGATTCGAACACTGTAAGGACCTTATCCAATCTCTGGGCCAGTTCTGTTTCGCTCCCCCCAGAAATCAAAATGTCATCAAAGTATGGCAGAACACCCGGTAGCCCCTTTAACAAATGTTCCACAAGGGACTGAAATATCCCCGGCACCGAGTTCACGCCGAACTGTAGGCACGTCACCTTAAATGCCCCCTTGTGAGTTACAATGGTTTGCGCAGCAGCTGTAGCTGGGGTTACTGATAGCTGCTGGTACGCCTGCGCCAGATCCAATTTGGCGAAATACTTCCCCCCATGTAGAGTAGCCAGCAGATGGCTAACTACTGGCACCGGACAGGCATTAGGGCGGATTGCCTTGTTGATTGTACACTTGTAGTCAGCACAAATCCACACATCCCCATTTGCTTTTAGCGCTGTAACAATAGGAGTCTCCCACTCTGCAGAGTCCACAGGCTCTAAAATCCCCTGACCCACCAGTTTGTCAAGTTCCGCCTCTATTTTGTCCTTCAGGACGAGCGGAACCCGTTGTGGCTTGAGCCTAATTGGGCGGACCTCCGGGTCTAGGTTGAATGAAACTGGGGGCCCCTTGTACTTCCCGAGTCCCTTCTTGAATACCTCGGGGTGTGCGTTGCACACTGCCTGAATCTCATCCCCCCCGATGGCATGGAAGCCTCCTATGAAAATGTCCAGGGGTTTGAACCACTGTGTTCCCAGGAGGTTGCACCCCCCCTCCTTTAGAACTACTAGGGGGAGTTTCCTCCTGAGTCCCTTGTACTGTATTTTGAAGTCCCCTACCCCCAACACTGGGATCCCATTCCCCTGCACATCCCTTAAGTTTGACCTCAGCTCCTTGAGTCTGGGTCGCGCCTTGGGGGGAATGCGCAAAAACTCCTTATGGGAAATGATGGAGTAGGCGGACCCCGAGTCTATTTCCATCCTAACTGGGATCCCCTGCAACAGTACCTCAACATAAAAACGTGGGTGCCCTAAGGGCACGCTGTGGACGGCCAGGTCGTCTTCCACATATGCTCTTCGGTACACGTGGTACCCCTCTGGGTCGTCGGCGCCATCGTAGATTCTGCCGATGCCATCCCATCTCTGTGTGGGGCGCCCTGCTGTGCTCTTGCTCTCATCCCACCGTTGCTTGCAAACCCTGGCGATGTGGCCCCTTCGTCCGCAGTTGTGGCACTCAGCCTTCCAGAATGGGCATTTGCTCCGCTCGTGGGATGCTCCGCAGCCATCGCAATGCCGCCTCCCTTTCCTTTCTTCTCGCTCTGCCCCCTTCCGACTTTCCGGACCCCCTCATCTTCACTGGAGCCTGGAGTGGCGGAGCCTCTGAAGATGTGGGTGAGCGTGGGGCAGGGGGCGCCCTCCAGGTATCCTGGACTGCGGATGCAGCTGCCTCAATTTGTGGTGGCTTTGCTTTGAGGAGCTTGAACCCAGCCTGTGCCTCTTGCAGAACCTCTTTGAAGGGGAGGTCGTGGCCATGGGTCATGAGTTTCCTTTGGGTGTCCCCATCTCACATCCTGCAAAGCAGCCTGTCCCTCAGGGCCATGTCTAGAAACTCCCGCCATTCGCACGGGGTTGCCACCAAACGGAGGGCCGCCGCATACTTGGACACGGACTCACCCGGCTTTTGGTCCTTCCTCACGAACGCGGCCCTGGCAGAGAAGAAGGACACCTTGGGCTTGAAGTGGTTTCTCAGAGTAACCAGCAGGTCGGCTACAGCAATCTGTTCCACTTCTCTTGGTGCCACCAGGTCCATCAGTGCTTGCACTGCGTGATAGCCGAGCATCGTGATGAGAATGGCTCTCTTTTTTCCCACGTCTGTGATGCCGGCAACCGCTACCGTACTCCTGAAATGCATCTCGAACCAGTCCCATCGCTCGGGCTGGTTTACGCCGAAAACCGGTTGCTGTGAAAGTGTCTTGTCCCTGTGGGAAGCCAAATCCCATCCTCGTCGCTAATTTAGTGTTTGGGAATCAAGACAATGGAAGCAGCTGTAGACTAGCCTAACACATCTTTATTGCATGGAGTACAGTACGAACATGAGGTAATGGCGGACAAACAGCTCCTTTTATGCAGTGGCTATACATTTGAATGTGGCTCTTCGATAGGGCATTGGCTACTGTCCATGTGATGTCATCCTTAGTCACGCCCTTCTTGTCCAGGTGAGGTGAGGGCGGGAATCTTTCCCGCGCAGCTGAAGGTATTTGAGGAATGTGTACCATGTGAGCTGAACACTCGCTATTTCCCCCTAGTGGTCACTAGCTCGTGTTCTATTGTGGTTTGTTACATTGTTTCTATTGCAAAATACAGCTTGTTACATTCGCTCATTCATGTGGTTACAGATTGTTACACTCGCTCATTCATGTGGTTACAATTACATTCAATACACAACAGAATCAAGGCACCCAAATTAGAAATGTAGTTTGCAGGAAAAGTGCCACTCATGCGACACTCAGATGTTTCTATTAGTCAATGATTTCCCTCTTTTAATGACACGCTGTGATGTGTGTTTTATGCCCTGAGCTTCTAGGGAAGGTGCAACAAACTGATATAGCTCTATTATCTGCCTCTTGACTACCAAGTTGTTGCAAAAACAGGTTTGTGGATCTCTCACTATATTTTTTGTTCCCTCTGAAGGTCCATCCACATTGAGCTTTTGATCCACTTTCCTTGCACCCATCATAAGAGGTACTGACTCCTGGTATCCATACATGCAAGGCTGAAATTATTGTCAACAGTCAAAGCAGAACAAATAAAGTTTTATTAATTTGGGGAGCTTTTACCGCCACCATGAGTTGGCATCATATTTTTGTTGTGCTTTGCTCCGGTGCATTTTTTGTTGTGGCTCACATGGACCCCGGTATCACCTCAATGGGACTGGAGTGTCTTAGTGGTTAAGATGCTGAACTTGATAACTGGAAGGGTGGCAGGTCAGCAGTTCGAGACCAAAGTGCTGCACGGTGTTGAGAGGTTCCATCTCTGTCCCAGCACCTGCCGACCGAGCAGTTCGAAAGCAAGAAATTGCGAGTAGATAAATATGAACCATTTCGGTGGGAAGGTAAACAGCATTCCATGCACTCGTGTTTAGTCATGCCTGCCACATGTCCACAGAAACGTCTGCAGACACATTCAGTGCTGGCTCTCTGGCTATAAACAGAGATGAGCACTGGCTTTCGCGCAAAGGTGACCTTTACCTTTACCTACTACGTCCATGCACAGCTATATGTTTGCTATGTGCATGTGTGTGTGTTGTTTCCTTAGAGGAGGGACTTTTATGGTCATTCTCTTCACCTCATTGTTACTCCTGTTTTCTTGAAATGTCAGCTGTTCTTATGCTCTGATTTTTTTAATGTCAAAAAATAAAAAAGTTAAAGTTAAAAAGCCTTCTGGTGCAAACACGAAGGTTTTGTGAAGGATGTGCGGATAAAACAAGGAGAGAAGAAAGAGGATGAAAGAGTTGGGTGGGAAATGGAAAGGACAGGCAAAAAGAGGTGGCCAACTATGGTAAGACTACAAGGAGCAATTCTGGAAGTGTATGGAAAGGAAGTATTAGAATAACCCAATGCATCACTTTAGTGTCTTGCACAGAAGACAAAGAAGGAGCTGCAGTGAGGGCTAAAACACAGCTTTATTGCATGATGGTCAGGATGAACATGTGGTAATGGCGGAGGTACAGCTCTTTTCATACTGCAACAATACATTTGAAAAGGGTTACACGGTAGCTTATTGGCTGCTACCTGCGTGACGTCATTCTGAGTCATGCCCTTCTTCTCCAGGTGTTCCTTGCGCGGGAAGGTTCCCGCAGCTGCCGGTGATTGGGGGAATTTGAACCATGTGAGCTGATCACTCGCAGCTGCCCTCTATGGGTAGCTAGCTCGCGTTCCTTTAACAGCTGAGTTACATTGTAATCATTGTCAGGTTACATTCATACATTTTAAAAGTGATACAGTTACATACACAACACTCCTCCCCCCTAGGATGGGACGAAGTCCCTCAACCATTGTGGCTTCCCGCATGTGTGCTTGGGGCGTACGACTGCTTGGCTGAGCTCAGGGGAACTAGGGGCTCTGATTTCCGCAGACTCTCATCCTCCAACGGAAAGGGGGGACTCATTAGTCATCTGGCGGGGACTCTGTGGCAACCTTGCATTTGGAGAGGGGAACGGAACATGTAACTGGGATGTGAACCCCTGCCTATCGCTTGTGGCGCCTGCCGACCCCCCAGCACGAATCTCGGGACCGATGAGGAGACCCTTGTTGTCTCGCCCCGGTTTCTTGCGCCTGCAACTGGTGTACTTGTGCTACCCCCTGCTGCCTGACTCGGTGGTCTTGGGGATGGAGAGAACGAAGTTCCCCCTGCTGCCTGGGTTGAGGGTCTTGGTGATGGGGTAAACTCTAGAACAAAAGGACTGGGAGGGCTGGAGATACCAGGGGCTGAACTAAAACCCCTCTTCTCGCTCAGACGGGTGGGGGACCACTCCGCGATATCCCCCTGGTATGGCAACATAAAATCAAACTCATCCCACTCTTTCAAAATATCCTCCTCTTCGTTTGAGAATCCAGGGTATGCATTTGTACCTGGGGACGTCCCCGTGTCTCCCCCTTGGGCTAAACGGGTGGGGGAGAACACTAACGCTGACTCTCTTTCACTGGTAACTCGCCTTCTGTGCTGGTCAGCGTGCCTTAACCACAGCAGACCCTGTAAGACACTGGCCCCGTTTGCTCAATGACCGTTCCTGGAACCCACATTGGTCCCGAGGTTGCGTAATTCCTGCAGTGAACCGGGTCCCCTACCGCAAAACTTTTGGAGCTCTTTATCTCTATATTTCTCCCCTCATCCTCCACCCTGGTCAGATCCAACCGATCAAAACGTGTTACCGGCTTCCTCCGCATGAGGAGCTCAGCCGGCGAAAGTCCTGATGCTAGGGGAGTTGCCCTATAACAAATGAGGTTCAATTCACCGAGACCCATATGCCGCAGTGCGTCTTTCGTAGTGCGCACTTGGCACTCTACCTGACCGTTTGTGGCGGGGTGAAACAGGGCAGAGGTAATGTGCCGGATGGCATTCCTCTCAATGAATGCCTTGAACTCCGCAGACATGAAAGTACTGGTGTTATCACTCACAAGGAAGTCCGGCAGGCCGAAGCAACTGAACACCTTGCGCAATTGTTTAATGGGGTTGCGGCAGATGAGGTGTTGGACATGGGAATGACTTCCAGTCATTTGGAATATGAATCGACTATCAGCAGAAACATGGACCCGCGAAAGTGGCCAGCGAAGTCGACGTGTACTCGGGACCATGGCCCGCGGGCCGTGTCCCATTCCCTGTGGGGCAGCCGGGACTCCTCGGGCTGAGAGCTCTGGCAGCTCTCACACGTGCCCACCAAATGCTCTATATCCGCGTCTATCTGGGGCCACCAGAAGTAGCTCCTGGCCAGTGCTTTGGAACGCACTATTCCCGGGTGGCTGGTATGCAGTAGCCTCAGCACCTTTGCTCATAACTTCTCTGGGATGACCACCCACTGGCCCCAGAGGAGGCAGCCCCTTTCAAGGGAAAGCTCTACTCTGCGCCTGAAAAACAATTTGAATTACTCCTCGGGGGGAGTTGTGGGCCACCCTTTTCTCACCCAGGAGCTGACTTGGGACAGGATTTTGTCAACCGCCGTGGCTTTGGCGAGGTCTGTGGGAACTATGGGAGGTGAGTCGAGCGACTCAATCAGCAGGACTTGGTGATTCTGCTCTACCTCGCATTTGGGGTCTCCTAAACTAGGGAGGGGAGATCGGGACAGCGCATCTGCATGAGAGATCTCCTTCCCTGGGCAATGGACAAAGCTGCCGTGGCTTTGGCGAGGTCTGCGGGAACTATGGCGAGTGAGTCGAGGGACTCGATCAGCAGGACTTGGTGGTCCTGCTCTACCTCGCCTTTGGGGTCTTCTAAACTAGGGAGGGGAGATCAGGACAGCGCATCTGCATGGGAGATCTCCGTCCCTGGGCGATGGACTAGCTCGTACTGGTAGGCATTGAGGAAAATCGCCCAACGCAGCGTTCTGGGGGACAGGATTTGTGGGGTGGGCTTGCCTGTAGTAAAGATTCCCAAAAGGGGCTTATGATCGGTCACAATTGTGAATTCGTGGCTGTACAGGAAATCGTGGAACTTCTTTGTTCCTGCGATTATGGCCAGGGCCTCTCTATCTGTTTGCGCGTAATTGCGCTCCACCTTTGAAAGTGACCTGGAATAGAAGGCAACCGGGGCTTCCTGCCCGTTCTCTAACACGTGGCACAGCACCGCCCCCGCCCCCACTGGGGATGCATCACAGACCAAAACTACCGGTTTCCTCGGGTCAAAATGGGTCAGGACGGCGTCTGAGGACAAGAACACCTTGAGCTCTTTGAACGCTTTCTCCTGCCTATCTCCCCACCGCCAAACCGCGTCTTTCTTGAGTAGCCCATGCAGTGGCTCCGCAACGGATGCCTTCCTTGGCAAGAAGGAATGGTAAAAATTCAGGATCCCTAGGAATGACTGCAGCTCCGGTTTCGCGGTGGGGCGAGGGCCGTTTTGCACAGCTGCAGCCTTGGACTCGGATGGCTTGATGCCCTCCGGGGTTATTTTGAACCTGAGAAACTCAACCTCCCTCGCAAAAAACACACATTTGTCCCTTCTCAACCTCAGTCCCGCTCTCTCGAATACAGATAGGACCTTGTCTAGTCTTATCGCTAGTTCCGATTCGCTGTTAACAAAATATCGTCAAAATATGGGAGCATGCCTGGAAGCCCCTTTAAAAGGCGTTCCACAAGGGACTGGAAGATCCCGGGGGCCGAATTTACGCCGAACTGTAGGCGCGTTACCTTGAATGCCCCCTTATGCTTAACGATGGTTTGCACAGCAGCAGCGGCTGGGGTTACTGTGAGCTGCTGGTACCCCTGTGCCAGGTCTAGCTTGGCGAAACACCTCCCCCCCATGCAAAGTGGCGAGTAAGTGGCTAACTACCGGCACCGGATATGCATTTGGCCGAATGGCCTTGTTGATCGTACATTTGTAGTCAAAGCAAATCCTGACCTCTCCATTGGATTTTACAGCTGTAACAATCGGAGTTTCCCACTCTGCAGAATCAACTGGAACCAAAATCCCCTGTCCCACCAATTTGTCAAATTCCGCCTCAATCTTGTCCTTGAGGGCGAAGGGGACTCTTCTTGGCTTGAGACGTATGGGCCGGGTTTCTGGGTCCAACTCAAAAGAAACCGGGGGTCCCCTGTAAGTTCTGAGCCCCTTCTTGAAAACTGCAGGGTGCGCATCGCACACGTCCCGAATTGGGTCAGTCTCTATGGCGTTTATGCTGGACAGTTCAATTCCCAGGGGAGCAAACCACTGGGTTCCCAAAAGGCAACAGGTCCTCTCCTTGAGAACGACTTAAGAGAAGTTTTTCTGTGAACCTTTTGAACTTCACCGTGAAGTTTCCCACCCCCAACACTGGGATCCCATAACCCTGCACGTCCCGTAAGTTCGACTTCATGGCCCGCAACTTGGGGCGTGCATTTGGGGGAATGCGCAGGAACTCCTTCTGGGACAGGATGGAGTAGGATGACCCCGAGTCTATTTCCATCCTAACTGGGACCCCTTGTAACAGTACCTCTACGAAGAAGCGCCGGTGCTCCAGGCCCACACGGTTCACGGCCGCCGCGTCGTCGTTGGCTGAGACCTTTCCGATGCCAGCCGCCTTGCGTTGGTATGCTTGAGGGTGTCTTGATGAGCCCTTGTCCTCCGTTCGCCCACGCTTGCAGACCCTGGTGATGTGGCTTTTCCGCCTGCAGCTGTGGCACTCGGCCTTCCGGAATGGGCACCTCGTTCGGTCGTGAGATGCCCCGCAGCCATCGCAACAGTGGTTTCCTCTCTCGCTGGCTCGGCGCTTTTCTCCGTGCCTCTTGACTCTCTGCATGCCGTCGTCCTTGCTGGAGCAGGAGTCCGCAGTCGTGGATGACTCCTCGGAGGTTGCTGGGGTGCCTTTGGGTGACCGGGGGGCCCGCTTGTACCCAAGTCCGCCGGGCCGCTTGCACGGGTGACTTGGCCCTCTCAGGTGCAGCCCCATGGGACTTGAAGACTCTGACCCTGCTCCTCGCCACCTCGGCCGCTTGGGCCTCTCGCAGTACCTCGTTGAACGTGAGGCGATGGTCGTGGGTCATCAACTTCCTCTGGACCTCCTCGTCCCTTAGGCCGCACAGCATGTGGTCTCGAAGGGCTATGTCCAGGTCCTCCCATTGGCAGTGAACGGCCGCCAGCCTGAGGGCCGTCACGTAGGCGGACACAGATTCTCCCGGGTGCTGGTCCCGCCTGTGGAACGCGACCCGGGCCGGAAAAATAGAGACAGGCGGCTGGAAGTGATCCCTCAGTGTTGTGAGGATGCGGTCAATGGGTACCGCGTCGACCTTCCGGGGAGCCAGCAGGTTCATCAGGATGCACAGTGTGGCCAGCCCACCTGGGCTAGGAAGAGCGACAGCACCTTCCCCTCATCGTCGATGCCTGCAGCATCCATTGCGTGCCGAAACTGGCACTCGTACAGCTCCCATTGCTCAGGATCGCTGATGTCGAACTGGTGAGGCTTGATCTTGGGATACGCCATGGATCCCACCTTCGTCGCCAATTTAGTGTCTTGCACGGAAGACAAAGAAGGAGCCGCAGTGAGGGCTAAAACACAGCTTTATTGCATGATAGTCAGGATAAACATGTGGTAATGACGGAGGTACAGCTCTTTTTATACTGCAACAACACATTTGAAAAGGGTTACAAAGTAGCGTATTGGCTGCTACCTGTGTGACATCATTCTGAGTCACGCCCTTCTTCTCCAGGTGTTCCTTGCGCAGGAAGGTTCCCGCGGCTGCCGGTGATTGGGGAATTTGAACCATGTGAGCTGAACGCTCGCAGCTGCCCTCTATGGGTAGCTAGCTCGCGTTCCTTTAACAGCTGAGTTACATTGTAATCATTGTCAGGTTACATTCATACATTCTTAAAGTGATACAGTTACATACACAACAATCGCACAACAAATGCCTTCCCCATGTGTAGTACCAACAGTACCAGGATGCGTGTAGAGACTGAGTGCCCAAATAGAGGGGCGGGGCAAACTCTGTGCTGGGGAGTGGGAGAAAGCGCTCTCTCATTGGGCTCCTAGGTGGGGTGAACTCTGTGCTGGGGCGACAGCGCGCATGCCAACGGAGAGGGTTGGGAGTGCCCTCCCCCTCTGGCAGGCATGCCATAGGTTCACCACCACTGCTCTAGCCAAACCTGCAGCAACAAAAATAGCAGAACAATTTAGACCTAGAACAGGGCAACACCTGTGTGAATGATACCAGAAACGGAAATAATCACTCTTTGTGGCTCTACTTCTGCACTGTAGAGAGGGTTGGTTTCTTACCTATCACATCTATAACCCACCTCTCCTTCCACAAGTCTAAGGTGATATCTGTTGTTCTCCTCCATTTATACTGTCAACACCCTTTGGGGTAGATCAGAGTGTGGGTAGCTGAAGATCACTCTGTGAGTTGCTTGATATAGAAACTTGGATTTCTTGGATGTAAATGGTATACAAATTGTCAGAAATAGATAAATCCACCCTGAACCCATGCTCCATACTGACTTTTCTGGTTCCACCAAATCTCCTCCAATTTACAGTGACCCTGAGTGGGAGGGTCCTGTCCTTAACAGCCCTGCTCAGCTCTTGCAAACTCAACCATGTAGCCAATCCATCTCACATTTGGTCTTCCTCTTTTCCTGCTGCCTTCAACCTTTCCCAGCATTATCTTTTTCAAAGAATCCTGCCTTCCCGTGTACTTCTTGTGGATGAATGGGAGGATTGAAAAGTATCAAGTAATTGCCAGATTCTTATTGGCAAACACAGAACATAACATTTTTGTGGCTGGAGTGCTCCATGGCTGCCTTTTAATTGATCTCTATCTGGCAGTTATGTAAGGCAGAGATTGCCTTGTTGACAATGGAGATTTCCCTTTGCCCAAGAGGTTAGGGATTCCCCCTGCAAAGAGAGCAAGGAAAGCAGAAGCATCTGTAGAACAGGCAGTTATATGTGCAACTAGCTGAGGTTGTCCGGCGTTGCCGGGCTGTTTTAAATTGTGTTGGAAAGTTTTTGTTGTTGTTGTTAATGTTTGTAAAGAAGAGGTTAGTCTATAATTGAAATTTTTAAAATTTTTATTTATACAAATTTCTTTGGTGGCCTGTTATAAACAGTGATGAGTTTTGTTTGGTGTTTTGGTTTTGTGGATGAAAAAAAGAATAAAGGATGATATACTTTTTCCCAAAAAATTATTTAACCCAATAATTTTTAGTATGTATTTTTTTAAAATTGTTGTATGGTAGGTAATAATTTAAAAAATGTGAAAGTACATGTTTTTCACAATAAATGTTTTTAAACTGTGTATTGATGTTTTTGTTTTTTATTTGAGTAAAAATTCAGCACAGGATTTTTGAATAGTTTTTATTTTATTTTATTGACATCTGTTTTTGATTTGTGTAAAATTGTGATTTTGTGTTATTTGTTTTTACTTATTTTTACTCTTGGGGCCTTTTGTGTGGGGCTGTTGTGTCTTTTTGAATTTTTTTTTTACTATTGTGGGCAGCAAGTGGTGCTGGTAGGGGTTACCTTGTATTTTGACTGTTTTTTCTCTCGTGGCCTCTGGGTGGAGCTTCTTCCAGTAAGTCGTCTCTTTCTTTATTCATTTATTTTCCAGTAGTTTGTGTGAGGTCGTCTGGTGGTGAGTTGGCTGTTTTTCTTTATTTGTGGTGGTGGTGGTGGTTGGATTCTGTGGTGTTTGGCTGGGGGCTGGGTGTGTTTGGAAATGTTTGTTGTTGTTTACTTTGTATTGTTTTTTGGTGTTATTTTTGTTTATTTTTGGATGTTTTTGATTGTTTGTTTTTGTGTTTTTTGGTGTCCTACGGGGGGATCCCCTCTCTGCCGTCTCCCCTGGCTCTGGAAGGCTTGGGGGGGCAGACCCCTTTTGTCTCCCCAAACCTTCCAGACTCATGGGACCCAGGAGAGGGGATCGAATCCCAGCCACCCTCTGATATTAAAAGGGAAATCTCAATTGGGGTTTCCCCTTTAATATCAGTGGGGGGGTTGTGATCCCCCTCTCCGCTGGCTTCCTTGGGTTTGGGAGGGTTGGGTGGACAAAAGGTGTCTGTCTCCCCCACCCTTCCGGACCCAGGAGAGCCATCGGAGAGGGGGATTCCCCCCCCCAACTCCGTTTTTAAAGAGAAGTAACCGCTTGGTTTCTTCTCTTTAATATGGGGCATGTGTGCGGGGGGGGGGAGGGAATCCCCTCTCTGCCAGGTCCCCTAGAGTCAGGAGGGTTGGGGAGACAGACTCCTTTGGTCCCCCCAACCCTCCCAACCCCAGGGGAGCCAGTAGAGCACAACCCCCCCCTCCCACTGATATTAAAGGGGAAACCCCGATCGGGAGCTTTAGGTGCCGTTGGGGAGGGGGGCTTTGGTTCCCGCGGCTTGGTGGACTTGCTCTCCCGGTGTTTTTGTTTTTGTTTTATTTTTTGGGCCCCGGCTTCCTCAGCGTTCTGCGCGCTCATGGCGCGCAGGACACTGGGGCTTGTAGTTATGGGTTGGTGCTTTGTGTTTGTGCTGCGTTTTTTTAAAATGGTTTTCTTTTGATTGGCCGGGGCGCGTTTCCGAACGTTCCTTGCGCCATGCCGTGCGAGAGCCTCTCAGCCTGATTGGCTCTGGCTCTGGCGCGGCGCGGCGCAAGGAATGTTGGGAAGGGAAGTTGTTTCCCTTTTTTCGCGTTTGTGGGGCTGTTGCCCCACTGCTGGTTTTCTCAATCTTTCGTTGACTTGCGGACCCAGATCGGCCGTGTGCAGGAAGGGTGAGTGCAGGCAAGTAGGGCGAGGCATAGCAACCTATAGCCAGTTCCAATGGTTAACCCTTGGTTTTATAGGTTAAGATTCGTAACACGATATTGGCAAATATAAACCACAGAGCATAAATATTAACAGATTAATGTACACTTCAGTGGCTCAAGTGGCTAAGATGCTGACTGGGAGGCAGAAGGTCCGCAGTTCGATTCCCGAGTGTTGCATTATGGAATGAGCTCCCATCTTTGTCCCAGCTCCTGCCAACTTAGCAGTTCAAAGGCAAGAAATTGCAAGTAGATAAATAGGGACCACTTTGGTGGGAAGGTAACAGCGTTCCGTGCACTCTGGTGTCTAGTCATGCCTGCCACATGTCCATGGAAATGTCTAAAGAAGCAGACAGCGCTGGCTCTTCAGCTTTGAAACAGAGATGAGCACTGAATCCTAGAGTCAGATACGACTGGCTTTCGAGCCAGGGAAACCTTTACCTTTAATTTACACTTTGAAAACATTATGAGTGCATAGATCAATTTTGCAGTGTAGCAAGAAAAACAATAAAATGCAGCTTCCTAAGAAATTCTGACTGCTCCTTAGGACAAATATTGGAGCTGAAGCTCAAGTACTTTGGCCACCAAATTGATTTGATTTTTTCGATTTGTATGCCGCCCACTCAGCATACGCTGACTCAGGGCGGCTCACAAAAATCACAACATAAATCAACTAGTGTTCTTTATCTGTGACTTCACTTATAGGGTCATCATACTGTGACATTTGCAATTTCATTATGATGCTGAAGAATAGATTACTCTCTCAATATTCTTCTTGATTAATTTCACTGGGACCAAATAATTGTGATAACAAAATCTCCAGCTTCCGCAGCAGCTTTTTTTTCCTGTTCTGAGACTATGGAAATCCAGTATGGTATAAAAGATTGGAAGCAGCAATATCCAGTGGACCTTAGTTTTGGAAGAAATTTTTCATAGAAAAATATCTCAAGCTGAATTTTTCTATTTTTTTTAGCCACAGCAATAGCAATAACATTTATATACCACTCCATAGCACTTAGTGCAATCTCTGGGTGATTTACAGGTAATTAGCAAATTGCCCCCAACATGCTGGGTATTCATTTTACTGACCTCGGAAGGATGGAGAGCTAAATCAATCTTGATCCCTGTCAAGATTGAACTCAACATTTTGGTTGCAGTACAGCATTTTATCCACTGTGCCACCAGAGCTCTTCTTCCAGAAACTCTTTTTCCAGTTTAGTAATGCATTAACTAATAACACAATGAATTATCTATACCTATAAAATGGTGCGTTAACCGTTGGAATGTGACAAAGGATGTTGCACCAGGCCCCACTAGCCCCGTCCGAGCCTTCGTGCACTCGCCCGAACGGGGTTCACAGGTAACTGCCAGGTTGAAATTTTCGGCCCAGGGGCAGGAGCCCCCCGGACGCAAACAAAAAAAGGGAACTTCAATTCCCAACATTCCTTGCACCACGCCGCGCCAGAGCCAATCAGGCTGAATGGCGCAGCAAAAGGAACGTTCGGAAACGTGCCGCGGCCAATCAAAAAAAAACCGCAGAAAAAAACCGCTCCAGTAACCAAACACGCGCAGCCAAAACTACAAGCCCCAGCATCCTGTGCACCATGAGCATGCAGAACACTGAGGCAGCCGGCACGCGAAAAGTAAAAGAATACAAAAAAAACGCTGCCGCTGCACTTCGTTCCCACGAGCCACCCAGCATGGCCCGTGAAAATGAAAGGCACCCCCGCTGCTGCTGCGCTTCGTTCCCACGGGCCACCCAGCATGGCCCATGGAAACGAAAGGCACCCCCGCCGCCACTGCACTTCATTCCCACGGGCCACCCAGCATGGCCCATGGAAACGAAAAGCACCCCCGCCGCCGCTGCGCTTCGTTTCCACGGGCCACCCAGCATTGCCCATGGAAACGAAAGGCACCCCCGCCGCCACTGTGGTTCGTTCCCACAGGCCACCCAGCATGGCCCGTGAAAACGAAAGGCCCCCCACCTTAAAAAGTAAGCACAAAAACACAAACCAAAAACACTCAAAAACACAAATCAAAAATAGAAAAAGCAAACACAAAAACAGCCAAAAACAAACAATAAAAACACAGACCCCCCAAAAAAAACTCAACCCCCCCCCCCAAAAAAAACAGAGCCTACCAAGAGACATCTTGACTTCATGACGACCGGAACTCAAATGAGCAAAGAAAGGAAACACTTACCAGAAGCACCCAGAGGACAGAAGAGAAGAATTGTAGAGAGGAAGCAAAGCTCACCAACCCCACCCAGAGGCCACAAGAGAAAAAACATTCAAAAATATTTAAAAATAAAAGATTAATTCCCAAACAAATCAAATAAGTTAGCCAAAAATTCAAAAATATTTACACTAATCTCAAAAAATACCAAAAAAAACCAGAAATCACTTTTCACTCAAAAAAACCAAAACAAAAAATAAAAAATGCGTAAAAATAAAGATTAAAAAAAACAAAATTAAATTTTAAATTAAAAAAATAATTTAAATCAAATAAATTAAAATAAAATTTGCATAAACCAAAATTAAATTTTAAATTTTAAAAAAAAATTTAAAATTAAAAAATTAAAATAAAATTTGCATAAACAAAAAACAAAAACCTTCAAAAACCAATTTAAAGAGCCTGGCACTAAGGAAGCCGGCGCACAAAAAATAAAAATAAAACACACACTGGGAGCGCAAGTCCGCCGCAGGCGGATGCAGTGCCTCAAAGCCACAAAACCACAAAACCTTTCAACACCATTTAAAACAGCCCAGCATCGTTTGTACAAGAAAAAAACGAAACCGTTTACTATCCAACACAATTTAAAACAGCTCGGCACCGCCGGACAAAATATGCTAGTTAATAAATAAATCAAAGTAGACAAGTGAAATAAAGCAGACAAATGAGAAGAGAGGACTCACTAGAGAAGGCCCTGATCCTGGGAAAGATTGAAGGCAAAAGGAGAAGAGGGCGGCAGAGGTTAAGATGGCTAGATGGCATCATTGACGCAGTGGGTGTAGTTCTGGGCAGACTATTGAGGATGGCAGGTGACAGAGGAGCCTGGCATTCTGTAGTCCATGGGGTCACAAAGGGTCAGACTCAACTGTGCAACTGAACAACAACAAGAAACTCTAGAAGACCTGAAAGCTTGCTTAGTGTTTTGTAACAGCTTTCCTTGGGACTAATGAAAATAAATAATAAAAGCCGGTTTTGCCAAGATTCCAACTTAACGTTCAGGGGGAATAAAACAATCAGATGGTATGTCTGTTTTACAATAACTTAAAGTGCTTTATTTTGAGCCAAGATGTTTAAACACAATTATATTACTTAGCAGAGTTAATTGGCTCATACAGCCATCAAGATCCAAAAATCATATGCTGAATATTTAAATTGAAATAAAATCAACATACATAAGGAAAAATATTAAATAAATATAATACCAACAGACATCAACTACAACTTTTAGAGCATGAAGTGGATTCCATTCTGCTGTGGTTTGTTTTGCTGAAATCAGTCAGGAGCATGATGATGGCTCACAGTGAGCTTGCAAGGATCAATCAGTATTTCACTGCCCGTGTTGGCGATGCAACTGGCATTCCAACCCAACCCACAGTCCCTCCTGCCTGTGGTGTTGCCTCTACCATCTTTTTTTATTTCTTTATGCACTCTTGCTTTGTGAAACCCTTTTATGGTCAACTTGTGTTGCCCTGTGTTTTGAAGGGTTGCACTGTATAGCGCTAATCTCATCATTTAAAAATAATTTTAAAAAGAAAGTACATTGGGACAGAGGAAATAATGGGGGCAAGTTACCACGGTCCTGAACATCACACCCCACAGCTACCATCACCAAAACACCCTTCCCTCTGTAACTCATTCACATGTAAAAAAAACTCATTTGAATCCTACCAACATGTATAATGTAGAAGCTCTTCAGTGGCCTAGAAAAAGCTGCATTGGATTAGCAAGCCACAGATAAATTTGAATCAGCCATTTTAAAAGCTGGACAAATCCCATTATAATTGATGGTGTAGTTGGCTGCTTTGTCAAGCAGATAAATCAAGCAACAGAATGTATGATCTTTTAAATTGCTCATTGTAAGCCCTTCGAGAGGACTTAAAAGTGTGGCCTGCGTGGCCAGGTTGTCAATCATTGTTTCAAAAGAGAGTTTCAACTTGCCATGTCATTGATTATCTAGCTTTGTAGATCAGGGTTTTAGTGTTCAGGAAATGAAGAAGCATACTCCTGTCAGAAAACACAGTTAAAATACATAACAAGGGTACATGGGTTTTTTTTAACCTTCTTTTTCAAAAAGTCTTTCTTCTTGCTACATATCATTGACATATCAATTTGTATTCTCTTATGCTGCTACAAGAAGTCCAAATGGCAATTTCTCAACAGTCGCTTGGGATGCTTACAGGACCAATCACAGCTTTCTGCAATTCCTTTTCATATAAACAAGGAGGTAGGCTGTTTCGCACCTACAAGAAGAAGAAAAAGTGTCTTAGGAGATTGGGGAGTCATTTATTTATGCCATTTTCATTGTTTTAAAAATCCCAAAGCAGTTTACATTAATGCAATGTCACAGTAAGAAAAATAAGCAATGAAGCAGTCAAACTTCAATAAGACAATAACTTATTTCATTAAAATCACTGGGATAGCCTGGTGATTTAAAGTTGCCAGGAAAATCTGTGCAAAGAAGCAAGTCTGATTTGATTTTAAAAATACGTATCAATTAAAAATAAGTATCAATCATCAAAAGCAGGGGTTCCCAACCTTTTCAAGCTGGGGGCCAGGTCACACTCTCTCAATCAGCTTCAAGGGCCGAATGGCCATTTTGCCTTGCCTGCACAAAGAGGGTGGGCATTGTGTCCCAACAGCTTCAAAGGGGTGGCCATTTTGTTTCTTGAATGCCCTTGGAGGGGCGGGGGGCCACATGAAATGGTGCCATGGGCTGGATCCAGCCCAAGGGCGTTCGGTTGGGAACCCATGCTTGTGAGACAATCTCCAAGGTTTATCCTAGAACCAGCACATCCAAAACTAAAACTCTATTATTTTGTTTTCTACTCTGAAAGGCCCTTCTGATAGGATTAAGGGGCAAAAAGAAGATGTCTCTCCTTACCAGTGGAGTGATGCTCTTCCGTAGGTACATTTGACATCATCCCAAGATACCTGTGGAGTATGAAGCACCAGGAATATACTCATGAGCATTATTTGAAATCTTGATCATACTTATGACATTTAAGTCAGATGGGTGGTATAGAAATTGGATGGGTGGGTGGATGTTTTTCCATGCATGGCAATTCACAAAATTGATAGTAAACTTTTTACTAAGTAGTAGGTAGGATGCATGTGGTTTGCATCCCTCTAGATGCTGTCAGACAACAAGTCCCATGATTCCTAGCCAGCATAGCTAATGGTGAAGAATCACAGGGGTTCACTAGCTAGAAGGGCAAATACTGTTTATTCATTGCAATTGATTTGGTCATTTTTTATTAAAGACCCACTAAAATATGTGAGGTTTATGTACCAGTTTCCTTGCAGGTTTCCTCCATATCTGGATTATAAAGACAATGTTACACACAAAAAGGGGCAGCTTGCTGTTACAGCAATATAGTCTTCTTGAAATATTGAGAAGGAATGTTTCAAACAAGTAAAACCAGGCAACCAGATGTTAGATTTATTTACCTGGTGGTCTATTCCATAAATGTGAATAATTAATTATTTTTTTCAAGGAGTAGAAAGTAAAGGAATACAGGTGAAACTCAGAAAATTATAATATTGTGCAAGTGTTCATTCAGTTCAGTAATGCAATTTAAAAGGTGAGACAAATATATGAGATACTCATTACATACAAAGCGAGATAGTTCAAGCCTTACTTTGTTATAATATTGATGCTTATGGCTAAAAGCTTATAAAAACCCCAATCCCCCAATCTCATGTACCCCATAATCATCACATAATCTCATGTACGCTGTACGCCATGATGATCATCACAATTATAACGAATTAAGACATGACATCTCTCGCTTTGCATGTAGTGAGTCTATCTCATATATTTGTTTCACCTTTTAAGTGAAATGAATGAACATTTGCACGATATTCACCTGTATGTAATGGCCAATCAATTATACCTCCTGCCCAAAGCAACAGCAATTAGCAATGGCAATTATACTTATATAAAGCGGTCCTTCTTCCTCTAGAGTTGTGATGGTGAACTTTAGCACTATAGGTGCTCTTGGACTTCAATTCCCAGAAGCCCTAGTCAGTACTCCTGCTGACCAGGGCTTCTGGGAATTGAAGAGCACATGGAGTGCTAAGGTTCGCCATCACTGCTCTAGAGTCTCTGCATCATGTCATTGAACCTGTAGTGCCTAAAAAGTGGTAATGGCAAAACTTTTAGAGACTGAATGCCCAAACAGAGAGGCAGGACAAACTCTGTGCTGGGTGAAGGGAGGAAGCACTCCCATTGGCCTGCTGGGCAGAGGGGCGGGGTGAATTCTGTGCTGGGGGGAAAGCACGTGTGACAACAGAGAGGGCTGGGAGTGCCCCTCTGGCATGCGTGCCATAGGTTCCCCACCACTGGCCTAAAGTGCATACATGTAGGATAAATGCTTTTATTTCCTGTAACTGAACTGTTATTTATTCAGTAAAAATCTGTAAAGTTGTGTACAAGTGAAAAATGCACAAGTAGAATTCTGACTGACATCTAGGCCACAGAGCAATCTAACTGCTTCCCACTCAGAGAATGGGGAGAGAATTAGAGAGGCATTGAGCAGCGGTCACCTCATTCTATGTGCATGCATATGTCTACATGCTTGCTTCGAGATGTAGTTAAGGGAATTTCTGGACAAATGCCTGCCCACCTATGCACAAGGACTGTTATGAATATCATAGAATTTGGCATCTCTTGGCATGTAGAAAGGTTTTTTCTTTTAGGGGCTAATCTTCCTTTAGTACAAAATTGTAATTAATTAAAATGGAGCCTTAGTTTTTAATGAGTTAAAGTAGTTTTCTGAGTTCTTTGTTCCCTGAGCAGAGGGTGAAGAAAGCCTGGTAAATGGCCTTCAAGGCAGGATCTGATTAGTTTACTTTTGGAAAATAGTCAAAACAGGCTAAGAACTGTGAGAACAGAACTAAGAATAGTGGACATTGTATGCTGCAATTGTATTGGTTAATATCCAGGAAGAGGTGGGAAGACAAGTAAAAATTGGGTTTTGTTATATTGGAATGTGAGGAAGAAGCGCCATGATTATGACTGGTGTTGCATGTGCTCCCACAAAGAAGAAGGAGTGTGCTTATGAGTAAACATTAGAAAAATGCAATCAAATGTATTAGCTGGCTAGGCCAGGAAATATAGCTAGATATGCCTTTTTTGTTTTATTCTGGAGGCAAAACTAAGTCTCCTTATACATCTAGTTTTCTCACCTGGCAGACACTAGAATCATTAAAGCAATACCACTTCTTTTCCGTGAGACTCCACACATATGCACAGTAATGACCAAAGCTAGCTGATCCCGAGTGTGCAACAACTGCAAAGAGATCATACAGCCCATCATCCTGGAAAAAACCATACAGACACACTTTCAGTGGAAACGCAAAACATCCTTTTGCCTGCTAAATGTCAAAAAAGGGGGTTATAATCAACAATATGTCCTTTCTGGGATTGATCCTTTGCCATCTACTCATGGTAGCTTTTCTTATTTATTTATTTATTTATTTACCACATTTCTATACCGCTTTCCTCGCCTAAAGGTGACCCAAAGCGGTTTACATGAGTCAAAAATATAAATAGCAGGTACATAGCAATACAATTTACAAAAATTCAATCCAAGAACGAAACACAATATCAAGTCAGATTACAACATCACATTACAGCATACCCGTCAAGCGCGGCTCCTGTAAATATGGGAAATTACTGTGCATGCATGGATGCAGAACCTGTTTGCGCATGTGCAGAACCCATTTGCGCATGCGCAGAACACGTCTGTCTCCACCTTTATTTCTTACAATTCTTTCCTTTGTAAAAGGTTGCTCTTTGACAACCTGAACTTGGCACCACAAAGGAATCTAGCAAGAAAAAAGGAAGACCAAATGTGAGATACATTGACTTCCTAAAGGAAGCCACAGGCTCGAGTTTGCAAGAACTGAGCAGAGCAATTGAGGACAGGACATTTTGGAGATCACTCATTCACAAAGTCGCCACAGAACAGAGGCATTCGACAGCACATAAATAACAGCCATGTTGTGTTCTGATGGTTTTATCTTACACATGGATTACAATGTATCTGAGCCAATGTAACCTTGCCTATAGCAACAATGTAACCTTCAGCTGTATCATATAAACCCTGTAATAGGACGCGAGCTAATGACCACCAGCTGGCAGCAGCGAGCGTCCAAGCTCTCCTGGTCCGAACTCATCAAAGGCAACAGCGCGGGAAGTTTTCCCGCCACCATCTACACCTGGACAAGAAGGGCGTGACCCGCAATGACGTCACGCAGACAGTAGCCAATGGGCTACCATGGCACCACGTTCAAATGTATTACCACTGTATATAAAGAGCTATCGATCCGCCATTACCTCATGTTCCCTCTGTCCACGATGCAATAAACCTGAGTTAACCCAGCCTGAGGCTGTGTCCTGTGTCTTGGTTTGCATACACCAAATTGGCGACGAAGGTGGGATGATGGATCCCCACGGAACAGCCAGGGCACAGAGCGGTTTCAACATCACCAAACCGCAAGACTGGGAGCTGCTGGAGATGGATTTCCAGGCGGCACTGGTGGAACTCAGAGTCAAAGGAGACGACGAGGAGAGGAAGAGGGCCATCCTCACCAGAATGCTCGGGATGGAAACCAAGCGGACGCTGGTGGGCATAATCGCTCCGAAGAAGGTGAGCGAATTTAAGGCGAGCGACATCATGAAGCTGCTGCGAGAGCGGTTCTGCCCCTCGAGGGCAATGTTTCCCGCTCGGAGCGCGTTTTGGAGGCGAGTCCAAGCGCCGGATGAGTCGGTTGAGGCATTCGTGGCCGCCATGAGGGTAGCCGCCGCCCCCTGTAAATGGGGCGACATCCTGGAGATGGCCCTCAGGGACGGCGTGTTGTGTGGCCTGAAAGACAAGGAGGTACAGCGCAGCTTGATGAATAAGGAACCGCCACCCACGCTGGCAGAGGTCGTAGAGGCCGCGGAAGCCGCGGAATCCACGAATGCTGGAGTGGACGAGATGCACCAGTGGCGTGAGTGGCGTCCTAGAGCCGGCAAGGCGGAAAATTCGGTGCACGGGAAGTCCGGACAGTCGGTGCACGCAACCCGACGGGCCTCAAAGTCGTCTACGGAAGGCAGCGACGGCGAGGAGGTCCAGAAGGTCCGAAAGGGTGGTCGACGCTGCGACGGTTGCGGAGCGGCCCATGAGCGCGCGAGATGCCCGTTCAGGAAGGCCGAGTGTTACACCTGCGGCCGTCGGGGGCACATCGCCAAGGCATGCAGAAAACGGAAGGAGGGCCGGAGGCAGTCACAAGACCGTGCGGCCAGACCGGACCGTCCAGCGAGGCCCAAAGATGGCGCCCAGACCACGAGGAAGCAGGATGGCGTGGGCCGCGTCTCGGACGACAGCGAGGACGACGCCCCAGTGTTCAGCGTGTCCGCGGGACAGTCCCATTACTTCGTTGAGGTATTAGTACAAGGGGCCCCTATTAGGATGGAAATTGACTCGGGGTCCTCCTATTCTATAATTCCCCAGAAAGAGTTTTTGAAAATCGACCCCCACGTGCGGCCCAAACTTAAAGCGTTGAGGTCCACGCTACGAGACGTGCAGGGGAACAGCATTCCGGTGTTGGGGGTCGGGAAATTTCGGGTCAATTTTAAGAGACATTCTGCGGAACTGCCCCTAGTTGTCCTCAAGGGGGGGAAGCTGTAGCCTCCTAGGGACACAGTGGTTTCAGCCCTTAGGTTTGTTCATAGGGGGAGTGCATACCGTGGGGGGGGACCCAATACAAGCGGTTTGCGATGCGCATCCCGCCGTTTTTAAGAAAGGACTCGGAAAGTTCAAGGGACCCCCTGTAGCTTTCGACATAGACCCGGAGGTCCGCCCGATAAGACTCAAACCGCGCAGGGTGCCGTTCGCACTCAAGGACAAGATAGAGGCGGAACTGGACAAACTGGTGGGCCAGGGGATTCTTATTCCTGTTGATTCCGCGGAGTGGGAAACTCCAATTGTAACGGCCCTAAAGGCTAACGGGGAGGTGCGCATTTGCGCTGATTATAAGTGTACAATTAACAAGGCGATCCGCCCTAATGCATACCCGGTGCCAGTGATCAGCCACCTTTTGGCCAGGCTGAATGGGGGAAAGTGTTTCGCCAAACTCGATTTGGCACAAGCCTATCAGCAACTTCCTGTGACCCCCGCCACGGCCGCGGCACAAACGATAGTTACACATAAAGGAGCGTTCCAGGTGTCGCGGCTACAGTTCGGCGTGAACTCGGCGCCCGGCCTTTTTCAGTCGCTTGTGGAACGCCTCCTGAAGGGGCTGGAGGGGGTGTTGCCTTATTTTGATGACGTGTTGATAACAGGGGGGAGTGAGGCTGAACTGGCAAAGAGGTTGGACAAAGTATTGACCGTGTTCGAGAAAGCGGGGCTGAGATTGAGGAAGGACAAATGTGTTTTTTTCGAAACCGAGGTCGAGTTTTTAGGGTTCCGGATCACACCCGAGGGGATTAAACCGTCTAAATCCAAAGTAGCAGCCATCAAAAAGGCCCCTCGCCCCACATCCAAAACCGAGCTACAGTCCTTCCTGGGGCTCCTCAATTTTTACCATACATTCCTCCCGCGGAAGGCGTCCGTGGCCGAACCGCTCCATCGGTTACTTAAAAAGGAGGAGACATGGATGTGGGGTGACGAGCACGAGAGGGCGTTCAAAGAGCTAAAGCAACTCCTAACATCTGAGGCAATCCTGACGCACTTCGACCCCAAACGGCCAGTGGTCCTAGTTTGTGATGCATCCCCGGTGGGGGTGGGGGCGGTGCTCTGCCACGTGTTGGAGGACGGAAGGGAGGCCCCGGTAGCGTTTTACTCAAGGTCCCTGTCCCAAGCGGAGCGAAATTACGCACAAACTGACAGGGAGGCGTTAGCAATAGTAGCGGGGACCAAAAAATTTCACGATTTTTTGTATGGCCGCCCGTTCAAAATCGTGGCCGATCACAAGCCACTGCTAGGGATTTTCACGGCGAGCAAGCCCACGCCGCAGATCCTGTCCCCGAGAATGCTGCGTTGGGCTATTTTCCTCAACGCGTACCAACATGAGTTGGAGTACCGGCCCGGAAAGGAGATCAGCCATGCTGATGCGCTTTCGAGATCCCCTTTGCCCTTGTCGGACGACCAAATGGCGAGAGCAGAGAGAGACCGCCAGGTGTTGTTAATTGAGGTTTTAGACGCACCCCCAATAGTACCAGCCGACATTGCTAGGGCGACAGGAAAGGACAGGACGCTGGAGAAAGTTAGTTCATGGGTACAGAAGGGGTGGCCGGCTTCGTCCCCGAGTACAGAGTTCGACCCATTCTTTAGGAAAAAGCTAGAGTTGTCCCTAGAGAGGGGGTGCCTTCTGTGGGGCCAACGGGTGGTGGTCCCTACGCCCCTGCGGACGAGGGTGCTCGAACTGCTGCACGTCAGCCACCCGGGCATAGTTCGTTCAAAGGCGCTGGCCCGGAGTTACTTCTGGTGGCCACAGCTGGACGCGGACATTGAGCACATGGTCGGCACTTGCGAGGCTTGCCAGGGATCCCGACCTGAGGCGGCCCGTCTCCCGCATAGGGAGTGGGACACAGCAAGGGGGCCATGGTCCAGAGTGCACGTGGATTTCGCTGGCCCATTCCGGGGAACCATGTTTCTCCTGGTGGTAGATGCGTTCTCCAAGTGGCTGGAGGTTATCCCGGTAAAGAGCACGTCCTCCGCCACGACAATTAGCCAGCTGAGGAGAGTCTTTTCCACATTCGGTTTACCCGACACTTTAGTCAGCGATAACGCTAGTTGCTTTACCTCCGCTGAGTTCGGAGCATTCATGGAGGCAAACGCCATTCGGCATGTCACATCCGCACCGTTTCACCCGGCCACGAACGGCCAAGTGGAACGGCTGGTGCGGACAACAAAGGAGGCGCTGCGGCGCATGGGCCCGGGGGACCTGAATCACCAACTATGCCAGTTCCTCTTAGCGTATAGGGTAACCCCCTTAGCGTCAGGTTACTCGCCAGCGGAGCTCTTGATGCGGCGAAAACTGACCACGATCCTGTCCAGGCTAGACCCGACGAGAGTCGAGGATAAAGGGAAAAACATAGGGTTGGCAGTCTCGAAAGGTTTCGCCGCCGGTGACCCTGTTCACTGCAGGAACTATTCCAGCGCGGGGCCAGCCTGGGTACCAGGGACGGTTGTAGAACAGACGGGGCCAGTGTCGTACCGGGTCGAGACTAGCACCGGCCTCCTCTGGAGGAGGCACGCAGACCAACTGAGGCACCGAGTGAGTGGGCCAGTCAGTGGAGCTCAGCAACAGGATTCAGCGTTAGGGTTCTCCCCCACCCGCTTAACCCAAGGGGGAGACGGCAGTGGACAACAGTCCCAAGCAAGGGGGGAAGGCAGAAGCAGCGGCCCCGACTCATATCCTTTTGATACGCCAGTCCTATCAGGGGCCGGGGAAGGGGGAGAGGAGTTCGCGACCGCTGCCCCCGATTGTAATTTTGATTTTGATTTTGCGAGCCGGGGGGGTTTTCAGGAGTGTTCCCCCACCCATCCAAGCGAGAAGAGGGGTTTTTCGTTAGCCCCCAGTGCCCCCGGTTCCCCCCTAAGGAAGAGCACACCTCCCAACAACGTCGCGGAGCCGCGGCAAGTCACTAACGAGTCTCCCTCTCCAATTACAGGACAGGAAACCAGGGGACAAAGAGAAGGTAGCAAACCCGGGGAGAGGCAGCCCGCATCGAGACCCCAGCGTGTTCGAAATAAGCCATCTTGGCTGAGAGATTTTGTCTCCTAAGGGGGGGGAGTGTGTTCAAGTGTGGGCTCGAGACTTTGTCTCGTCCTAGGGGGGAGGGGTGTTGTGTTCTGATGGTTTTATCTTACACATGGATTACAATGTATCTGAGCCAATGTAACCTTGCCTATAGCAACAATGTAACCTTCAGCTGTATCATATAAACCCTGTAATAGGACGCGAGCTAATGACCACCAGCTGGCAGCAGCGAGCGTCCAAGCTCTCCTGGTCCGAACTCATCAAAGGCAACAGCGCGGGAAGTTTTCCCGCCACCATCTACACCTGGACAAGAAGGGCGTGACCCGCAATGACGTCACGCAGACAGTAGCCAATGGGCTACCATGGCACCACGTTCAAATGTATTACCACTGTATATAAAGAGCTATCGATCCGCCATTACCTCATGTTCCCTCTGTCCACGATGCAATAAACCTGAGTTAACCCAGCCCGAGGCTGTGTCCTGTGTCTTGGTTTGCATACACCAAAAGCCAGCTATACTTTTATATCTAATTAATTATTTGCTGCACTTAAATTTTGCCTTTCTACAGTACGTGTCGTTTCTTCTATCAATACTACCTTCAAACCAACCCTGGGTGATAGTCTATATCCAAGTAGGGACTAGAACCCAGGTCTTTCAAATTGTAAGTGGACAATGTAATTATTACACTACTAAAGCTATGAACTCTGTTGCCCTTAGCTGTTAAAGTGAGCAGTGAAACACTCGTGCAAGGACCGATCAGACAGTATGACACTGCCACAGGCTGAGCTCATGGTCGTCTTTAGCCTACTACTACTACTACTACTACTACTACTACTACTACTACTACTACTACTACTACTACTACTACTACTACTACTACTACAGAGCTGGAAGAGACCCTATGGATCCATTGCCAGCTCTTAGGTTAAGGCTGTGAAAGATGCTAGTTTAAAATCCTGAAGAGATACCACTATTCATTTTATAACAGAAGAAGTGACAAACTATTCAGGTGCCAATAGAGCAAGTCGATCCATAGATTGTCAAAGGGCATTGCCACAGTCCTGACATAATTTGATCCCTGGCTGAAATACTGAGCAGGCTTTTCTGCTTCTTCTGCTCCCTCTGCAGATGTCTACATCCAACACTGGAGCTCAAAAGCAAATAGGCCTGTGGCCACCTTAATGCTCAATGGATCTCCTTGCCAGGACTTATTCCCTGCCACGTTATTTTGAGGGCACCTAAATCAAAATAGAGGACTGCAGTGGCTTAGTGGTTAAGACGCTGAACTCAATGATGGGAAGGTTGGCAGTTCAGCAGTTCGAGACCTGAGTACTGCATAATGGTGTGAACCTCTGTCTCATCTCCTGTCAACCAAGTAGTTTGAATGCAAGAAATTGCAAGTAGATAAATAGGTACCATTTTGGCAGGAAAGGTAACAGCGTTCAGTGCGCTCCGATGTCTAGTCATGCCTGCCACATGACCACGTAAATGTCTGCAGACGCTGACAGCACTGGCTCTTTAGCTATAAATGAAGGTGAGCACCACTACCTAGAGTCAGATACGACTGGCTTTTGAGCAAGGGAGACCTTTACCTTTTTCTAAATCAACATATATAAGACTGAAGGATGGACCAGATACAAATTTACCCTCTTGAGACTAACAACTCTCTGAAATGATGTGCTTGACTGAACAGTCATTCCAGATCATCCTAACAGTCTCTAGCTAAATCTAGGGCAAAGGAGGATCCTTCAAGGAAAGAATGGAGCTTCGTGACAGACATACTCTGTGCGTGATCTAGTTTCAGGTTCAAGCCCAGGTCTCTCCAGAAACTCTTTCTGCTAATTCTGGAACTTAGTTGCTCATCAGTGTTGGCACTACTGGACTAGATGGACCAAACTCTGACCCAGCACAACAGAGGTGGTGGAAACATGGGTAGATGTTTCCATACACTTCCCAGATTCATTTTGCAATGTGGTTAGGGCTGATGGGAACTGCGGTTCACCGTCTGGGCAGCCACATATCCCCTGCCCCTGCCATAGAAGGTGGCGTCCAATGAGGTCTTTTCATGAGGTTTTCTAAGACCACAATGAGTTAGAAGGCAAACAAATGTCCTACCATCTCCTGAGCATCCAGGCAATATTGTTCTGGTGCCAGGATTTGGCTGAAATCCAGGCTCTGTGGGAAAGACAGAGAATGTCTGATCTTGTGTGTCCTGTCATTTCCTCTGGTACAGAAGCGCTTCAGGTGCAGATTCAGTGTCTGGGGCAGACGGGTTATTTTCATGCTCTGCAAAATCAACATACAGTGTATCAGTACTGAAAAATGAGAATAGAATCCCAAGGCCATCATAAATAGGAAAGACTATAGATCCATGAGAATTACCTGTGCTCCTTTATTTTCAGAAATTCTGGCTCTTGTGTAGAGGTGATAAAAAGTTATTTTTTTAATACTGTAACACCCAGAATCCCTGGGTCAGTGTGCTGGTTCAGAGATTTTGGGAGCTAAAGTCCGACAAAGTAACTTTTCACAACTCTGTTCCTCAATTCAGCAAATGTGCATTTGGTGACATAATTTAAGGAATGCATTTGGCAGCCACTACAAATTCTACATGTCTCAAAAGGCTCGGGTATAAATATCTTTAAAACAAACAAATAGCCTCATCCTAAAATGGAAATGACAAGAACTAGAATTCCAGAGAATATCACAACCCTCCCTGAAAAAACGCAACCTTACCCGCAGACATGATGTTTTCCTGTTGCACTGCTCACAGTAGCATCTATTTTCTTTGTTCAGTTGTTCTGGTATAAAAAATGACTGCAACGCATCTTCCTAGAAACACAGACAAGTGTTGTTTGTTTTTTTTAAATAAAAAAAGAGAGAGATTAAGTCCTAGACTTCTAGATTCTTGTCTCCCTCTCAATTGACACATCAGCTCTCAGATCTTCTGGCCTTCTCACAATAAACTGTGGAAGGCATGGGGGGAATCTATAACCAATTGCTAGGCCTAGAAAATAGGCTGTTCCCTTCTTTCTTCTTTACCAACAAACTAAATTTTCCAAGCTGTGTTTGGGTCTCTGCCCAGCAGAAGCTATGCTTTCCTTCTGTACTTGAGACTAGATCCATACCCCACCGCCCCCACAATAGAAGAGGAAGAAGTGCCACTTTAGATATCAAGTTGGAAAGACGGTGTTGGGACACTATGACATACCAATGTCCTGAGAGGCTGAAATTCAAAATTAAACATAGGAAGAGGAAGCATCAGCATACTGCTGTCCTTCTTGGTTTCCAGAAAACACTTCTGGCATATTGTATACTCCTGCAGCTGGATGGTGTATAAGAAAATTAAGCTTTCATCCTTAAAAGAAACAGGCAGAGGAGAGAAGAACAAAGAATTAAATGATAACTTTGTTCAGTGCTGTTGCACAATATCTTATCAGACATGTAGCTTTGATTTGAACTACTGTACTAATGAGCTTGACTCCCAATGAATGATTTCTTAATGAAACGAGCCATGGGATCACCTCTGTGATATTTTCTTCCTGCATAGAACTGTTCTTTGTCCCCAAAGTAATTACTGGTGGTCCAACCGTAGCTTCACTGATTTATTTACAAAGTTATCAGACAGCTTTCAGGCAGGGTTGCTAACACTGGCATGCAACAAGCTTTTGACATAGCTGTCAAGTATCCCTTATTGGCCAGGAAAACCCCTTATTTTACCCTCTTTCCCGCCATCATCCCTTATTAATTAGACTGCAATGCCCTATCGCCACCATCGGAGGGCAGCACAGGATAAGCATAGCTGTCAAGTATCCCGTATTTGCCGGGAAATTTCCCTTATTTCCAAATCCAAAACTTGACAGGTATGGCTTTTGAGCATGGTGCAGTAGCAAGGAATCTAGAAAGAATCTACTGAAAAAGACAAGGCATGTCTAATATGATGCTATGATGGGATGTTTTATTTTGCAGAACCAGGCTTCTTACCAGATCTTTACTTGTAATTTGGTCCTTAATTATATTCCAAAGGATCAGGAAGAGTTGAGAAGCATCATACTGAACGTACACTAGGAACAAAGCAGAGGTTAACCCAAAATTTAGAGTATCAGATCATTATGACAGCTCATCCACTTCCACCACTGTGGCTTTCCAACTTCATTCTCCCTAAACATTATTCCCAGCCAGCAACCCAACTATGTCCCGTCGTCATATAAACAGAGTCCAATTATTGTAAAGGGCTCTTTTTGCCATTGATCATTATGTCATCTAATCCTCTGTTCCTAAAGGATATGGGGACTAATGAATATGAACCACATGGTGTTTGTCTCCAAACTACATCTCCTAATGGAAACAAAATACCTGCAATTACTGCTTACATTTCACATTGTGTTTCTGGAGACAGCGAGTGAGAGCCACTGGATGCACAGATTTCTGTTTGCCCCTCTGCATCTCCTCCAAGAGTAAGAGCATTTGGTAGGGAACACTTGCCTTCTGTTCTGCAGCCTCAAAGGGCACTTTAATCCTGAGAAAGAAAGAAAACGTATTTCATAGTCAGGGAAAGAAATCCAAACCTTTGCTTCACACTTCATCCAAATAATATTGACACAGGGAAATTCGTATGGGAACTTAAAACACTCTAAAATCCTAATCCCAATATGTGCATATAATGCAGGCAATTTGACAGAACGTAACAATAGCAAACAAATCACAGAGTACATGTGACTTTAATAATATATGTTGCAGCTTTATTCTTTTGTCCCCTGTTTTTCCTTGCACTGATTTTTTCCTATCTTCTCTGTTTTTTGAAGCACTGTGAAATTCTTTGTAATTTTTTTAAAAAAATGAAAACCAGTAGAAAAATGTTTCAGATAAATATTACATAAGATACTCCTGGATATTCAATGTATCTCATATGCTACAACAGCTGTGTAGTAGTCAAGAGAGCATTATTCTCCAGGGATGCTAAAAATATGGATATTTGTAATCATTTTATTGTTTTAGTAGCTGGTTTTAATGTATGGAATGGTTTTAACCGATGTGAGCCACCTTGGGTCGCCGAGGTAAGAAAGGCGGCCTACAAATCTAGAAAATAAATAAAAATAAATAAATAAATTGTGCTTAGGATCTATTTCTCTAAAAATTGCTAATCTCTCTGGCAAGCAAGCTGAGAAGTCCAGTTCATATCCTACCCAAACAAAAGGACTTAAACCTTGAAAGTCATGCAGAAGTCAAAATACCTCTTCATATAAGCAACACTTTTATAGTCATTTCCCCTCAATTAAAGATATGAAGGAGAATTTTCCTTACCCATGACCCTGTCTGGCCAGGTTATCCTGCTATGGTAATAGAGTAAACCATACTGCCAATGACTCAACACTGAATGTCAGGCAGCAGTTAACTAACCTGACCACCCTGAGGATTAATGGCCTTGGGTGTCAAAGTCCACATGGAAGGGTGATGGGCCACAAGTGGATTAAATCCCACTTGAATCCATCTTGATAGAGGGCAGCAGCTTCAACAATACTGGCCTGGGGAGGATGAGGACTTTGCATGCCAAAAGGGCTCAGGACCAGAAAGTGACTAGTGGAACAGTGTTACAGGTGTCATGCTGCAATACAGAAGGCAGATGAAAGGCCACTGCATTATATTAGCAGGACAGTCTTCATGGCTGATCGCCATGAGGATTGCCAATATTTGGTTTTAGATACAGCAGAGCAAGAAGAAGAAGAGAACCCACACCTTACTGATAAAAATGAACCAAGCAATTAATCTCTCCATCCCTCCCATCATCAAACATAATAAACTGGGGACTTATCCCTTTTATTGTTAGTCACTCTGAAGCAACACTGAAGAAGTTACCTTTCCAGACTACGACTCTGAAAATCTCCTAACCAATATAGCCACTGTTATCCTGGGAACTGTAGCAATGAAGTAACTTTTCCCAACACCACAATGAATTCCCTTTACCTCTGAACCAGGGAAACTGTCAGCATTACAACTCTCCAAGTGTCCTGTGTGCTCTGACTATTCATGGGGGAATATATGACAGTTGTATAGGCTCTTGTGTCAGAGGAAGTGGAGTTGATCCACAAAAGCTCACATTAAAATATAGAAATTAGTCTTGAAGGTGGAACAGGGTTTCTCTCTCTCTCTTATCTTTTTACATACATTCAGTTTTCATTTGTTGTGTGGAGTTATTTCCCTGCCATGGTCAGTTATTTCCCAAGCAACCTCTCTGTTTCACCTTTTCTCTTCTAATTGGTTTCTTTCAATAGACACTTCCTCTTAAATCATATCAGTGGTTTGGAATGTAGATTTGTTGTTGTTGTTGTTCAGTCGCACAGTCGATTCCGACCCTTTGCGACCCTATGGACCATTGCCCTCCAGGCCCCTCTGTCCTTCACCATCCTCCTCAACCCACCCAGCTCTGTGCCCATTGCATCTACAATACCATCTAGCCATTTCATCTTTGGCCGCCCCCTTCTTCTTTTGCCTTTCACCTTTCCCAGCATCAAAGCTTTCTCAAGTGAATCCTCTCTTCTCGTTTGATGTCCAAAATACTTTAGCTTCAGCTTTACTATTTGACCTTCTAAGGAGCAGTCAGGGTTGATTTCTTCTAAGATCGACCTATTCGTTCTCCTCGCTGTCCAGGGGACCCTCAAAACTCTCCTCCAACACGACATTTCAAAGGCATCTATTCTTCTGCACTCAGCTTTCCTTATGGAACAACTCAAAGAACAAGTCTTTCATCTCCATAGTAGCTCAGCTAAATGCTTCATTTACCCTTACAGAAAAGTAAAGAGAAGAGCAAAGTGTCTGCCCATGGTTGGGAAGATTCAGCTGGTTGCAACTTCATTCCAAATAATTGGCTTATAGCGCTAGTTAGTGGAAGACAAGGGTGATACAAGTCACCTCCCCAGGTTTCTTTGCTTTCAGTTTTCTATGGGTCCAAAAATCTCTGAAACATTTCTGAGCTACATACAGCAATATGGTGCACTACCAGAGCTGGCCACTAGAGGCCACTGTCTACAATTTACAGTAATGTTTACAACAGGGGTTCCCAACCTTTTCAAGCCGGGGGCCAGGTCACACTCAGCTTCGAGGGCCAGACAGCCATTTTGCTATGCCTGCATGATGGGGGTGGCCATTTTGTCCCAACAGCTTCAAAGGGGTGGTTATTTTGTTTCTTGATGCCCTTGGAGGGAGCTACATGAAATGGCACAGTGGGCCAGATTTGGCCCAAGGGCTTTAGAATGGGAACCCTTGGTTTAGAAAGAACAGCCTGTGTTTTACAGTAGCCATTTTGTTAGCATATAAGAGAGAGAGAATGACAGAAGCATTTGCATGCACACCCATTCCTATGACTCAGGTAAGTGTGCTTAAATATGAGGTTTGCTGTTTTCTGCATATCAGATATCTGTGGAAGATCCTGGAACACATCCACCATAGGTATGAGAGCGGGAGTGACCTGTACTGACATACTGTCAAACCCATGGCTCACCTTAGTTGTAGCATAACGAATTTTTTTTTAAAGGCATGTCCCCATACTGCAGCTGAGAAAACTGAACTTGAAAAATAGTGACTGATAAAATTCCCATTAGTGACATTACAGCAGAGGCAGGATTTGAATCAGGGACTTCCCAGTTCCTAACATGGTGTTTCAACCCACTATATAACGACAGTTCTAACTTCCAGTTTGGCTTTGGATAACCAATGCCACTTGAGTCAGAGATATGCGATTAGATTTGCTGGTCTCTACTCACCTCCGGAGTATCATAGTGAAATATCTATTCATGAAGAATACCTGAAGCAAGGAGTTGAGGCAGCAGCTTAAGCCAATGTTGTATAAGCCAACAGCCCCTGAAGCAAGATACAAAATATAGAATATGCATCTTGTACAAAGGAAGGCATTAAAATACAGCTTTAAGGCTACAATCCTGCATAAACATATTTCAAACAAAGTCCCATTACAAATTCTTTTAAAAATTCCATGTAAACATAGAATCCAAATGCATAGTACTATAAGTGCAACTTAGGATACATATTGTCTAATAATTATTATGTACTGTCAAGTCAATTGTGATGTATGTCAATCCTTTGCAAGGTTTTTTAGACAAAGAATATAAGAAGTTGCTTGCTATTCTCTTCTTCTGCGGGAATACCAGGGTACGCACAATTGTGGTTCAAAAATACCACAATCTTCAAGGAGGCTCTTTCTGTGTTGTGGCTTGGCTACACACACTGGTTCCTCTCTCCCTAGAGACACAATGGGGAATTGAACTCTCAACCTCTGGTTCTGCAGTTAGATAAAGTATCTAACTCACTGAATATCCAGCCAGCTCTATCCATAGACAAATGGACATCTTTATGTATACTGTCATCCACACAAAATGTAAACAAAGGAAATAGAGTAAAGAAAATAGAGAACAATAATTAAAAGTTAGCAAAACGCAGAAATAAGCAATACCATTTCTTAAGTCAGCCAATCCACAAATTGCTTTGAGCTGTTCTTTGTGTTTCTCAGTAATGTTCTCTGAATATTCCTCTTCCTCCTCTCCTTCTGTCTCGACTGCCATGGTCTGATATTCGTCCAGCTTGGGTGCCCTTCTTTTAGCCATGGTTTGATATTCATCCAGCTTGTTTGCCCTTCTTTTAGCCCGTCCAAATCCTTGACCCATCAATCATACTGTGCAAAGTAAGTGGGCAAATAGCCAGTTACATTATTGCCAAATGGGCATCTAATATTACATCCTGTGTCACTCCAGCAGAAAGGTTATTATTTTTGTACTCCAACTCCCAGAAATATCTCACAGACATTATTACTACCTCTTTCAGTAACTTTCCTAAGCTGCGGCTTTTGGGCAGAGAAGAAAATCAGTAGAATTACGTTCCTGTTAATAAATCAAGATATTTCCTGACCACAGACAGTAAACACCCATTTCAAGAACAGAAACAGCTTAATACGTAATGCCTTAAACCATCCCCCTCCCCAAACTACAACCCGTGGACTGGATCCAGCCCGCAGCACCAAATCATCCAGCCCACACCCTCGCTCCAGCCACTGCTTCCACCACCACCGCCTCAATTCTTGTCCCCTCTGCTTGGCTTGGCATGTGCCTGACAGTGCTCCATAGCAGGGCAGATGTTGTAAGGTACACAACATCCACCCTGCTACAGAGTGCCGTTAGGGACATGCCAAGCTAAGTGGAGGAGGCAAGGATTGAGGTGGTGGCAGCGGAAGCAGCCGGCCACGTGCGTCTTTCAAAGTGGCCACGAACAGCTGTGTGCGTCTTTCCCAGGGGCTGCTCTGGCTAAGTGTGTCCTTCTTGGAGGCCACGGGCAAGGACATCCTGGACCCCTCGTTCACCCATGCCATGCAGTTCCTCCAGGCCGGTAAACAGGAAAGTGGTGGAAGGGAGTTGGGGGGAGTTGGGGGGCTCTGAGTAGTCACCACTGCCACCACCACCACCACCAATCCGACCCCTAAACAGTCTGAGGGCGTGCGAATTGGGCCCCGGCTTAAAAAGTTTGAAGACCCCTGCCTGAAACTGTTGAAGTTACTTCATATTATCTCCTTTAAAAGGACCATTGGTGAATGTTTGTTTTAGAACGTTTCTGATTTTTATAGTCCAAACTCCAGTAGTAACTCCAGTTGTAATGAGGTGAGGAACTGTGCTAAACAACCACCAAGATTTTTTCTTATTACAGATTCTATGGTGGTCAGTAACGTCTTTTGCTCGAGTTTTAAAGTGCCACAGCATTTTTATTTATTTTTTTATTCTCTGATATGCCTAAAACACAGACTAACATGGCTGCTATTCCAAAAAATTCAACTGAGTTCAATGAACTTTAAATCTAAATAAGTACAGGCAGGTTTTCCAGCTTTAAAGCTCCAAACACAGGCATTTTTATAGAAGTGATTAAAAAAGCCCATTTTCAGTTACTTGTAAATCCCATTCAGATCAAAAGTATTTTGTCTTAAATAAATAGGCATATAATTGGACTATATAGTCAATTCTGTTTGGTGTGACTGGGACCGATTCGTTCAAGATCTACGTGCTAGAGTGCTACATGTAAAAGCGACCTCTTTACTTGTGGCTTTTAAAATTTGTTGCTGCTATGTTGTATTATCTCAGTGTTTATATCATTTTGCTGCATTTTTATCACACATGATTAAGCACATGTCTTCCTTTTCTGACTCGTATCTAATCTTGGTTATTTTTATTATCAGCTTTATTGCTCATTCTTGAACCTTTTCAAATTGTAAACTCTTAATCCTCCACAAAGTCCTATTTTTTGACACTTCGTTGTGAAATGGCGATCCTGGCCAGTTGACAGCTATGCCAGTAAAATACAAGTGATACCTCATACAACGTCCAAACTTGGTTCCACAAGCTTGGACTTTATACGGATTTGGACTTTGTATGAGGCATGCAAAATCCTAGCCATGATACAACGTCCAAATCCAAATGGGCGCATTTTACTTCCGCTTCCGTGAGCGACGAGGTTAGCGCGGGCCGGATGAATTGCATTAAACCCCTTCGTGTGGATTCACAGGGGGCTTGGGCTTCTGGGAATTGAAGTCCAAGAATGAATGGAGTGCCAAGGTTCGCCATCACGGCTCTATGGTCAGCATGCACAGACGGCTCCCATTACCAAATTCAATTCTTTGGGAGTTTGGGGACCATGCTTTTGGATTCAACAGGTTTTTCTTCCCTCCCCAAGAGCCCCTCCAGCCCTTGAACGGGCGGTCCTCTGACCTGATCATCCCTCACTTTGGCCAGCGATCCAAACGCCTGGTGCGACAAGAAGCGACACTGCCTCTCATTAACCAGATGCGCTAATAATAATAATAATAATAATAATAATAATAATAATAATAATAATAATAATAATAATAATAATAATAATAATAATAATAATAATAATAATAATAATAATAATAATATTTTCTTCCAAAGCAGAACTATTTGGGAACAAAGACAAGGCAAGGAGAAGCGGACGGATCGGAGCCAAAGGAGGGCTCCGGAGGACACTTACTGCGAGGATAGGCGCGGCGTCCCTTCCACTTGCACCGCGGGTTCCCACGAACGCGCGACCCGACCTGCGAGCGGGATCGAAATCGAACCTGTCTGGGCATGGATCTGACAGCTGTGAGCGCGCTGGCGGCTAGAGGACAGCACTGCGCAAGCCAGCGGAGTTTTCGTTTCTCCCTAGCTCCGAGGTGCCTAATAGAAAGTGAAACTTATCTGCAGCTGCCACAACGACTCCTACCTAGCCCTAACACCCCCCCCCCCCCAAAATCCTTTTTTCGCCTTCCCTCTCCCTACAGGCCCTTCCCGTGTGTCCCTGGAAAATAGATGGGGAAGAAGTAGAAGCAGTGACAGATTTTACTTTCTTAGGATCAAAGATCCCTGCAGATGGGGATTGCAGTCATGAAATAAAAAGGCGAGTGATTCTTGGGAGACAAGCTATGGGAAACCTGGGGAACATAGTGAAGAGTAGAGACATCACCTTGCAAACAAAAATTCACATAGTCAAGGCAATGGTATTCCCGGTGGTGATGTATGGTTGTGAGAGCTGGACCATTAGGAAAGCGGAGCACAGAAGAATAGATGCGTTTGAAATGTGGTGTTGGAGGAGAGTTTTGAGAGTACCCTGGACCATACCTGTCAACCTGCGGCTCCGGAAAAACGGGACCTGCGCACCTGCGCACATCCCTTCCACGCATGCGCGGAAAGCGCTATGCCGCTTGCGTAGGGGCTGCACAAGTGGCGTAGCGCTTCTGCGCATGCGTGGAAAGCGTCCCCCCCCCCGCTGTCAAATTACAGGGTTTTGGCAGCGGGGGCGGGTTATGACGTCAATAGACATCAAATTACGGGGTTTCCCCGGCCAAATCGGGATGGTTGACAGGTATGCCCTGGACAGGGAGGAGAACAAATAGGCCGATCTTAGAAGAAATCAACCCTGACTGCTCCTTAGAAGATCAAATAGTAAAGATGAAGCTGAAGTACTTTGGACATCAAATGAGAAGAGAGGATTCACTTGAGAAAGCTTTGATGCTGGGAAAGGTGGAGGGCAAAAGAAGAAGGGGGCGGCCAAAGGTGAGATGGCTAGGTGGTATTGTAGACGCAATGGGCAAAGAGTTGGGTGGGCTGAGGAAGATGGTGGAGGACAGAGGTGCCTGGAGGACAATGGTCCATAGGGTCGCAAAGGATCGGAATTGACTGTGCGACTGAACAACAACAACTCCCAACACTGACGTCATGCACACACGTTACGCGCAAGATGCGTGATTCTTTTCCAGAGGTTTACGTGCGATCTGTTCTGGAGAAGAGGACCAACTGGGGCCCGCTTGGGAGGGCAAAAGGGTTCAAACAACATGGCACATGGGGCACTGCCTTTGCGGACCTAGAAAATGCTGAAGGAGCATCTCTGTCCCAGGCACGGAGACGGAAGGAGAGTAAAAGTTAAGGTCTCCACAGTCGTGTTCGATTCTAGTGTGCAGTGCTCATCTCCATTTATGAGCCAAGGAGCCAGCGCTTTCTGTGTCTGCAGATGCTTCCGTGGTCATGTGGCAGGCATGACTCAACGCCAGAGTGCACAGAACGCTGTTACCTTTCCCTCCGAAGCAGTACCTATTTATTTTCTTGCAATTTCTTGTTTTCAAACTGTCGTTTCACATGGCCATAGCCAGGACTCTATATTGGAGGGGGGGGCAAAAAAATTTCAGGAGGGGCAAAAAGGTTTTACAGGAGGGGCAACAATGTCACACTCACATATATAACATTGGCACCGCGGGGTGGGGTGGGGGCTGTTAGCTCAGGAGGGTTTTCACCACCATCCCGCTACGACCCTGTCGTTCCCTCATGCAGCATGCTCAGCATCTTAACCGCTAAGCCACTGCTGCCCTCTAGATGAAAGGATACCTTATGGGAAAAGAGATGTGCTTGGCAATATTATCGTTGTGCGATTGCCAACTCTGTTTCCATTCAAGAAAAATTAGAGGCCATGTGGTCCCCAAAATAATGCAAATGCAAGTACAGGTGATACCTTTATTTGTATACCATGAAGTCAATTCAAACATGCAGCAATTCTTTTCATGGTTTTCTAGGTGGTGTGTACTCAGAAGAGGTTCACCATTCCCTTCTTCTGGAGGTGCCCTGGGACTGTGCAGCTTGCCAAGGTTGAACTGCTGGCTCTTCTGGGATGAACAGTGGGGATTTGAACTCCAACCTCTGAATGCAGCCAGAGACTTACATCACTCAGCTGTTCAGCCAGCTGATTCCTTTATTTACCACTTTAGCAATTGAATAAACAGCTAGCTTTCAATATTGGCTAGCTAGATCTTTCATGATAAAAACAGCATTGATCCTTCATTAATCTCCTTGAAGTTTCCTTCTGGGGGAGTCATCAGGATTTACTTCCATACAAATAAGTGTAAGATTGCGGTCAAAAGCAACACGATTGTTTTGGGAGTAGCACTTATCCTCTAGTTCTGTTTTTCTGAGATCCATTCATGGTCTCTTGGAATTTACTGAGTTTCTCAGCACTTCTGATTTCTGCAGACATAGCTGAAGCCTAGTCGTGATAATGGAGAGATTGGTTATACAGGAGTTTTGCCTGCTTGGAACAGTTGGAAGTGCTTGAAAAAACTTGACATATTATTATTGTTAGAGCATTACCAACCATCCCTAATACATACCAATCTGTTCCAGGCTGGTCTAGGGAAGAGGCTATTATTTACTTGAGATCAGCAAGGATCATTTCAGGTAAACATGTATTCCTAGATGTGCAATTGCTTAGATTGCTCCAGTGTGGGGTGTGTGTATATATTTTTCCTACACATCACTAGTGATTTATAGAGATCGGTACGGTCTGGGCACGACTACAGATGGCACCCTCTGTTCTATTTTGAGATGAAAAATGGGATTTTTGTTTTAATTTTACTTATTTTTTTTAAAAAAAATATTTTTCCATGCTGAATCAGTCTTATCAATTTAGCTCATACTTTAATCCAGTGTAAAAGCAATAGGAGGTTATACTTTTATTAGACCACTAAAAATAAGCAAATAAAAGCTAATCTCCAACCTGTACTAGCCTTTGTCAGCCTGTGTACCAATATATTTTAGATGGTGCCGAAAGAGAGTTTCAAGAGTCGTGGCAGATGTTCCTGCCAGTGCCAGGTCTGGTTCTTAAAAGTGAGTTCCGATACACAGGCTGAAAACACAAGCCAGAAGTCAAGGTTTCAAGTTCCATCCTAGGTGGCTTATGTTTGGATTGTGTTTCCCAATTCACCAAACAAAGCATTTCCCACCCCCAGCCCACCCGCCTCCTCCACAAAATTCCTTGATATTCCTTATTATCCCATTATTTCCATCATTGGAGCCTTGTTGCTTAGCTACTGGCTGTGACATAACCATGTTCCCAAGGAGATCCCTCCCAGCATTTCCTTATTTAAGTTTCATTTCTCCTCTGTTGCATGTCAGGAAGGCACTGCCAGTGTAAATGTAAACCAAAGTAACATTGTGGGAGGTGTTAGGGGATTTAAGTCTTCGCCTCACACCCTAACTGGTTGCAAGGTATATTGTGTCTGTGATGCCTTTAAGACCCTATTACAGGGGCACACAAGTGCTGGGACATTTCCCTTGGTGTGCTCCATGGGCCAGTGTATTTAGGTCAGAGCAGGATTGCAGACTTCCAGCTACAATGCTCAACTTGCCTGAGCTACAATGCTCAACTTCCCCTGCTGACAGCCTGGACGAAGATTCCTGTGATTTCCAGAACCTGCTACGAGGACTGAATCTTTGCACTGATCCTGATTATGGCTTTTGCCTGATATGCCATCTGTGCTTGCTGGACAAAGAAGGACTACTTGGGGGTAAGCCTCCACCAGGAGGACAGAAGATGTAGAACTCTTTGGCTTTGTCTGTAATGACAGCTTGCATTTACCCTGCTGGACTGGACTGCTACTGAACTGTATGGACTTGTATATAGCACAACTGAACTGTCTCAGTGAGGTCAACTGAGCAGCTCAAGAGAATATATCTGTTTTGTGTTACAGTTGTTGCACTGTATATACTTGCACCTTTTTACTTCCTGAGTAAACCTACGTTGAGTTTTTCTTCTGCACCAAGATCTATCTGTCTGTTTTTCTCACAAGGGACCACCTTGCCAGGTGCGAACCTCTTTCTGGCCACTGCATACCACTCTGCTAACCGTTTACATCAACCTGAGGAACTACACACCTTAAGCAATTTTTTGTTATCTGCTTTGCAGATGTCTTGGCAAAGCTGAATGCAGTAAAACTTGGTAAACAACTGTTTATAGCAGTGGAAAGGAAAGTGTGTTTTTAAAAAGCAGCAGTCAACTTGTTAAAAAGGTTAGAAGACAGACTGGGAGAAATAAAGAAATTAGAAAAGCTTGTTAAGTGTAATGGTGTGTTACTTGATACTTGAGAGCAGGGGTTCTCAACCTTTTCACACTGTGGGTCAGGCCACATCCCCTCAGACAGCTGAGTAGGCCGGACTGGTGATTCCCCTGCCGTAAATGCTGCAGTAAAACATGCCTGCAGCTATCATAAATGCATTTACAACAGCCATGGATGTATTTTACAGCATTGTTTACACGTTTATGACAGCCATGGGTGCATTTATGGCTGTCGTGAATGTGTCCATTTTCATTGGTGGTGGCAGCAATGCAGGCCACATGAAATGGTGCCATGGGCTGAGTCCAGCCCATGGGCCATAAGTTGCGAACCCCTACTCAAGAACATCCCACACTCTTCTGTTCTCTTGAGCATGTATGAGTACAAAAGCTGGACAGGAAAGAATGCTGATGGATTTATTTATTTATTTGGAAAATGGTGCTGGAGAAGAGCTTTGTGAAGACCCTGAGTTGCCAGAAAGACAAAGAAATAGGTCCTAGAGCAAATTAAGCCTGATCAACCAGAAGGTCAGCAGTTCGAGACCCGAGTGCTGCATGACAGAGTGAGCTCCCATTTCTGTCTCAGCTCTTGCCAACCTAGCAGTTCAAAAGCAAGAAATTGCAAGTGGATAAATAGGTACTGCTTCAACAGGAAAGGTCAGAACGCGGTGAAGCGGCTGGGGTGTAAAGACAAAATAGGTGAGGCAACACACCCAGAGCAACAGATTGAAAATAGCAAAGTGTATTTTTAATATAACTGAGAGTATGCTCTAATAAATATTCCTAATTACTACTAATTCTAAGCTTCTGAGCTAAGTTGTTGGACATGTGGCATGAGTAATATCAAGTATATATACATACATATACATACATATACACAACGCCTCACGACGAGCCCACAGAAAATACTAAATATTTCCCAAAGAAAGATCCTCAAGTCCGTGTGTACATAACTTGTAAAACTCAATAATATAATTCAGTCCGATAGCTCTGAAATGGCCAGTTCATATGGTCTGTAGGATCTCTGTAACTGTGTTCCAACTGCGGAAGCCGTCTGCAATTTAATCATTGGGAAGGAACCAAGCCGAGCCCAACTGCAGGTCTCCGTGAGGTGGGGTGGACTCAAGTGGTTACCCAACGGTTTCGATGTCCCTCCAGTAAGTGGACATTTCGAATGACTTTCTCAAGAGTCTAAAAATTCATAATAACAACAAGCACAATGCTAAAATCCATTCTTACATGAGTGCAGTGCTAAAAGCAGATACAAGCACACTAAGCATATCCAATCAATAGAAAATGGACAAAAAACATACCTAGACAATGTTTATGTAGCGTGTAAGAACCTCCATGGTGTTATTCCTATTGTGTTAACGCTTTATTCTACTTGAAGGAAATTATGAATTTATATACTTCCACAGGAACTATTCTCATGTGAGGATAATCAACCTGAATCTATCTTACCACTGTTGTTTTCTATGCTATCTGTTCTTAAAGGCATGGAGAGAGAAAGCTGTAAAATTATAAGGAGGACTATATTCACAGAAACGCAGATAGATCCCAATCTGTATTTAATCCGTGAGGTGCCAGAGTTTCAAAACGATGAATGTAGAACGCCTCTCTCTGTAAGATGAAACGTTCCACATTGACAACCTGATGTTTATTTGGGAGGTAGATTTCGAGTACTACAATCTTAATGTCTCTATGTGTGTGTTTTTTCTCAATAAAATGATTGACCAAGGGAGCAGTGACGATCTGATTCTTGATGCGAGACAGGTGCTCCCCTAAGCGTACCTTGATAGGTCGTCTGGATTGTCCGACATATGCCAACTGGCATGTACAGATGATCATGTAGATGGAATCACTCGTATTGCAATTTGTGAAACCAGTTAGATCCAGAGAAAACTTACTCCCAGGCAACTGTACACGATTGGTACACCACATATAGGCACAGAATTTACAATGCCCGCACGCGTGATGTCCTATAGGGGCTCTTGGAGAGATTGTTGTACGTGGGACGATGTCAGCTCGAGAAATTAGACTTGCAATGGTATTGGTTTTACGAAACCCTATAGTGGGTCACTGCTGGCAACCTGGTATAGAATCAAGGATGTGCCAGTGTCTCAAAATGATGTTTTACATTTTATTTGCTAGAGGGGTGTGATCTAAGGACCAGAATAAGCCAGAGCAACCCTGAGATGTTCCTGTGTCGCCCCCAAGCAACGTTCTTCTGGGGCATGCATTGACTTTGTTGCGAGCTGTCTCGATGATATTCCTAGGATAACCCCTATTTCTTAGAGTGGTAGATATTTTGTTCACCGTGATGGTGTAGTCCTGATTCTGCAAGGAGTTCTGTTTGGCCCTTAGCAATAAGCTATACGGGATATTAGCCTTAAGGTGATGTGGATGGAAAGAGTTAAACTGTAAGTATGCGAAACGATCCGTTGACTTATGATAAAGTTTCGTTTGAATTTTGCCATTCCGAATAAACACTGTAAGATCCAAAAAAGGTAGGGACACAGGGTCCATGGTATGTGTGAACTGCAATTTGTTGTGTTGGAGATTGATCCATTGACAGAAATCTGCAACCGAAGTATGATCTTTAAAAATAAAAAACAGATCATCTATGTACCGTTTGTAACAAATAATGTCAGAAAAGTAAGGGTTAACAGAAGGATCGAAAATGAAAGTTTTATCAAAGTGACACATAAAGATATTGGCAATGGAAGGTGCGAAATTCGAACCCATATAAACACCTTGAACCTGTAAAACATTAGAGTGCTCAAACCTAAAAAAATTGTGCTCAAAGCATATATCCAAAAGATCTAACAGAAAGTCTGAAGGAGGAAAACCATCTTTACGAGAGTCGAGAAGGTGTGTAAGGGACATCTTTACCTTATTTTTGGAGGCAAAAATGATGAAATTGCTTTTATATTTTGGCCACATCATGAGCAGGTAAGATTGTTTGGAAAAGACAATAATACTGGGAAAAGTTGAGGGCAGCAGGAAAAGAAGACAACAGCCACATAAGATGACTCCAACGAAGTCACAACCTTGAGTTTACAAAAGCTGAGCAGGACCAATGAGAACAGAACATTTTTGCTCATTCATAAGGTTGTTATATGTTGGGGTGACTTGGCAGCACATAACAAATGTCTTTGCAAAGTCATAATGTTTAATCTTCTAGTGCAGGGGTCAGCAAACTTGGCTCTCCAGGTATTCTTGGACTTCAATTCCCAGAAGTCCTGGGTTTCTGATAATTGAAATCCAAGAACACCTGGAGAGCCAAGTTTCCTGAACCCTGGTCTAGACTAGAAGATCAAAGTGGAGAACATGCCCTAAAACCTATCAGCACTAAATAATATCTATATTACAATTTCTTGGGCTATTGGTGTGTACATAGGAAGCTACCTTGTACTGGATCAGGTTGTTGGTCCTTCTAGCCCGATAATATTGGCTCTGGTTGACAATAATGGCTCTCCAGGTTTCAAGCACAAATCTTTCCTAGCTCTACTCAGAGATACTAGGATTTGAACCCATGACCTTCTGCAAGCAAAGCACAGGCTCTACCACAAAGCTATGACAGCTAGTGATGCAGAAGAATGCACATTCTTGTAATTCAAGATGCAAGAAAATAAACCACAGGATGTCATTTTTCTGATTGATGGTCTTTTTTTAATTTTAACATATGCTGCAGGATGGACCAGACAGTTCTGCTGTGCATCTTTCTTCTCTCATCAAACGAAACAGATGCTGTACAGCAAAGAGTTGGGTGCACAGCATCTCAATGAACAGGAGAAATGCCCTGAACTTCCTCCTGCTCCCCAACCAGGGCAATCTGCAGTTCTAAAATTCTTCTCCATCATTTTCCTCTTCAAATGAGTCAGTCCCGACTTCTTCGTAGTCTTTCTCCAGCGCAGCCAAATCTTCCCGGGCCTCTGCAAATTCTCCTTCCTCCATGCCTTCGCCCACGTACCAGTGCACAAATGCTCGCTTGGCAAACATCAGATCAAATTTGTGGTCCAACCTGGCCCAGGCTTCAGCGATGGCGGTGGTGTTGCTGAGCATGCAAACTGCACGTTGTACTTGAGCTAGGTCACCCCCCGGGACTACTGTGGGGGGCTGATAGTTGATGCCAACCTGTGGGAAAGGAGAAGGTTAAAGATCATTGAAGACATGGAAATTCAGAGTAGTATGGAAAACACATTGCAGCTGATAATGAATCCTAATGGATAAAGCATAAGCAGCTGGCTTCCTCTTAGTAGTAAATACAGGTGATTCCATGATGATGATGATGATTATTAATAATAATAATAATAATAATAATAATAATAATAATAATAATAATAATAATAATAATAATAATAATAATAATAATAATAATAATAATAATAATAATAATAATAATAATAATAATAATAATAATAATAATGTAATAAGTACATAGGAAGCTACCTTAAGCTGTGTGGTGTAGTGGAGCCAGGATTAACTAGTCCTTAGCAAGGACTGTGTTATCGTTTGCCACCCTTCAGGTATCCTTATTTCCCCTGAGCTGAGTGGTAATCCTCACAACTGAGAGGAAAAGGTATTAACTAGAAACAATACTTGTTATAACCAAAGTATTTGTGAGCCATTTGGTCTTGAATGGGCAATTAAGAGCCACTGGCTGTCAAAAAGACCTGCTCCTTATTTGCTGATCTGAAGTGATCAGCTTCCAGCATTTTTTGATTCTTTCAAGAAATACCCAGTACCATTACTCTTGTTTATATTGAGTTAGACTAATGGTCTATCCTCTCAAAAAACATTGTTACTAATTGGGAAGGTTTTGTGCATATATTCTTTCAATGCTACCTAAAGATTCCAGGAATTGCTACTTAAAGATTCCAGGAATTGAATCTTGGGCCATCTGCATTCCAAGTAGATACTCTACCATGGAATCAGATTTCAACATAATTGAAATATACGGTATAACAATGCATAACATTGAAAATAATGCTGATAAAGGGGAATTTCTTCAGCTCAATGGCAAGAATTTGGTTGCCAAAGATAGAAGATTCTTCTTCATTCTTCTTTAGATGAATGTGTTTATATATCAACTCCCTCCTTGGGCTATATACCATATTTGCTGGCATATAAGACCCACTCCCCCCTTAAAATACACTGGGAAAATGGAGTGCATCTTGTACTGTATATAGTGGGCTATTTTGATAATAACGGGATGTGTCTTATACTCCGATGTGTCCTATATGCCAGCAAATAGGGTAATTCAAATCCCATTTTCACTGATAAGAGTTTGCTTACAAAAAGGAGCTACTAAATAGCAATGATTTGTGTGAAGGGTACTTTATACACTGAGTGTTTCAAAGGTAAAGCCCTATAAAAGAAAGAAAAATGTGTCTCTCCTCACCTTGAAGCCAGTAGGGCACCAATCTACAAATTGGATTGTTCTCTTAGTCTTGATTGAAGCAATGGCTACGTTGACATCTTTGGGCACCACATCACCACGGTAGAGCATGCAGCAGGCCATGTACTTCCCATGGCGAGGGTCACATTTCACCATCTGGTTGCTAGGTTCAAAGCAAGAGCTGGTAATCTCGGCCACAGAGAGCTGCTCATGGTAGGCTCTTTCAGAAGAGATTATGGGTGCGTAGGTCGCCAAGGGAAAGTGGATGCGAGGGTAGGGCACCAGGTTGGTCTGGAACTCTGTCAGGTCCACGTTGAGGGCACCGTCAAAGCGCAGAGAAGCCGTGATGGAGGAGACAATCTGGCTGATGAGACGGTTCAAGTTGGTGTAAGTGGGCCGCTCGATGTCCAAATTGCTCCGACAGATGTCGTAGATGGCCTCATTGTCCACCATGAAGGCACAGTCGGAGTGCTCCAAAGTAGTGTGAGTGGTCAGGATCGAATTGTAGGGCTCTACCACAGCTGTGGAAACCTGTGGGGCCGGATAGATGGCAAACTCCAGCTTGGACTTCTTGCCATAGTCCACAGAGAGGCGCTCCATCAGTAAGGAAGTAAAGCCAGAACCCGTGCCTCCTCCAAAACTGTGAAAGATCAGGAATCCTTGTAGGCCAGAACAGGCGTCAGTCTGACATGTGAAATATAATTAAAAGTGAAAACAATTTCCAAAGTCTGTTCTTACAATAAACAAGCTAAACTGGTTTGAAATCTGTTTAATTCTCTTGGTTAGACAACCGACGAACTTGGGAATGTTTAGTTGGTAATTGGCCAGAAACCTATGACATAACAGATGATCTACGCAAGTGTGGGGTTACTTGGTAAACTTATTCTTGAACATTACAAATATAACAACAACAACAACAACAGCAATCATCTTCATCATCATCATCATCTACTTGCAATTTTTTGCTTTCAAACTGCTAGGTTGGCAGGAGCTGGGACAGAGACAAGTGCTCAAGCCGTCATGCAGTACCCAGGTTTCAAACTGCCAATTTGCCAGCCTTCCAGTTAACAAGGTGAATTTCTTAACCACTGAGCCACTGCAGCCCCTAACTACAAATATAGACTTTAGAGCACCGATCTCATGATAACTAAGTTCAAATGCTTGCTCAGCCAAAAACACTCTTTAAATATCTCACTTACTTTGATAGAGCTACTATGGTCAGTATGAGTCAGTTTTGACATGACAGCACATAAGAACAACATATTAAGAAGGCATTTATGTTAACTCTAAAATGGAAAATATATGTATGTTTCCTTCAAGGACCAAGTGCTTTGAATATAAATGAACCTTGCAATTCAATCTTTGAGCACCTGAATAATCAGAATGTTCAAACTATAGTTTGGAAAATTTGAGTGTTCCTTCAAAGTTTATCAGAAATCACGTAACAAGAAGGATCGTGATGGACAAATATTTCAGAGGACAACTTGTTAAGTGCTAGCAAAAGTAGCCTGAAAAACATATTCTCAGATAACATGAGACAGGTGGACAGAGTTGATAGTGATGAACTTTTTCATGGTTTTCTGATGTTGTTGACAGCACTATCCAATTGTTGCCCAGTGCTATGTTCTGATTTTAATTACTGCTGATTTCTTTTTTCTCTTCTCCCTCCATTCTTCCTTCCTCAGCTCTTCACAACACCCTATCTAGCTCATCAGATTTTTACTTGTAGAACACCATCACAGAACCACTTCAAGTTAGGGCAATGTGTAATCCTGTGAACCCTTTGACCTTTGTTCACAATTCCCTTCTGTCATCAAAACTGAGGTTCTCTTTGCAGGTGTTCACATGTTTATGAATCATTATGACACGGGGCTAGGCCAAATTGGATTGGCCATTGCTCCTATATGCCTGAATTATCTTACTTGGGGCATGTCCCCAATTCTCTGTGGTGCAGAGATACTGTATATTGCAGTGGTGGCAAACCTATGGCATGCATGCCAGAGGTTGCACTCAGAGCCTACTCTGTGGGCACCCATGCAGTAACCTCAGCACAGAGTTTGCCCCACCCCTCTGCCCAGCAGCCCAATGAGAGCACTTCCTCCCTCCCCCAGCACAGAGTTCACCCCACCCCTCTGCCTAGCAGTCCAATGGGAGCGCCTCCTCCCTCCCCTGTTGCTGTTTGGCACTTTGCGATAAATAAATAGGTTTTGGGTTGCAGTTTGGGCACTCAGTCTCTAAAAGGTTCACCGTCACTAATGTATTGCATGTGGAAGGCAAGAAAAGTTTTCTAGGTAAACAAAATGATGTAAAACAGGCTTCCTCAAAAGGAAATCTTTTGAAGACCACTGGTTCTCTAACACATTAAACTTCATACTACAGAGCATTGGAAAGACATGATGTAAATGGAATAAGAATTTCTAGCACTTCAAATTTCTATCTCTTTCAGCTCCCAAACCATATTAGCTTTAACAGGTGAGTTATTTCTACTGACCAATTTGCGAATACGATCCAATACTATATCAATGCTTTCTTTGCCGATAGTGTAGTGGCCACGAGCGTAATTATTAGCTGCATCTTCCTTGCCAGCAATCAGCTGTTCAGGATGGAAAAGCTGGCGATAAGTTCCAGCACGCACTTCATCTGTTAGCAAAGGTAAGACATATATCGATGATACTTATAATGAACATTATTTAATGGTACTAATATGTTTAGTGGAGGGCCTTGTATCATACCTGTCAAGTATCCTGTATTGGCTGGGATTTCCCATTTTTCACCGCTCATTCCTCCCCTTTCCCACTGCCGTCCTGTATTTGAACAGTGTGGAAAGAGCTTACTGTGCATGTGCGTCCACGGTGTGCATGCACAAATAGGCTACTGCGCAGTAAGCCGCCACGGTGCACATGCACAAACAGGCTATTGCACACACACAGCCACAGTGCGCATGGAGTGGTGTAGGGAAAACAATTTATTCCTCAATGTAAAAAGACAAAAGAGATCATAGTGGACTTTAGAAAATGCAAATTGAACATCCAGCCACTTATTATTGAAGGGAATTGTGTGGAACAGGTCTCGGTGTTTTGATTTCTGGGAATGGAGCTGAGGGATGATCTAACATGGGGAGCAAACACCAAAGATCTGATCAAGAGAGCACAGCAGAGGTTATACTTCTTGAGAATCCTCAGGAAGAACAATCTTTCAAAGGACCTGCTGTTGGCATTCTACCACTGTACCATAGAGAGTGTGTTAACCTATGGTCTGTGTGTATGGTTTGGGAGTTGTACAGCTAGGGAAAGAACAATGCTGTCCAGGGTCATAAAGACTGCAGAGGGGATAATCAGGTGTACTCTTCCCACTCTAGATCAAATCTTTGCCACCAGGTGTTATAAGAAAGCTGTAGAGATTGCGCAAGATAGTACGCACCCTGGAAATGATCTCTTTCAGCTTTTGCCTTCTAGAAGAGAGTCCATTGAGAGAGTCCAAACACTCCAAGAGGCATGGAGGCTGTTTACAAAAACAATAACAGAGGCTCAATTGGAATGCATACCCAAAAGGAAAAAGGGCACTGCCAGGTCCAAGAGGACTCCAATGTGGCTTACAGGAGCTGTTCGGGAAGTGATCAAGAGCAAGAAAAGCTCATTTAGAAGATGGAAGACTTGTCCGAATGAGGACAGCAGGCAGAAACATAAATTCTGGCAGAACAAATGCAAGGCAACAATCAGGAAAGCAAAGCAAGACTTTGAGGAGCGTATAGCTAAAAAATACTCAGAGAAATAACAAAGACTTCTTTAAGTACATTAGAAGTAAGAACCCAACTAGGAAGGCCATTGGACCATTAGATGACAATGGAAGGCAAGGGGTTATTAAAGAGGAAACAGAGATTGCAGAGAGACTCAATGAATTCTTTGCTTCAGTATTCACTGAAGAAGACAGAGGCCACATGCCCAAAACAGAGCCTATCTTCGTATGGAGGGAAACCGAAGAATTAAGCCAGATAGAAATAACCAGGGAGGAGGTCCTTGCATGTCTTGTTAAGCTAAACACTAACAAATCACCAGGACCAGATGGCATCCATCCACGAGTTCTCAGGGAACTTAAAGATGAAATTGCTGATCTCCTAGCCAAAATATATAATCTTTCCCTCAAATCAGGCTTTGTGCCTGATGACTGGAAGGTAGCGAATATAACACCAATTTTCAAAAAAGGATCCAGGGGTGATCCAGGAAATTACCGACCTGTCAGTTTGACATGTGTCCCAGGTAAAGTGATGGAAACCATCCTAAAAGATAGAATTAATAGGCACATAGAAGAGAAGGCGCTGCTAAAGGAGAGCCAACATGGCTTTTGCAAGGGCAAATCATGCCTCACTAATCTGTTGGAATTTTTTGAGAGTGTCAACAAGCATGTGGATAAGGGGGATCCAGTTGACATTGTTTATCTGGACTTTCAGAAGGCTTTTGACAAGGTCCCACACCAAAGGCTCTTGAATAAACTTACCAGTCATGGAATAAAGGGACAGGTCTTGTCCTGGATCAGCAACTGGCTAAGGGACAGGAAACAGAGGGTAGCACTAAATGGACACTTCTCCAAGTGGAGGGAAGTAAAGAGTGGGGTCCCCCAAGGTTCAGTACTGGGACCCCTGCTGTTCAACCTCTTCATAAATGATCTAGAGGTAGGAGTAAAAAGCAAGGTAGCCAAATTTGCTGACGATACTAAATTATACAGGGTAGTGAAAACTGTGAGAGATTGTGAGGAGCTCCAGAGGGATCTCTCAACACTGGGGGAGTGGGCAAAACAGTGGCAAATGAGTTTCAACATTAGTAAGTGCAGAGTGATGCATGTTGGGGCAAAGAACCGCAATTACATTTATAAACTGATGGGGTCTGAACTCTCTGCGACAAACCAGGAAAGGGACCTTGGTGTCCTGGTGGACAACTCAATGAAGGTGTCAACCCAGTGTGCCTCAGCAGTGAAAAAAGCAAACTCAATGCTAGGGATCATTAGGAAGGGTATAGAAAATAAGTCAACAAGTGTCATTTTGCCTCTTTATAAATCTATGGTGAGGCCCCACCTGGAATACTGTGTACAGTTCTGGTCGCCATACCTCCAGAAGGATATTATGGAGCTGGAAAAAGTACAGAGGAGGGCAACCAGAATGATTCGGGGACTGGAACACCTTCCTTACCATCTGAGGCTGCAACGGTTGGGCCTTTTCACTCTTGAACGACGGCGTCTAAGAGGTGACCTGATTGAAGTTTATAAAATCATGCACGGTGTGGACAAAGTAGATAAGGAAAAACTGTTTTCCCTATCGCATAACACTAGAACTAGGGGACACTCCATGAAACTTTTGGGTACTAGTTCTCAAACAAATAAGAGAAAGTACTTTTTCACCCAGAGGATCACTGGTCTATGGAACTCCCTGCCAGAAGAAGTGGTGACAGCTGTCAGTCTTGACAGCTTTAAGAAAGGATTAGACAAGTTCATGGATGACAAGAGTATCAATGGCTATAATTATGGCTACCTAAGGACAACCTCCGGGTTGGAGAGATAGGCAGGATATCTCTCAATGCCATTTCCAGGGAATCCTAAGCAGGTGAAGGCATCTGCTTGGGAATACCCTGAAGGAAATGGTGAGCCACTGTGTGAGACAGAATGCTGGACTGGATGGGCTGTGGCCTGTTCCAGCAAGGCTGTTCTTATGTTCTTATGTTCTTATGCTAGGGATCATTAGGAAGAGTATAGAAAATAAGTCAGCAAGTGTCATTTTGCCTCTTTATAAATCTATGGTGAGGCCCCATCTGGAATACTGTGTACAGTTCTGGTCGCCATACCTCCAGAAGGATATTATGGAGCTGGAAAAAGTGCAGAGGAGGGCAACCAGAATGATTAGGGGACTGGAACACCTTCCTTACCATCTGAGGCTGCAACGGTTGGGCCTCTTCACTCTTGAACGACGACGTCTAAGAGGTGACCTGATTGAAGTTTATAAAATCATGCACGGTGTGGACAAAGTAGATAAGGAAAAACTGTTTTCCCTATCGCATAACACTAGAACTAGGGGACACTCGATGAAACTTTTGGGTACTAGTTCTCAAACAAATAAGAGAAAGTACTTTTTCACCCAGAGGATTACTGGTCTATGGAACTCCCTGCCAGAAGAAGTGGTGACAACTGTCAGTCTTGACAGCTTTAAGAAAGGATTAGACAAGTTCATGGAGGACAAGAGTATCAATGGCTATAATTTTGGATACTTAAGGACAACCTCCGGGTTGGAGAGATAGGCAGGATATCTCTCAATATCATTTCCAGGGAATCCTAAGCAGGTGAAGGCATCTGCTTGGGAATACCCTGAAGGAAATGGTGAGCCACTGTGTGAGACAGAATGCTGGACTGGATGGGCTGTGGCCTGTTCCAGCCAGGCTGTTCTTATGTTCTTATGTTCTTATGAAGAAGGTATAGGGTCATAAAGACCAGGACCAGCCACTTGAGAAATAGTTTCTACCCAAAAGCGTTCTGGCTTTGAATGCAGTGCAATCCAGTCTATGAGGGAGCTTCTGTATATAGTTTTTAGAGTTTTAGAGCTTTTAGGGGTTAAATGTGTATATGTGGGGTGGGAGTATGTTGATAATTTTGTATAGTTGTATTTTGTTTAGGTTTTGTTGGGTTGTTAAGTGTTTTTTCCCCCAATCTCGTTGTTCTGTGCAGGACAATGACAATAAAGATTTATCTATCTATCTATCTTTCTATCATGCGCAAACAGGTTACTGAACATATGCATCCACACATGCGCAGTAATTACCCGTATTTTGCGGAGCCGCCCTTGATGGGTATGCCTTGCATATGATGCTGTAAGCATGGCCCATATGAACTTCATGCTTTTTAAAAAAATTACATCCCCACCCCCTTGGCTTTATCTAGAAAATAGTAAAATCCAAACAAGATAGAACAGAAATACATGTTATTCCTAATATTGTATACACAAGCTGTGAATTAGCTTGCTTTTGATTTTCTTCTTCCATGTCTAGGCCAGACGTGAAAATGCCAAAATGAAGCCACCCTTTGTTGAGTTCATTCTGCAGTTCCCTTAACCTGACCTAGTGTGAGAAAGATTAGCCGGCAACACAAGGTTGCTGTTACCAAGGTACGCCCGATTGTGGTTCAAAAAATACCACAATCTTCAAGGAGACTCTTTCTGTGTACCCAGAATCCCCAATCAGCAGGAGTGCTGACTTGGGCAGCTAGAACACCTGGAGTGCCAAGGCTGGCCACCACTGACCTAGACCATCATCCTATATCTTACAGTACCATTAAGCTGTCCTCATCTGCCCTTTCTATCATGTTCTCAAAACAGATGGGATGTTCGCAAATTAAGAAAAAATTGGTGGAGGAGAAGAAAAATATACTATCAAAAACAAGGTCATACATTGTGTAACATTAATACAACTTGTATCTTTAAAGATAAAATTCACACAATTTGGGGTGGGGGGGGGGAGAGAGATGTACAGGTGTTTGGATTGACCAGATAGATAAACTTCCTCTGGGCTGTTTATGGAAACTGTGCTTACAAATGCAACTTCTCCAACTGTTTAGGGTACTAATGATATAAGGACTAAAGAGCTACAAAGGGATATTAATTAACCCTGTGGGTTCAAGGATTCCATTGTATACAGTTTCTGCTTTTGAATTGTTTTCACAATTGTACTGCAGAAATGGACACATTCCTTATTTTTGGATTAGAACTTCCAGAATATCCCAGTTTGCATTGCCACTGGTAGGGATATTCTGCCTGTAATGCAAAAAAGTAACTTTCTTCATCATTAGTTTTGCTTTGTAGCTGCATTGGTGGAGTTCTAGTAGACTCCCCCCCCCCCCTGTTTCCATGGCAGATTGCATATATTAACACATTTTTGCTTTCTCTACAAATAGTGTTAACGGTATGGGAGTCGTGTCTGCTGATAATTCATGTACTCACCTACTACGGTGGGTTCTAGGTCCACCATAACAGCCCTTGGCACGTGTTTCCCTGTGCGTGTTTCACTGAAAAATGTGGTGAATGAGTCATCATCATGAAACTTGTTGGGCTGATTCTGGAAAGTACCATCTGGTTGGATGCAATGCTCCAGGCAGAAAAGTTCCCAGCATGCATTGCCGATCTGAACTCCAGCCTGACCAACATGAACAGAAATGCATTCACGCTGTACAGGAAGATAAAGAAAAGATTAGAAGCCCTGGAGCAGACATTATTTCTGTTAATCTATCCCAGCATGTTCTTTTGCAAAAAAAAAAAAAAATTGTTGCTTGAGTATTGGTATCAAAGTATGTGAAATTCTCACTGTTCTTTGGCTGGTATTTTCCAGTGCCATGTGTCCTCGGAAGAACTGTTCTGAGGCGTTAAGAATAGGAAGACTATCGCCATGATGATAGCCAATATCCGTTACAGATATGGCACCTGAAGAAGATGTGCAGAAAAGTAAATAATCTAGGACTTTGTTCAAATAAATATGCTGTATATTGTGTTCTGTGGGTTAGAATTTTGTATGTCACATAGACTTCCCATGCATCATCTCAATAGCTTTCTTGGGTGACCACCAATATTTCCACATGGATACCCAGCTTAAACTTTAACAGCAGAACAGTCGTACTATCCAGCCCAACCATGTCTGACTTTTTAGTGTGTTGGTGTTGCTGTCATTATGAAATTCTGGATAAGACTGAATGCCACTGGTGATGCACAGCAGTATAATAATTCTCATTGTTTTCAATGTGCCACAGGACTCTTTGTTCTTCTGGAATATTTTTTGTGTCCAAAGAGTGCAAAATAAAAGTTTTTGTATCAATTTCATCTGGAAAAAAATGCTCAAAGTAACATACAGCACACAAAGTGACTGCAGTAACTGCAGTCTATCCTAAAGATGAGAATATCTGTGAATTTCAGGTTTGACTATGTATGTGCTGATGCTTTCCTGCTACATACATGTCTACAAAGCGCAACTTTGACCTCTAGAACTTGAAAAACAAATGACTTCATCAAACTACAGTTCCCATAATTCTACACAACCTGGACACAGTCCACAAAAACTGCCCAACTTGAAAGAGAGCAAAAGAGTGGAACTCTGCAAACTTTCATGGCTGATTGCAAGCAAGACTAGCACATCAGTCTTTCCCCTTGATCTTACTACAAACTATACTTTCCTGTCCTCCACAAGGCAACCCTTGTTGGAAGCTCTCTGGGGCTTGGGTCAGACACCCATCCTAACCCCTCAGAAAAGCCAAACCTTAACCACAATTAGTTAACCACCAGCACTTCTATCATTTCTGAGAGTTAGGGTTTGATTTTTCTTTTTAGCTTGATTTTATTTTCATGCTCAAGTATAGGGACTGCAGTGGCTTAGTGGTTAAGACACTGAACCTAATGACTCATTGTGTAATTTACTAATCTTTTGCACCTGCAGAATAGGAACATGGCTATTCGTTGTACAAGCCTAGGCATGTTCACTTGGAAGTAAAGTCTTCTGATTTGATTTGGATGTCACATAGGTACACATAGGAACATAATATTGATCACTTGAGGAGCCTATCTAATACATTTTGTTGTTCAGTCACATAGTTGAGTCTGACCCTTTGTGACCCCATGGACCACCTCACTCCAGGCTCCTCTGTCATCATCTATCCTCCATAGTCCGTCCAGATCAACGGCCACCGCACCAATGATGCTATCTAGCCATCTCATCATATATCAACATTTAGCCAAAGGTCAACCAAGAAACTGTCTGGTTTAAAATTATCCTGTTTCCTTTTTGATACAGGGTGACCACCTAAAGTAGAGGTGCCCAAACTATGGCCTGTGGGAAAGATCCGGCCCACAGTTCCAATTAATCCAGCCCACACCACCCTCACCACTCCCGGAAGTGGAAGTAAAACACGCATGTGCATAACACTGTTGTAAATGACCCACAGCTGTCATAAATGCATTTATTTATTTATTTTAAAATTTGTATGGCCGCCTTTTTCGCCTCGGCAACCCAAGGCGGCTCACAGCATTGGTTAAAAGCCATCCTCCACACAATTAAAACCAAACACTAAAACTATATAAAACATCTAAAATATCCATAAAAAACCCCTAATCCCTTTAAAAGAGGGATGACAACCACAGGTCATTTACGGCAGTGTTATGCACATGCATAGGAATGTTATGTGCACATGTGAGCATGTTTTACTTCCACGTCCGGTGAGAGGAACCACGTGACCGGCACACTCAACCACATGACTGGCCCACAGCCCAAAATGTTTGGACACTCCTGACCTAAAGAATTAGTGGTGGACTAGCACTATCATTTCCCCTGATGCTCACTCCGTTTCTCTTATCCCCTCTTACCATAATGTTTTGACTGATTCTCACTTCCTCTCTTATTCAGCTCTGAAGTGTTTGTTTCTGTTCTCTCTGCTATCCCTGCTGTCTCCCTCTGAGCCGTGGGGCAGGAAGGGAGGTGGGACCATCACCAGCCACCAGCTCTGGCTGTCATAGTGTCATAGAGCAGGGCAGTAAAGAGGTCACAATTCCTGACAGTCACATACACACTGGCCTAATTACATCACCAGCCTTTTACCCACAACCATATAGCTACAGACAAGTTCACCTACTTCAATGCGGAATGCAAATCTTGTCCGAATTTGGTGCTCTAGCTCAGGGTTTCTCAACCTTGGGCCTCCAGGTGTTCTTAGACTTCAGTTACCAGAAGCCCATGTCAGCACACCTGCTGATTAGTGCTTCTGGGAACTGAAGTCCAAGAACATCTGGAGGCCCAAGGTTGAGAAACCCAAAACACAGAAAAGAAAAGAAAACAGATTATGTCAGTAGTCATGTGGGACTTAGAGCAAAAATGAGTATGAAATAGAATTTGGTTTCACTTGCTGCTTTCTTTGCTTATTGCTGTATCGGCTTCCAAAAATTGGAAAAAGCCAAATTCAAAGCAACTATAAAACAAAGACTGGAAGTTAATGAAATCAAACAAATACAAAACCAGCTGCATTAAAAATCAAACGGGGTGACATGAGAGCAAAAATCAAAATAAACAACATAGAGGTATTTGTCTGCATTCATCCAGAAACAAGAAGCTGCCGACCTTCCAGTCATGAAGTTCACCATCTTAACCACTAAGACACCGCAGTCCCACAAGTTAGAGTTCATGAAATTCCCTCTACAATAATCAGCACTCTTTTGGCCGTTCTTGACCAAAGTGATGGCAGTGAATCCAATAGCTTATCGTAGATCTGAACCTGGATTTCCCCTTGATAATCTGCACTCTAGAACAGCATGTGGAAGGTTTCCTTTTTGGAGGCTACAACTGCCAAAATTCTCAGGTCAACAAGGCTATGCTGGAATTCATAAACCAAAGAAAGATCAAATCTGAGTTCTGGTTGTAGTCAAAAAAAGAACTATGTCTGAGCTCAAGGATAAGGAATATTGTTTTTAGTGTAAGCTTCATTTCTTGAAATTTCTTCTTCCAGAAAGCTGTAAAACAGGGGTTCTAAACCTATGGCCCATGGGCTGGACCCAGCCCATGACACAATTTTATGTGGCCCACATTGTGGCTGCCCCCACCACCGAAAGTAGAAGCGGAAGCAGAAGTGGACACATTTACAACAGCCGTAAATGCACCTGTGGCTGTCGTAAACACATTTATGACAGCTGCGGATGTATTTTACAGCAGCGTTTACTGCAGGAGGTACCACCAGTCCAGCCCACTCAACTGTCTGAGCACACAGATTAAAAAGGTTGAGAACCCCTGCTGTAAAAGATAGTGCCGTGATGGCAAACTTTGGCACTCCAGATGTTTTTGGACTTTAATTCCCAGAAGCCCAAGCACCCTGTGAATCCACACGAATGGGTTTACTGTGATTCATCTGGCCCACGCTGCCCACCTTCCTCCCGGAAGCGGAAGTAAAACGCGCCCATATGTGCTGGATGAATCGCAGTAAACCCATTTGTGTGGATTCACAGGGTGCTTGGGTTTCTGGGAATTGAAGTCAAAGAACATCTGAAGTGCCAAGGTTTGCCATCATGGAGATAGAGAAACCCTGTCCTCACTTCCCTCTGGTCAACCTAAAAACAATGTATATCTACAGTCTTGTTGTGTATTGCAGCACATTTGCAAAAGGCGCAAGCAGTGCCTTGCAAGAAGAAAATGGTGGTTTCCCGCCATCTAAAATAGGAGCCTAAGTGTTGTGTATGTAACAGTATTACTTTAAGAATGTATGAATGTAACCTGACAATGATTACAATGTAACCCAGCTGTTAAAGGAACGCGAGCTAGCTGCCCATAGAGGGCAGCTGCGAGCGTTCAGCTCACATGGTTCAAATTCCCCCAATCACCGGCAGCCGCGGGAACCTTCCCGCGCAAGGAACACCTGGAGAAGAAGGGCATGACTCTGTTGTGTTCTGATGGTTTTACTGTACACATGGATTGAAATGTATCTGAGTCAATGTAACCTTGCCTATAGCAACAATGTAACCTTCAGCTGTATCATATAAGCCCTGTAATAGGACGCGAGCTAATGACCACCAGCTGGCAGCAGCGAGCGTCCAAGCTCTCTTGGTCCGAACTCATCAAAGGCAACAGCGCGGGAAGTTTTCCCGCCACTACCTACACCTGGACAAGAAGGGCGTGACCTGCAATGACGTCACGCAGACAGTAGCCAATGGGCTACCATGGCACCACGTTCAAATGTATTACTGCTGTATATAAAGAGCTATTGATCCGCCATTACCTCATGTTCCCTCTGTCCACGATGCAATAAACCTGAGTTAACCCAGCCCGAGGCTGTGTCCCGTGTCTTGGTTTGCATACACCAAATTGGCGACGAAGGTGGGATTATGGATCCCCACGGAACAGCCAGGGCACCGAGCGGGTTCAACATCACCAAACCGCAAGACTGGGAGCTGCTTGAGATGGACTTCCAGGCGGCACTGGTGGAACTCAGAGTCAAACAAGACGACGAGGAGAGGAAGAGGGCCATCCTCACCAGAATGCTCGGGATGGAAACCAAGCGGACGCTGGTGGGCATAATCGCTCCGAAGAAGGTGAGCGACTTTAAGGCGAGCGACATCATGAAGCTGCTGCGAGAGCGGTTCTGCCCCTCGAGGGCAATGTTTCCCGCTCGGAGCGCGTTTTGGAGGCGAGTCCAAGCGCCAGACGAGTCGGTTGAGGCATTCGTGGCCGCCATGAGGATAGCCGCCGCCCCCTGTAAATGGGGCGACATCCTGGAGATGGTCCTCAGGGACGGCGTGTTATGTGGCCTGAAAGACAAGGAGGTGCAGCGCAGCTTGATGAATAAGGAGCCGCCACCCACGCTGGCCGAAGTCATAGAGGCCGCGGAAGCCGCAGAGTCCACGAATGCCGGAGTGGACGAGATGCATCAGTGGCGTGAGTGGCGTCCTAAAGCCGGCAAGGCGGAAAATTCGGTGCACGGGAAGGCCGGACAGTCGGTGCACGCGACTCGGCGGGCCTCAAAGTCGTCTACGGAAGGCAGCGACGGCGAGGAGGTCCAGAAGGTCCGGAAGGGCGGTCGACGCTGCGAGGGTTGCGGAGCGGCCCACGAGCGCGCGAGATGCCCGTTCAGGAAGGCCGAGTGTTACACCTGCGGCCGTCGGGGGCACATCGCCAAGGCGTGCAGAAAGCGGAAAGAGGGCCGGAGGCAATCACAAGACCGCGCGGCCAGGCCGGACCGTCCAGCAAGGCCCAAAGATGGCGCCCAGACCACGAGGAAGCAGGACGGCGTGGGCCGCGTCTCGGACAGCAGCGAGGACGACGCCTCAGTGTTCAGCGTGTCCGCGGGACAGTCCCATTACTTCGTTGAGGTATTAGTACAAGGGGCCCCTATTAAGATGGAAATTGACTCGGGGTCCTCCTTTTCCATAATTCCCCAGAAAGAGTTCCTGAAAATCGACCCCCACGTGCGGCCAAAGCTTAAAGCGTTGAGGTCCACACTACGGGACGTACAGGGAAACAACATTCCGGTATTGGGGGTTGGGAAGTTTCGGGTCAATTTTAAGAGACATTCTGCGGAACTGCCCCTAGTTGTCCTGAAAGGGGGAAGCTGTAGCCTCCTGGGAACACAGTGGTTTCAGCCTTTAGGGTTGTTCATAGGGGGGGTGCATACCGTGGGGGGGGACCCAATACAAGCGGTTTGCGATGCGCATCCCGCCGTTTTTGAGAAAGGACTCGGAAAGTTCAAGGGACCCCCTGTAGCTTTCGACATAGACCCGGAGGTCCGCCCGATAAGACTCAAACCACGCAGGGTGCCGTTTGCACTCAAGGACAAGATAGAGGCGGAATTGGACAAACTGGTGGGCCAGGGGATTCTTATTCCTGTTGATTCCGCGGAGTGGGAAACTCCAATTGTAACGGCTCTAAAGGCTAACGGGGAGGTGCGCATTTGCGCAGATTATAAGTGCACAATTAACAAGGCGATCCGCCCTAATGCATACCCGGTGCCAGTGATAAGCCACCTTTTGGCCAGGCTGAATGGGGGAAAGTGTTTCGCTAAGCTCGATTTGGCACAAGCCTATCAGCAACTTCCTGTGACCCCCGCCACGGCCGCGGCACAAACGATAGTTACACATAAGGGAGCGTTCCAGGTGTCGCGGTTACAGTTCGGCGTGAACTCGGCACCCGGTCTTTTTCAATCGCTCGTGGAACGCCTCCTAAAGGGCCTGGAGGGGGTGTTGCCTTATTTTGATGACGTGTTGATAACAGGGGGGAGTGAGGCTGAACTAGCGAAAAGGTTGGACAAGGTACTGACCGTGTTCGAGAAAGCGGGGCTGAGATTGAGGAAGGATAAATGTGTTTTTTTCGAAACAGAGGTCGAGTTTTTAGGGTTCCGAATCACACCCGAGGGGATTAAGCCGTCTAAATCCAAGGTAGCAGCCATTAAAAAGGCCCCTCGCCCCACATCCAAGACCGAGCTGCAATCTTTCCTGGGGCTCCTAAATTTTTACCATACATTCCTCCCGCGGAAGGCGTCCGTGGCCGAACCGCTCCATCGGTTGCTGAAAAAGGAGGAGCCGTGGATGTGGGGTGATGAGCACGAGAGGGCGTTCAAGGAGCTAAAGCAACTCCTAACATCTGAGGCAATCCTGACGCATTTCGACCCCAAACGGCCTGTGGTCCTAGTTTGTGATGCATCCCCGGTGGGGGTGGGGGCGGTGCTGTGCCACGTGTTGGAGGACGGAAGGGAGGCCCCGGTAGCATTTTACTCAAGGTCCCTGTCCCAAGCGGAGCGGAATTACGCGCAAACCGACAGGGAAGCATTAGCAATCGTATCGGGGACCAAAAAATTTCACGATTTTTTGTATGGCCGCCCGTTCAAAATCGTGACCGATCACAAACCGCTGTTAGGGATTTTCACGGCGCACAAGCCCACGCCGCAGATCCTGTCCCCGAGAATGCTGCGCTGGGCTATTTTCCTCAACGCGTACCAACATGAGTTGGAGTACAGGCCCGGAAAGGAGATCAGCCATGCTGATGCGCTTTCGAGATCCCCCTTGCCATTGTCGGACGCCCAAAAGGCGAGAGCAGAAAAGGACCGCCAGGTGTTGCTAATTGAGGTTTTAGACGCTCCCCCAATAGTGCCAGCCGACATTGCTAGGGCGACAGGAAAGGACAGGACACTGGCGAAGGTTTGCTCATGGGTGCAGAAGGGGTGGCCGGGGTCGTCCCCGAGTACGGAGTTCGACCCATTCTTTAGGAAAAAGCTAGAGTTGTCCCTAGAGAGGGGGTGCCTTCTGTGGGGCCAACGGGTGGTGGTCCCTGCGCCCCTGCGGACGAGGGTGCTCGAACTGCTGCACGTCAGCCACCCGGGCATAGTTCGTTCCAAGGCGCTGGCCCGGAGTTACTTCTGGTGGCCGCAGCTGGACACGGATATTGAGCACATGGTTGGCATTTGCGAGGCTTGCCAGGGGTCCCGCCCTGAGGCGGCCCGTCTCCCACATAGGGAATGGGACACAGCACGGGGACCATGGTCCAGGGTGCACGTAGATTTCGCTGGCCCATTCCGAGGAACCATGTTTCTCCTAGTCGTGGATGCGTTCTCCAAGTGGCTGGAGGTTATCCCGGTAAAAAGCACGTCCTCCGCCACGACAATTAGCCGGCTACGGAGAGTCTTTTCCACGTTCGGTTTACCCGACACTTTAGTCAGCGATAACGCTAGTTGTTTCACCTCCGCTGAGTTCGGGGCATTCATGGGGACAAACGCCATTCGGCATATCACGTCCGCACCGTTTCACCCGGCCACGAATGGCCAAGTGGAACGGTTGGTGCGTACAACGAAGGAGGCGCTGCGGCGCATGGGCCCGGGGGACCTGAATCACCAAGTGTGCCAATTCCTCTTAGCGTATAGGGTGACCCCTTTGGCATCCGGCTACTCGCCGGCAGAGCTCTTGATGCGGCGAAAACTGACCACGCTCCTGTCCAGGCTAGACCCAACGAGAGTCGAGGATAAAGGAAAAAACGTGGGGTTGGCAGTCTCGAAAGGTTTCGCTGCCGGTGACCCTGTTCACTGCAGGAACTATTCCAGCGCAGGGCCAGCCTGGGTGCCAGGGACGGTTGTAGAACAGACGGGGCCAGTGTCGTACCGGGTCGAGACGAACACCGGCCTCCTCTGGAGGAGGCACGCAGATCAACTGAGGCACAGAGTGATTGGGCCAGTCAGTGGAGCTCAGCAACAGGATTCAGCGTTAGGGTTCTCCCCCACCCGCTTAACCCAAGGGGGAGACAGCAGTGGACAACAGTCCCAAGCATGGGGGGAAGGAAGCAGAAGCAGCAGCCCCGACTCATATCCCTTTGATACGCCAGCTCTAGCAGGGGCCGGGGAAGGGGGAGAGGAGTTCGCGACCGCTGCCCCCGATAGTGATTTTGATTTTGATTTGGCGAGCCGGGGGGGTTTTCAGGAGTGTTCCCCCACCCATCCAAGCGAGAAGAGGGGTTTTTCGTTAGCCCCCAGTGCCCCCGGTTCCTCCCTAAGAAAGAGCACACCTCCCAACAGCGCCGCGGAGCCGCGGAAAGTCACTAACGAGTCTCCCTCTCATATTGCAGGACAGGAGACCAGGGGACAAAGAGAAGGTAGCAATCCCAGGGAGAGGCAGCCCGCACCGAGACCCCAGCGTGTTCGAAATAAGCCATCTTGGCTGAGAGACTTTGTCTCATAAGGGGGGGGGAGTGTGTTAAGGTGGGCTCGAGACTTTGTCTCGTCCTAGGGGGGAGGGATGTTGTGTTCTGATGGTTTTACTGTACACATGGATTGAAATGTATCTGAGTCAATGTAACCTTGCCTATAGCAACAATGTAACCTTCAGCTGTATCATATAAGCCCTGTAATAGGACGCGAGCTAATGACCACCAGCTGGCAGCAGCGAGCGTCCAAGCTCTCTTGGTCCGAACTCATCAAAGGCAACAGCGCGGGAAGTTTTCCCGCCACTACCTACACCTGGACAAGAAGGGCGTGACCTGCAATGACGTCACGCAGACAGTAGCCAATGGGCTACCATGGCACCACGTTCAAATGTATTACTGCTGTATATAAAGAGCTATTGATCCGCCATTACCTCATGTTCCCTCTGTCCACGATGCAATAAACCTGAGTTAACCCAGCCCGAGGCTGTGTCCCGTGTCTTGGTTTGCATACACCAAAGACTCAGAATGACGTCACGCAGGTAGCAGCCAATAAGCTACCGTGTAACCCTTTTCAAATGTATTACTGCAGTATAAAATGAGCTGTACCTCCGCCATTACCACATGTTCATCCTGACCATCATGCAATAAAGGTGTGTTTTAGCCCTCACTGCAGCTCCTTCTTTGTCTTCCGTGCAAGACACCAAACTAAACTGGCGTGAAAACCCCTGCACAGGACTTGCTCATTATGCTAAACCAAGTCCTGTGATTCGTTACAGTTTTGGATCCTGTTCACCATTGGTTAATTACATACATACTCTGTTATGATTGGTTAGTTAAGTTTATCGGGCAGGTCACTACTTAGTATCAAGGAGCCACTGCCAGAAAGACACTATATAAGCCCCACGGGAAAACAAGGTTGGGGCTGGACCGGCTCTATACTACCCATTCCATACAGGTAGCCATCCTGCGCTAAGCCTGGGTCTCCTCCACTAGCTACGCTCTTACGGTAGCAAGTTATTGCCTTACTCGCGGCAGAGTCCGGAGGGACTGATTCCATTGGGGACTGTATAGCTATCTCTTTGTCCGGAGCGTCTTGTAAGCATAACCTCTAAAAGACTGTTGAATAAACCTAGTTGCTGTTTCGTTCATCGTTGTCTGTACTGGTTGCTTATAAGGGCCAGACATAACTAGTCTCTACCCACTTCACCATCACTTCCCTACTGTATTAGATCCCTTTGTGTTGGACCCTGACTTACCTTTGATCTTGCTTACATGTTATCTGAGCTAGCTGCCTTCCATTTGGATTCCACCTGCTTAGATACTGGGCACCTTTGACCTTACTTTTGAGAACAGCCGTTCCCAAGCTGCCTGAAACAGGGCAATGGTGGGAGCAGGGCCGCCATCAGAAATTTCTGGGCCCCATACTAAGCAATCATATTGCCCCACACACATAGACACAGTAATGTCTCACAGTAATGTCACAGTTATGGCTGGCGGCGGCAGGGCCTCTGTCAGTGCTGCCCTGATGGCGGCCCTGGGTTGGAGTCACCAGTTGAGAAGGGAGCACTTCCTCCCTCCCCCCAGCACAGAGTTCACCCTGCCCCCTCTGTCCAGCAGTCCAATGGGAGCGCCTCCTCCCTCCCCCAGCACAGAGTTCATCCTGCCCCTCTGTTTGGGCACTCGGTCTCTAAAAGGTTCACCATCACTAATAATTTTGTGTCAGAAATTGTTCTGGGTTGAAAGGATTTTTATGGAAGAAACTCCGCTTAGGGAATGCTCAAATGAGACTCCTTTCATGTCCCCAAGAGCTGGGACAGAGGCGGGTGCTCAATCCGTCATGCAATACCCAGGTCTTGAACTGCCGACTTGCCAGCCTTCCAGAAAACAAGGCAAGCTTCTTAACCACTGATCCACCACAGCCCCTACCATCACTGGTATAGACCTATTGACTCAATGTCCACTTGGTATAGCAACACTTAGATAAGTCCCCTTTATTCAATAGGTCTACTCTAACTGGGATTGAAAATTTCATTTTGGGCCTTTATTCTTTCCTAAGTGCTTCAACAAACTATCCAGTAAATATATTTAAACAACAACTCCACATGCTTTCCCCAAACTGTTACATCTTCACTGCACATTGTCCACACATGACTGTAATTAGTTAGTAATTCCCAACCAGTGTGTGTGCATCTGCCTGGAGGAAGAATCAGGGGTTCAGAGTGGCCATGTATAATTCGAAAGCACATTTTTAATAGTATTAATAATTTATTTAGGAAATAAATAATTATACCTATTGCTCTCTTTGTATGAGTTCAATATATTTGTTTATTTAATACATTTATATACTTCCAGTTTAGGAGGAATTTCCACTCTGGGCTCTTTACAATCATAAAGCAGATACATAAAATGAAATAACATTAAATAACATTAAAATTTTATTACATCACTAGCTGAGTACCCGGTGTTGCTCGGGTTCACGCACACACAGACACACACAGAGAGACACACACTCAGAGAGAGAGAGAGAGACAGAGAGAGACACACTTTAGTGTAAGGGACCGAAGACAATGAAAACAGCCGAAGGGTTGGCTTAACACAGGTTTATTGCATGATGATCCGGAGGAACATGAGGTAATGGCGGATGGGGAGCTCAATATATACAGCTGGCTATACATTTGAATGTGGCTCGTCGACAGACTATTGGTTGCTGCCTGTGTGACGTCGTAGGAGGTCACGCCCTTCTTGACCAGGTGAGGAGGTCACGGGGAATCTTCCCGCGCTGCTGAACCAGGTGACTATGATCCATGAGAGCTGGACGCTCGCTACTGCCCTCTGGTGGTCACTAGCTCGTGTCCCCTTATTAGGTTACATTGATACAGCTGATGGTTATAATGTTGCACACAGAAAGGTTACATTGGTAACACATGGCAAAGGTACATTGTTAAAGGCACAGCTTTACAGAACACAACATCCCTCCCCCCTAGGATGAGACGAAGTCTCTCAGCCAAGATGGCTTGTTGCATGTGCGTTTGGGCCGTGAAGAGGGCTGCCCCCCCCCGGGGGCGTTATTGCTTCTTTGTTCCCTGGTCCCTTGTCCTGAAATGGGAGAGGGAGACTTGTTAGTGGCTTGCCGCTGTCTGGCGGCCTTAGGGGAAGGGAAAAACTCCATTGTGGGCAGACCGGGGGCCGTCGGGGCTAACGAAAAACCCCTCTTCTCGCTTGGACGGGTGGGGGACCACTCCGAAACCCCCCCCCCCGGTTCTGAAAATCAAAATCTAACTTGGTAGGGGTACCCGCATTTGTGGGGACTTTCCGCGAGATATGTATGGGGTCGGGTTCCTCCTCCTCGGAAAGATCCCCTAGGATATCTACGAGGACATCCTCCTCCCCCCTTGGTGGGGGCCCGCGGTCCCCTTTCCCTCCCCCTTGGGCTGAACGGGTGGGGGAGAACCCTAACGTTGACTGACTCCCTGCGTGATCTGTGCCCTGCACATCGGAGACCCTGCGTCGGAGCTGGTCTGCGTGCCGCCTCCACAGGAGCCCTGTGCTGGTTTCCACTCGGTACGACACGGGGCCGGTTTGCTCCACAACTACGCCCGGCACCCAGGCCGGGCCCGCGCTGGCGTAATTCCTGCAATGCACGGGGGCGCCTATACTGAAACTCTTTGTAGCCTCCAGCCCGATGTTCCTCCCTTTGTCCTCTACCCTCGTGGGGTCTAGCCTAGTGAGGATGGTGGTCAGCTTCCTGTGCATTAAAAGCTCTGCGGGGGAGTATCCTGACGCCAATGGGGTCACCCTGTACCCTAGCAGAAACTGACACACTTGTAGGTTCAGATCCCCTGGGCCCATGCGCCGCAACGCGTCCTTCGTGGTGCGGACGAGGCGCTCTACTTGGCCGTTGGTGGCCGGGTGAAACGGGGCGGAGGTGATATGCCGGACGGCGTTAATCTCCATGAATGCCCTAAACTCGGAGGACGTGAAACAACTAGCGTTATCGCTAATTAACGTGTCGGGTATGCCGAACGTGGAAAAGAGCCTCCGCAAATGCCTAATGGTCTGGGCTGAGGAGGTGCTCGTGACTGGGATAACCTCCAACCATTTGGAGAAAGCGTCCACTACAAGGAGGAACAGGGTGCCTCTGAACGGGCCCGCGAAATCTACGTGCACCCGGGACCACGGCCCCTTAGCCGCGTCCCATTCCCTGTGGGGAAGGCGGGCCTCCTCTGGTCTGGAGCATTGGCAACTTTCACAAGTGCCGACCATGTGCTCGATGTCGGCGTCTAGCTGGGGCCACCAGAAATAACTCCGGGCCAGCGCCTTGGATCGCACAATGCCGGGGTGGCTGACGTGCAGCAGTTTGAGCACCCGCGGCCGAAGGGAAGTGGGAATCACCACCCGCTGCCCCCACAAGAGACACCCCCTCTCTAGGGACAGTTCTAGCTTTTTCCTGAAAAATGGAGCGAACTCCTCCGCTGGGGAGGACGCGGGCCACCCTTTCTGCAGCCAGGAGCTGACTGTCGCTAACGTTTTGTCCTTCTCTGTTGCTTTGGCAATGTCGGCGGGCACTACGGGGGGCGAATCCAGCACCTCTATCATGAGAACCTGATGGTCCCGGTCCCCCATGCTCACCTGGCTGGGCGTTAGGGGGAGGGGAGACCTAGATAGGGCATCCGCATGGCTGATCTCTTTCCCGGGCCGGTAGATCAACGCGTGCTGATACGCGTTGAGAAAAATGGCCCACCTGAGCATCCTCGGAGACAGGATCTGTGGGGTGGGCTTATCAGCGGTAAAAATGCCCAGCAAGGGCTTGTGGTCTGTTACAATGGTGAAGGGGCGGCCGTACAGAAAATCGTGAAATTTTTTTGTCCCTGAGACTATTGCTAGTGCCTCCCTGTCCGTCTGTGCGTAGTTCCTCTCTGCTTGGGACAGGGACCTGGAATAAAATGCTATCGGGGCCTCCCTTCCGTTTTCCAACACGTGGCACAGCACCGCCCCCACCCCCACTGGAGATGCATCACAGATCAGAACTACTGGGCGCTTGGGGTTGAAATGGGTCAGTATAGCGTCGGACGCCAGGAGGCTTTTTAGCTCGCTAAATGCCCTTTCTTGGTCATCGCCCCACTTCCATGCCTGGTCTTTCTTTAGCAGTTTGTGTAGCGGCTCAGCCACCGCTGCCTTTCGGGGAAGGAAGGAGTGGTAGAAGTTGAGCAGTCCTAGGAACGACTGTAACTCGGGCTTGGAGGTGGGGCGGGGGGCTTTTTTAATGGCTGCCACTTTGGACATGGATGGTTTTATTCCCTCAGGAGTCACACAAAACCCTAGGAACTCAACCTCGGTTGCGAAGAAGACGCATTTATCCTTTCGCAACCTCAGCCCCGCCTTTTCGAATATCGTCAGGACCTTCCCCAACCTTTTGGCCAATTCAGCCCGACTCCCCCCCGTTATTAACACGTCATCAAAATAAGGCAACACCCCCTCCAATCCCTTCAGGAGGCGTTCCACGAGTGACTGGAAAATTCCAGGCGCCGAATTCACGCCGAACTGGAGGCGCGTCACCTGGAACGCCCCCTTATGGGTGACTATGGTCTGCGCAGCAGCGGCGGCAGGGGACACCGTGAGCTGCTGGTAGGCCTGTGCTAAGTCGAGCTTAGCGAAACACTTTCCCCCGTGTAACCTGGCCAGCAGATGGCTGACTACCGGCACCGGATATGCATTCGGGCGGATCGCCTTGTTGATGGTGCACTTGTAGTCGGCGCATATGCGGACCTCCCCATTGGCCTTTAGAGCGGTTACAATTGGAGTTTCCCACTCCGCAGAATCTACAGGCACGAGGATCCCCTGGCCCACAAACTTGTCCAGTTCCGCCTCTATCTTGTCCTTGAGTGCAAACGGCACCCGGCGTGGTTTTAGGCGAATTGGGCGGACCTCCGGGTCCAGGTCGAAAGTCACTGGGGGCCCCTTGAATTTCCCCAGTCCCTTTTTGAAGACTTCGGGGTGCGCCTCGCACACCTCCTGAATTGGATCAGTCCCCATGGCGTGCATCCCAACGGCGTGCACCCCCCCAATAAACAACCCCAGGGGCTGGAACCATTGAGTCCCGAGGAGGCTGCAATTTCCTCCTTTGAGCACGACTAGGGGAAGGGACGCGGCGTGCTCCTTGAATTTGACCTGAAATTCTCCAATCCCCAACACTGGAATACTGTTCCCTTGCACGTCCCGTAGTGTGGACCTCAATGCTTTGAGCTTGGGTCGCTTATGGGGGGCAATTCCCAAAAACTCCCTCTGGGAAATGATTGAAAATGAGGACCCCGAGTCAATTTCCATCCTAATGGGGACCCCTTGGACTAGTACCTCAACAAAGTAGCGGGGGTGTCTAGTAGACACGCTGAACACTGGGGCGTCGTCCTCGCTGCCGTCGGCGATGCAGCCCACGCCGTCCTGCTTCCGCGTGGCCTGGGCGCTGTCCTTGGGTTTCGTTGGGCGGTCTTGCCCCGTGGAACGGTCTGCGGAGCTCCTCCGGGTCTCGCGCTTCTTTCTGCACACCTTGGCGATGTGCCTGCGGCGGCCGCAGTTGTGGCACTCGGCCTTCCGGAAAGGGCATTTCACGCGGTCGTGGGCCGCTCCACAGCCGTCGCATCGCCGGCTCTCCTTCCGGACCCTCTGGACGTCCTCGTCATCGCTGCTCTCTGTGGACGACCTTGAAGTTCGCCGGGCCGCCTGTACCGAAGCCTCTGCTTTGCTCGCCTTTGGCCGCCAGTCCTGCAGTTCTTGGACCCCGGCCTTCGTAGCTTCTGCGGCCTGGGCCGCTCTTACGACCTCCTGCAACGTGGGAGGCGGCTCCTGGTTCATTAACGTGCGCTGGGTTTCGGCGTCGTTCAGGCCGCACAGCACACAGTCTCGGAGGGTGATTTCGGCATTCTCCCATTTGCACGGGCCGGCCGCCAGCCGCAGGGCCGCCACGAATGCGGCGACCGTCTCCCCGGGCGCTTGGACTCGCCTCCAAAACGCACTCCGAGCGGGAAACATCGCTGTGGCGGGCCGGACGTGCTCACGCAGCATCTGCATGAGTTCCTTGGCCTTGAATTCGCTCACCCTTCTCGGTGCAATCAGGTCCACCAAGGTCCTTTTTGTTTCTTGTCCGAGCATTCTGGTGAAGATGGCTCTTTTCTTCGCCTCTTCCGTGACTTCGGACTCGATCAGTGCGGCCTGGAAGTCCATCTCGAAGATCTCCCAGTTGCCCGGTTTCCTGATTTCGAAACCGGCGCATGTCTTGGTCCCGTGGGCTGCCATTATCCCACCTTCGTCGCCAGTTTAGTGTAAGGGACCGAAGACAATGAAAACAGCCGAAGGGTTGGCTTAACACAGGTTTATTGCATGATGATCCGGAGGAACATGAGGTAATGGCGGATGGGGAGCTCAATATATACAGCTGGCTATACATTTGAATGTGGTTCGTCGACAGACTATTGGTTGCTGCCTGCGTGACGTCGTAGGAGGTCACGCCCTTCTTGACCAGGTGAGGAGGTCACGGGGAATCTTCCCGCGCTGCTGAACCAGGTGACTATGATCCATGAGAGCTGGACGCTCGCTACTGCCCTCTGGTGGTCACTAGCTCGCGTCCCCTTATTAGGTTACATTGATACAGCTGATGGTTATAATGTTGCACACAGAAAGGTTACATTGGTAACACATGGCAAAGGTACATTGTTAAAGGCACAGCTTTACAGAACACAACACACACACACATGCCGGGGGGTTCTACCCCCCTCTCTCTCTCATGCACACACGTCACACACACGAGGTGGGGTTTCTTTCTCCCGTTGATTGTCCTGCGGCCAGCAGGCAGCACAGACACACACGCACGTGCACACACATGCACACTTACACAGAGACACACAGAGATTCACACAGAGAGGGGGGGTTCTACCCCCTCTCACACGCACATATGCATCACACACACACATATGTGGGGTGGGATTTCTCTCTCACCCCTTGATTGTCTGGCAGGCAGGCAGGCAGGCAGGGATCCCCAGTCAACCCCCCTCTCCCCTCCCTCGATCACAGCTCCCCAAGGCTGTGGTGTGGGTGTCAGGCCCTGCAGCCCTTCAGTGGGTGATAAAGGTGGTCGCTGTTGTTGGCATCTCCGGCCACGTCAATGCCTCATTCTCTGCTGGCTTTGCCAGGGTTATCATTGTCCTTGTTTGCCGGTGGTGTGTGTGTTTGCGTGCTGCCACACCTGCCGCTTTTATATATATAGATTCATTTGTTGTCTTTATCTCAGAAGTCTCTGGCTGGACATCTGGCTATGGTAATGGAGTAGAGTGTACAGCCATCAACTCAACACCAAGTGTTGAGCAGCGGTAAATAACCTGACTCCCCATAGGGGCCAATGGCAAGAGTGGATGAGCCCTTTGGGGTGGGGTGATGGTCCCCTCAGTGGAGGAAATGCCACTGGAAATCATCATATTGGGCCTAATGGCAAAACAAGTGGAGGAGGAACCACTTCACTATCCTGATTCCCAACAGTCATGGAGGTGGAAGAGGCCATGTCAGATGGACTGGCTGTGAAGGTGCACCTTGCTAATATCCTCAAGGCTGCAGCAGTCCATTGCAGTCCCAATGTTAAATCCTGCATGTCTCATTTCATACATGCTGCAGGAGATGGCTCCATGATGACACTGTGTGGGTTACTTCATGACAAGCTGGGATCTACCTTAGACAAATTCACGGCAATAGCATTTTTCCTGAAAATGATTTTCAGTTTAAAAATGTATACAGTACTCAGACACGAGTAGCAGCTGACAACAATGATCTCAGAATTATGCTGTACATCATATTTTTTTAAAAAAACATTGAAGATCAAAGGCCAATCCACACTAGTGTAAACCCAGTCATTCAATAAATGCTGACCCACAATGGTTCCACCTGAGTTGAAGTTCCTGGCCAACATGAGTTTCCCCTCTAAACATTCTAATACTTTGAGTTGGCTCTTATCATGATGTATAACATGAAACAACTGGAGGAGGCAGACTCAAATTAGGGTGTGAGGGTTTTGTATTTATCAAAAGGGACAAGGAGACCAGACCATGCATTAGCTGCCTCTGACCGTATTGTACAAAGAAGTCATTCATCCCTACAATATTGTATGGTAGAACAAAACTGTTCCAGATATCTCCATGAGGGACCTAAATGTGAACTGTACTACAGAATAATGAAAAGAGAACAAAAATTGAAAAACCAAACAAAAGCACCTGCAGCACCTTAAAGACTAATTTATGTATTTACTAGCTGATTACCCGGCCTTGCTCGGGTTTTTGTTTTTCACCTGCCGCCTTCTACGCCCGGGCTGGCCTACCTGACTCCTCCGCCTGCATCCCTCAGGCCAAGGCCATCTCTGCTGTTGCTGCCACCCCAGGGCTGGCGTGAGGAGGGGGCCCCATGGGTGGGCAGGCAGATGGGCATCCTGCAGGCTCCATGCTGCAACCCCCGCCGCCCCCACAAGCCACCTTCAGGGTGCGGTTGCAGTCGCTGCTGCTGGGGCCCTGGTTCCCATTGTGGGGCTTCTGGCCCCCGAGGCCCTCCGTTGGCTGCTCGGTACCCCTTCTCTGGTGGCCAAAGGGCAGCGGTGCCTCCTCTTCCTTGGCTTTGGCGGTGGGCAAGTGAGTGAGCGAGCAGGTGGGCTTGGGCGGGGAACAGGGTGGGGAGGAGTGGGAGGCGGGACCCAGTTGTGACCCTTGCCAGGCCAGCCACCGCTGGAGAGAAGCAAAAGCGGCGGCTGGAAGGGTGTGTGCAAGGAATGTAGAAATGGAGAAGGCAAAGGCTGTCACCACCGACACTGCTGAAGCAGTCTCTCACCTCAGCTGCCGTGCACCACCATTTTAGGAGGCGGCTGAGGCGAGGGATCGCCTCAGCAGAAAAGGCCAAGGATGCCCTTTCTGAGGGAAAACTCTCCCTCCTCTCAGGAGGAGGCAGTGGTGCGCGTGCGCAGTACTGCTTTTTAGAGGAGGCAGTGGTACGCATGCGCAGTACTGCTTTTTTGTTGCTTTTTCTCCTGCTGGTGGGAGTGTCCCCTTTGTGACCCACTTTGGGGGGCATAAACCTCCAAATGGATTTTGAGACCTCCACAATACATACTCTACTCTCAAGTATTGTCTGTTTTTTATATAGACCCAGTACTAGATAATTTGCTGGTGAGCCATGCCTTTGCCAGACCTAAGTTCTGTATAGCTGAAAGCAAAACAAGGTGACATGAACATGGTTGGAATTTGGAGACCTGAGTGTTGCATGATGGAGTGAATTCCCGTCTCTGTCCCAGCTCCTGCAAGTCGATAAATAGGTACCACTTTGGTGGGAAGGTAGACAGTGTTCTGTGGACTCTGGTTTCTAGTTATGCCTGCCACATGTCCACGGAAAGCAGATGCAGACAGCTCTAGCTTTTTGGCTGTTAACTAAGATGAGCACTGAACCCTAGAGTCGGATATGACTGACTTTCGAGCAAGAACGACCTTTACCTTAATCTCTGGTAGCCTTAGCACTCCAAATTTTGCAAATTAGCATCCTTATGTGTGTGTCCATGTCCGTGTGTCCGACTCCGTGTGTGTGTGCCTGTGTGTGCCTCTGTATGTGTGCCTCCATGTGTGTGCCTCTGTGTGTGTGTGTAGAAAATATTCATTGCCCGTAATGTGTGTGATTTGAATATGTCACTCAGCCCAGTGAACCAGAAAACTAGCTTGAGAGCTTCCACAGAAATGAAGAAGTGTCCCCAGGTGGGAGCTGGCCTATTGGGGAAAGGAGACTTCTTTGGCTAGCTCCTTCCCAATAATGCTCTCCTTCCATCTCACCTGACCTACAAATTGAAATCATGCCCAGGCTTAAATACTGATATCAGCTACCCCCATAACATGGATATGGTTTCCAAAGGCTAAAAAAAGAAAGCAAAAAGCAAGACAAGAGACAGATTGGTGTGCAGAGAGAAGCAAACTGTTAGATTTCATTGCTGTCAAGTATTGAGTCAAATGAATCGGTTGCCACTTCCTCATAATCCTTCTCCAAGGCAGACAGGTCCTCCCGAGCTTCTACAAACTCCCCTTCTTCCATGCCTTCGCCCACGTACCAATGCACAAAGGCTCTCTTGGCAAACATGAGGTCAAACTTGTGGTTGAGCCTTGCCCAGGCATCGGCAATAGCGGTTGTGTTGCTAAGCATGCAGACAGCACGCTGGACTTGAGCCAGGTCTCCTCCAGGGGTTACTGTTGGGGGCTGGTAGTTGATGCCAACCTGGTTGGTTTGGAAGAAAGAGGATGGGAAGCGGGGATCAGTGCACGCTCAAATCAATGTACTTTAATTGACAGAGTTAGAAGGCAAAAACTAAAAATAGGACTTCCTGTCATTGGTTCCCCCTTGTTGCCTATATTAATGGGTGTTAACTCCCAGAAGTCTCAGGGAATTGGCTCAAGGTCACTGATTCTGAGAGTTGTAGTACAACAACATCTAACAGCCCAAGATCAAGAACTGGACTCAAGTAACACATGGCTCAAATCTCTGGTAAAGACTGGACATTGTAACTGGCTATGATTTTTCATAGCAGGCTGGATCTAGTTGCGGTTGGGAGTTCAATTCCTCACTGTGCTTCTCTAGAGAAGAGCTAAGCCATGTAAGCTATGGACAAGATGATCAGTCCCAGGATGCCTCCAGAAGAAGGGAATGGTAAACCCTTTCTGAGTATCTCTACCTAGAAAACCCTGGAAAAGGTTGCCATATGCCTGGGTTAACTTTATGGCACACATTTATTATTTATTAAAGCAAAGCAACCACATTTCTATACCGCCCCTTAGCACTTAGTGCACTCTCTGGGAGGTTCACAAGTTAATTAACATTTTGCTCCCAACATGATGGGTACTCATTTTACCAACCTTGGAAGGATGGAAGGATGAGTCAACAACCTTGAGCCCTGGTCAGAATCAAATCCACAACCTTTAAGTTGCAGTACAGCAGTTTAACCACGGTGCCACCAGGGCTCCTATCTTTGGTCCCCCCCTTGCCTATTATGATTCTCCATTAATATAGAATGATTCCTTTCTATCTGTTGGCATATCTATGATGAACTAGACTTTAGGTGCTTATAAATGAAGCTTTTATTGTGCAATTGCCCTACCTCATGTGAGGAAGACTCATACAACTCTACCTCTACCAAAAGAGTGCCTGGTTGATATAGACTTATCTTTACCCCATTCTGAGATCCAGTATGATGTAGTGAAGAGACTGATAAAATGGGGCTCAGATAACAGGTTCGAAATCCCACTCAGTCATAGAAAACCAAGAGTAAGTAGGTGGGATGTCATAGTAAAACCACTCTTCTGATATCTCTTAAAGCTTGGAAACCCTATTAGGATCAATGGTGGCTCAGTGATTAAGACGGTGAGCTTGACAACTGGAAGGTTGGCAGGTCAGCAGCTCAAGATCCGAGTACTGCATGATTGAATGAGCTTCCATCTCTGTCCCAACTCCTGCCAACCTAGCATTTCGAAAGCAAGAAATTGCAAATAGATAAATAGGTCCCGCTTCGGTGGGAAGGTAAACAGCATTCCATGCACTCCGGTGTCTAGTCATGGCTACCACATGTCCACGGAAACGTCTACAGAGACAGACAGCGCTGGCAATTTAACTATAAACAGAGATGAGCACTGAACCCTAGAGTCGGATATGGCTTTCGAGCAAGAGTTACCTTTACTAAGTCAAAGCTAGCAGTTCAAAAGCAAGACATTGCAAGTAGATAAATAGGTACCACTTAATCGGGAAAGTCTGGAGAAAACTAAAGATGCTAAAGATGGGCCTTGCACATATCTATGTCTGCCAAAGAGTTATGGTCCCACCTTTAAGTGGATTGACATCTCTCTGTTCAGGACTTCTTTTATGCTCTTATTTCTAAGGCTTTTCCTGCCAGCACAGGTTCAAGACCATCTGCTGCCAGATAGGATCACATTCACATTCTACATTTTGAAGCTGACTAGACTGCAAGTTAAATAACATTCTCCACTATGCAGGCCAGTTTAATGGAACACAACCAACTCTGTGGTACATATAGCTCTATTCTCTGTGATAGGGGGATATGTATCCATGATTTGAGAATGAATAGTCAAAGCATTAGCATTGTTGCCTGGCCATTGCTTTCACTTGAAGCATTTGCCTCACTTCTGCTCCATGTCAGGGCCAGCCCTGCTTGTTTGTGCCTGAATGGCTCATTAGATTCGCTTTCATGCTCAGAGCAGATGACCATGAACAGGCAGCAACACATGTTAATGCATTTCTGCTACCAGTGACTTCAAAAGAAACCCACAAGAGTTCTACTTTCTTTTCCTCTTCGTGTACAGCCTCATGAGGAAGATCAAAACTGCGACTGGTTTAAAGCACCAGTATGAGTAACTGTAAGATAATATCAGAGAATAGACAAAACAAAAATACTGTAGCACTTTGAAGACTAACTGTTATATTTTAATGTTAGCTTTCATGGATCTTAAAATATAACAGTTAGTCTTCAAAATTCTACAGCATTTTCATTTTGTTTATTCTCTGATATGCTTGAAACACACACTAACAAGGCTACTTTTCACAAAAATTCAACTATGTAGGATAATGAGTCTGGCCATGTTATCCTACTATGGTAACAGAGTAGACCAGTGATGGCGAAACCTGGCACTCCAGGTGTTCTTGAACCTCAATTCCCAGAGGCCCTGATCAGCAGGAGTGCTGACTTGGGCTTCTGGTAATTGAAGTCCAAGAACACCTGGAGTGTCAAGGTTCACCATCATGGGAGTAGACCATACTGCCAGCGACTCAACACCGAGTGTCAGGCGGCAGTTAATTAACCTGACAACCCTGAGGTCTAACGGCCTTGGGTGATGAAGTCCACAGGGAAGGGTGATGGTCCCCAAGTAGATTAAATCCCACTTGAATCCATCTTGATGGAGGGCAGCAGCTTCATCAATACTGGCCTGGGGCTGAGGAGGGCTTTGCGTACCGAAAGGGTTCAGGACCAGAAAGTGACTTGCAGAACTGGATCAGTGGTACAGATGTCATGCTGCGATGAAGAAGGCAGATGAAAGGCCACTGCATTATAGTCTCAGGACAGTCTTCATGGCTAATTGCCATGTAAAGGTAAAGGTAAAGGTAAAGGTTTCCCTTGCTCGAAAGCCAGTCGTATCCGACTCTAGGGTGCAGTGCTCATCTCTGTTTCTAAGCCGAAGAGCCAGCGCTGTCTGCTATTGCAGACATTTCCGTGGTCATGTGGCAGGCATGACTAGACACCGGAGCGCACGGAACGCTGTTACCTTCCCACCGAAGTGGTCCCTATTTATCTACTTGCAATTTCTTGCTTTCGAACTGCTAGGTTGGCAGGAGCTGGGATGAAGACGGGAGCTCATTTCCGTCCTGCAGTACGGACGGAATTGCCATGAGGATCGCCAATATTCGGATTTGGATACAGCAGAAGAAAAAGAAGATGTAAGATAATAGACATGTGGCTTCTGATCTTGCAGAAATCTCATATGAAGACTGATAAGTCTGACTTATTTCCAACAACAACAGTTTCATTATGGATAGCTGAGTTAACTTAAGTGAATTCCCCCTTTGCTGAGCTGATACAGAACTATACTGTCATGGTCTAAAGTCAGCATGGGTTTCCTGGAATATTTGCCAAATATGGGAAAGTCAATAGCAACCCATGCAAGACCACTTCATACTGAAAGTAAATGACAGTGGCCAGAGGGTTATTTAAAAAGCAAAGCAATCACACTTATATACCACCCCACAGAGCTTAATAGGCCCATCATTATGAGAAAAGGCAACCTCAATGATAATATTTGAAATTTTTGAAATGGTAGCCGTGTTTGTATGTGTTTCAAGCATATTAGAGAGTAAACAAAACAAAAAGACAAAAATGTTTATTATTTTTATTATTTATTTATTTTTTTGTGTTTCTAATGTTGTGGTACTTTAAAGACTATTGTTTTTTTTTAAAAGTGGATTTGATCCACAAAAGCTAACATTAAAATACAATGTTGTAGTCTTTAAAGTGCCACAACATTTTTTGTCTTTTTTTTTTTGTTCCGTTTACTCTCTGATATGCTCAAAATAGTAACAGTGTCCAAAATCCTTTTGCTCACTGTAGTAAAATGTAATACAGTAGACCCATGGAATCAATTATTATTTAGTGAGTCAAATCCTTTAGTCACTGAGCTCTTTAAATAGTCTTGCCCTGCTGCATTTCAGAGCCCTTCTAGTCTTTCTGTTGAGTGGGGCCCTTGTTTGTTTTATTGATTGGTGGCACAGTGGTTAAACTCCTGTACTGCAACCAAAAGGTTATGAGTTTAGTCCTGAGTGTCCAGGGATCAAGGTTGACCCATCCTTCCATCCTTCTGAGATTGGTAAAATGAGTACCCAGCATGTTGGGGGCAAAATGCTAATTAACTTGTGAACCATCCAGAGAGTGCACTAAGCTCTATGGAGTGGTATATAAGTATGGTTGCTTGTTTTTATCTCACTCCACTTCGTCTAAAATTTGAGTTTTTCTCCTAAGTACTGCCCTGAAGAGAGGACTGACATGATTATACTTCTAATTATACAACAAAGCATGTTCGGATGCATGCACAGAGACACTGAGAGATGTTACTTAAATCCTACATGATTGAGATTATTTGATGTCCTCCAATTGAGAAGGAAAACCAACTCCTCACCTTGAAGCCAGTTGGGCACCAGTCCACAAACTGGATGGCTCTCTTGGTCTTGATTGAAGCTATGGCTACGTTGACGTCTTTGGGCACCACATCACCACGGTAGAGCATGCAGCAGGCCATGTACTTCCCATGGCGAGGGTCACATTTCACCATCTGGTTGCTAGGTTCAAAGCAAGAGCTGGTAATCTCAGCCACAGAGAGCTGTTCATGGTAGGCTCTTTCAGAAGAGATGATGGGTGCGTAGGTCACCAGGGGGAAGTGGATGCGAGGGTAGGGCACCAGGTTGGTCTGGAACTCTGTCAGGTCCACGTTGAGGGCACCATCAAAGCGCAGAGAAGCAGTGATGGAGGAGACGATCTGGCTGATGAGACGGTTCAAGTTGGTGTAGGTAGGTCGTTCGATGTCCAAATTGCGCCGACAGATGTCATAGATGGCCTCATTGTCCACCATGAAGGCACAGTCGGAGTGCTCCAAAGTAGTGTGGGTGGTCAGGATAGAGTTGTAGGGCTCCACAACAGCGGTGGAAACTTGTGGGGCTGGATAGATGGCAAACTCCAGCTTGGACTTCTTGCCGTAGTCCACAGAGAGGCGCTCCATCAGTAAGGAAGTAAAGCCAGAACCCGTGCCACCTCCAAAACTGTGAAAAATCAGGAATCCTTGTAGCCCAGAACAGGTGTCAGCCTAAAAAGATAATCATGATTTAATGGTTTTTTCCATGAGAAGGAATAAGATATGAGAGCTTTCAAACTTAATATTCCTCATATGCCTTCTTATTGGAAACTATTGTACATTATCCCATTCTGACCAGTTTGAATAGACTGAAAATACAGAGCTAAAAGGGTTAAGAAGACATTTCCTCCCTCACCCTTTTTCTCTATATAGTCCTTGCCATTTGTAATTTTGAGGATCCATTCCCTATTTGATTTATGGCCTATTCCTGCTGGGAAAAGGGACACAAAACTAAAGTCAGTTATTGGAGGAAGGGGCATTAATCAGATAGAATCAGTGGTGGGCATCAGCAGGTTCACACCAGTTCACCAGAACCGGTAGCAGAAATTCTGGCCCATCCAAGTTTTGAAATAAAGTAATTCTAATTTGGGTGCAGCACAGGGCTTCCCCCTGGCCACACCCACCATACCACACCCACAGTGTGGCAGTAAAACTTTTTGGAGCCCACCACTTAGGTTTGCCATACATCCCGGAAAACCGGGATTGTCCCGGATTCAAGGTCGGAAAAGTTGTCCCATCCAGTTCAATAAAAATCATGTTAAAGTCCCGGATTTTTAAAACTTACTGATTGTGTATTATAACAAACCACCATTAAAATAAATTCAAACTCTCGCCATCAAATGAGTGATTTCCTGCCACATCGGAGTTGGAGTATACCTGGAGACAAATCTTAATGTCCTCGCCTGTCATTATATTATGTTTGTTTAAAAATAGGCTATTTTGTAGATAACCCACCCATTTTTGTCAAGTATATTTCTGTCCCGGTTTTGTGGGAGAGAATTTTGGCAACTCTACCACCACTGGATAGAATTAGTTTAGTTTAGTTTAGTTTAGTTTAGTTTAGTTTAGTTTAGTTTAGTTTAGTTTAGTTTAGTTTAGTTTAGTTTAGTTTAGTTTAGTTTAGTTTAGTTTAGTTTAGTTTAGTTTAGTTTAGTTTAGTTGTATGCCGCCCTACTCAGCATATGTCGACTTAGTGAAATCCCTGCCTTTTAAACTAATTGAGCAAAGATAACTCCTGCATTGCTTGGTCTTATGTGTCCTATGTTACACATTTTGGCCTGTATGAATAAAACAGATTCTTTACTAACAATCTCAGAGCAAGCAAAACAGGAAACTCCAGTTGCTACGTTCAGTGAATTCTCCTTTACCAGTTTTCTAAGGCGATCCAACGTTATTTCAATCCTGTCTCTCCCTATGGTATAATGACCACGAGCATAATTGTTTGCAGCATCTTCCTTGCCAGTGATCAATTGTTCCGGGTGGAAAAGTTGACAGTAAGTGCCGGCTCGCACTTCATCTGGAAAAGAAAAGTCAAGTCTGGAGACGGAGAGTAAAACATAAAGGCTGTACTGCAAAAGATAACCAGCTTTCAGAAGGCAATCTGATATAGTCAAGTGCCATCTAGGAGCCGGCTGGACATTTCAATCTAGTAAAGGTCTATAATACATTTCCAAAGTTTTTGTCCTCTGTGGCATTACATACAAAACTACCAAAAATTTAAAATAATGAATATTGTAGAGACAAACAGGCTACGTTGCAGAGCACTGTCTTCTAGAAGAGAAAATCTCTTAAGTACTGAAAGCATCCAATTCTAACAGTGGAATTTTCCTTCCCAAAAGCCAGTCATATCCAACTCTAGGGAGCAGTGCTCATTTCCGTTTGCAGCCAACAAGCCAGCACTGTTTGCATCTGCAGAGGTTTCTGTGATCATGTGGCAGGCATGACTAGACAGACACCAGAACACAGGGAATGCTGTTACCTTCCCACCAAAGTGGTACCTATTTATCTACTTGCAATTTATTACTTTCAAACGGCTAGGTTGGCAGGAGCTGGGATGGACAATGGAAGCTCACTCCATCACACAGCACTCCGGTCTCGAACTGCCGACCTTCCAGTTGTCAAGCATCTTAACCATTGAGCCACTGTGGCCATAGGCAATGTAGTTAGTAGGTCAAGGTCGCCCTTGCTCAAGAGCCAGTCATATCTGACTCTAAGGTTCAGTGCTCATCTATGTTTAAAACCAAAGAGCCAGTGCTATCTGTGTCTGCAGATATTTCCGTGGACACGTGGCAGGCATGCCTCAACACAGGAGTCCACGGAACACTGTTTACCTTCCCACTGAAGTGGTCCCTATTTATCTACTTGCAATTTCTTGCTTTCGAACTGCTAGGTTGGGAGGAGCTGGGACAGAGGCGGGCGCTCAATCCTTCATGCACTACTCGGGAATTGAACTCCAACTTTGCAGTTGTCAAGTTCAGCATCTTAACCACTTGAGCCACCGCAGTGTCTTTGTAGTTGGAACCATTTGTCAAATTGCACCAAGTACAAAAGAAGCAAAAGCAAGAGAGTGAGAGAGATGTAAATGTCAATTGTTAGAAAGAGAGGTCACGCAGAATAATGCTCCTCTCTTATTCCTATCTTACTGACAGACTCACCGACTACAGTTTGCTCCAAATCCACCATGATAGCACGTGGCACGTGTTTCCCATTGCCTGTCTCTCTGAAGAATGTTGCAAAGGAGTCATCACAGGTGCTCTTGGCATCTTCCTTGAAGGTGCCATCTGGCTGGATGCCATGCTCCAGGCAGAAAAGTTCCCAGCACGCATTGCCTATCTGCACTCCAGCTTGGCCCACATGAACAGAGATGCATTCACGCTATAGACCAGAGGACATGGGCAAATCAGAAGAAAGAGAGATACAACACACCATCATATCTTGTGCCCTTTAGGTGGGCATAGTCCTTCTTGAACCTTTATGTACAGTGGTGCCTCGGATAAAGTCCAATTCAGATAATGTCAGACTCGGATAAAGTCCTGGTTTTCATGCACACATAATACATCGCATAAAGTCCAAAATTGCTAAAATTTGGACGTTATCCAAGGTATTTGGTATAGGAACCTCAGATAAAGTCCATTTTTTGGACGTTATCTGATATATCGCCCATTTGATTCGGATAAAGTCCCAAATCAGATAAAGTTCAAACTTGTGGAACGGAGTTTGGACTTTATCTGAGGTTCTACTGTAGTTGCTTGCATACGTATGAAAGACCCTTAGACCCATCCATATATTTCCTGGTTAACTGAGTAAACAGAAATGATGATGATCAGAGCTAGTAAAAGCTATCTTTTTAGACTAAAACTCACTTGCTGAATAGGAATAAGATTATTTTCTGTGAGCTGCAGTCCAAAAAAGTAACTTTCCCCAGATTTGCTGGTATTGAACTAGCACTAGCGGCTGCAAGACATAGGTCTTCCTCAAGACACCATGTTTGGAAAGCCTTATACTTGTTTCTTCTGGCCCAATCAGGCAGAAAATTATTCCAGATATGCTCAGACTGAAACTTCTAAAATCATTCCTTGCATATTTCTGGGCAGACGTTTGTAACTTGTAACAGGCTCTTTGGCTGAACTCTGGTTTATAGCTAAATCTAGGGAAACCTTGAAATGGATGCCAGGAGGCATTGCTTTTATAATTTTTTAAATAAAATTTTATAAAAGCATCTGTTTCTCTTATTACTGTACTGAAGATTAACCTAGAATTGATTAACTTAGAATCAAATGTATGGAAAATTGGAAAGTTTTTAAAATTAAAAAAACAAACTAAATTCTCATTCACCTGCACTAGTAAAATTCAACAGGTACAGCTATTCCCAATTGTGAAGTGAAGTATATTGTACTTGTCTGGCGTGTAACTATTATTGATCAGGATGTTTATTTTTCAACAACTTAACAGAACAAACTTTACAATAATCAAACTAACCCCTATCAGGGACCTTCTGTTATTACGGTTGTAAATAACCATACTGATTGTATGTTATTACTGGTTGTAAATAGTACACTGACTAGCACGGGGTACCCACTTCGCTGGTTTGGGAACTCTTGCCTGCAGCGGCCTCGCCTCACTCAGTGGAGCCGTGGTGGGTGCTGTGACCACATGCGGCGGCCTTGCCGCTGTGGTTCCCTGCGGCTCGAGCGCCCCAGGCGGGAGGCTCCAATGAGGTTCCCTGCTTCGTTGGCCACAGGGAAGCAGCCCTGCATTTGTGGTGTGCCTGTTGGGGCCGGGGCTGTCCCCTGATTTGGCGGTGGTGGTGATACAGTGGTGATGCGGCTCCATGACTTGCCCCCTGCTTCACCGGTGGCGGGGAAGTGATCCCGCAGTGTCCCCTGCTTCGTCGGCTGTGGAATGGCTGGCACGCCTCTTTGGCTGCTGTCTGGAACCCGGATATCCAGGTAGAGGTAGAGCCCTTGTTTGGGGCATGAGCAGCGCAGGCCGACATGGCCTGCTGCTCATGCCTGGTCCTCCTCGGTGGACTTCCGGCCGGTTGCCCTCAGCGGACTTCCGGGTGGGCGGGGGACCCCCGGCGCGACCCCTTTTCGGGGTGATGGACTGTGGGGAGTGCTGCTGGTAACCCACGCGACCTGGCCAGGCACTCCAGGTAGGCGGAGCACGGGTTTCTGGGGCGGTGGGGGCCAAAGTGGTGTGGGTTAGGGGTAACAAATATGACAACATCTTGATTTTAGGTAGATAGATTTGCAAACCTATCTGTTAAACCAACCAACCACTGTGGGCTTCTGTACCTGATATGTATAAATTGATACAGTACCATGAAAACTCACTCTTATGTCTGACAAAGTGGACTTGATCTACGAAAGCTAACATTAAAATACAGGAGTTAGTCTTTAAGGTGCCACAACATGTTTTATTTCATTTGGTCTTTTTTTGTTTTGTTTACTCTCTGATATGCTTGCACAGACTAGCACAGCTACCACTTCAAAAAAATTTATTATTGATGAGGAGCCTGTCAGATAAAAGAAGCAGCAAACATCCTTCAGCATCACAAACCTGGTAGAATATACAGGGATTCAAACCAGAGGGAGTACAGATTAGTGTTTTTGGACTACAGTTCCCAAAATTCCCCGGGTAACATGTTTCTGGGAGCTGTAGCCCAAACACACATACCTCCACACCTCTAATCCAAACCTACACCTTCAAGAACTAAACACTCAAATCCCTTTGCCTTTTTGAGTAAAACTCTGTTTTGCCTTCTCCTGCATTAATTTTTCCCAGAGTTTGGAGAAGTTGCTTTTTATAACTGACATTCCCAGAATCCACCAGTGCTGGCCTTGAATTTGGCTGCTGCAAAATTCTGCTCCAAATCCCTACATTCTATCGATCCAGAATTCTGACATTTTTATATCCCCATATTCCATCCATCTTCCCCCTGTTCTACATCCTTAAGCTGCTTTTGTCCTCTATCTGCTTAAGCCTAGGACAAAGGACCTTTCCCCCTCCAGATGTTCTGACCTTCAACTCTACCCAGCATGGTCAATGTGTGAAGGTTGCAGGTGACACCCAAAACATCTGGCAGGACAAAGGTTCCTCATCGCAGCCTAGGCTTTCAGGAGAATGAATAGCAAAAGGAAGATTTTGCCCTCATTACCTTGTCCCGCCCACTGTCCTGGACCTTAGGCACCCTCCCAGTTGGGAGAAAACTTCCCTTCGCCTCCCTTTCTTACCATGATGCTTCCAGTGGTGCTCACTTCCCTTCTTGATCTGCAACAGCAGCTGTGGATGTTGATGTTCCCACTGCTGTCTGGCTTCTAGGCAGCTTAGCGCCAAGAAGCCCAAGCCATGCATGATACCCCTAAGAAGTGCCCTTAAACATCACAGAGCAGGGTAGGAAGGTCATAATCACCCCTGGCAACCTAATTCCTCCTGTTGCTCATACACATCACTGATTACCCATATTCAGGAGGTGGGCCCAGCAACATCCATATGTAGGTGGCCACCATGTACGATGGAGTCTTCTCCTGCTTGGGTCTCTTTATGTTCTCTCATCAGAAAGGAGCACTATCATGATTTTTCCTCTACCAGTTCCAGCTTGAGGTAAAGGCTGCATGTTTAGATGCTTCTACCACTGAGATACAACCCTGCAACTAATGCAGAACATGCCAAGAAAGAAGGGCTAAATCTTCCTCCCTGATATGTTGGTTTTATATAGAAACTGATTGATTTCCCTACAGAGAAATCAAAACTTTTCCTCCTTCTGACAGATAGAGAAGTGGCAAGATGAAAGCGTTACCATTTCATTTTGCCTACAAACATCTGAATGTGTAAATGAGCACATCTTTGCATAACCACAAATCATTCTTCTTGTCTATGTATTTTTTAAAATTCATTTCTTACATATTTATCCTGAGATCTCCAAATGAGAACAAGGAGCACACATGGATGTCCCATTCTTCACTTTATCTTCAAAACCATCCTATGGGGTAGCTAAAGCTGAGTTTCACTGGTCCAAAGTTGCCCAGTTAGTTGTGTGGTTGAGTGAGAAGCTGTACCCACAAGCTGCAAACAAGGCTAATTTCCTCCTCTCCTTCTGCTCCATCTCACCCCACAGCTGTAGCCAAGTAATGTTTTCACTGGCTTCATCTCCTTTGCTCACCATTGGACTATATCTAATGTTGCATTTTGTATTTGTGACCTTAAAATGCCCAAAGGATGCCATTGAGAAGCTAAAAGTGCAGATTTTTAAAAAATATATCTAAAATAAAAAGGAATAAAACTAACTAAACATATGCAGATTGATATTAGAGAATTAGAAATGAATGTACTGTGTAACGAGTCAGCAGCAGCAGCAGTTCAAAGAATTTAGGTAAAGGTAAAGATCACCCTTGCTCAAAAGCCAGTCGTATCCAACTCTAGGGTTCAGTGCTCATTCTGTTTCATAGCCGAAGAGCCAGCGCTGTCTACTTCTGCAGACGTTTTGGTGGTCATGTGGCAGGTAGGACTAGACATCAGAGCACACAGAACACTGTTTACCTTCCCACTGAATTTAGAGTTACACAAATAGCTTGTGGGTTCTCCTTTATAGGGATTTGCAAGCGTAAAAACTGTCATATCTGTCTCAATGAATTACCCGAGTGATTCCACCAATATAAAGCAGGATAAACAGAAGTCCTGCCCAGATGATGCCTTGTTACTGTTCTACTATCCTTTCCCTGAAAAGACTGGTGGATACATTTCATTTAAAAAATATAAATAGCAAGGGCAGAGCTATTCAACTTCTCTTTTTAGAGTCTTTTTTCCCCTGAAACATACATTAAATGGCACGGGGGAGGGTGATGAATGAATATTTTAATTTTTTCTTTTCAACCTCCCTAACTTTTGCAAACTCATTCTAAACTAAAAATATTGCCTGTATCAAATGCTGTTTGATGCAATTAACCAGCTAATTTGCTCATAAATATATTACAGCTCTTCTTCAGATAAAGACCTGAACATTTGAATGTTATTTAATTCAAGCAAGACTACAATGAGTGCCACCTTTTCCTTCCTGGCACAAGTCTTGTGCTTTTACAACTATGTGTGTGAGAGAAAAATCAGAGATGAAGCTTTGCTCATCTTCACTCCATCTCCATGCCAGGAAAAAATGAGCTGGCGACAGGATTTCTGCTTGATCCTTGAAGATATGGTGAGCACAGAAACTCTGATTGGGGTGTGGGAAACATGGCAGCCAGACAAAAGAACTAGAACGAGGTTTACATCCTACGGCCCATGGGCTGGACTGGAAATCATCCGGTCCGCAGCAATGACCCCACCACCGGCAGAAGCAGACGTGTTTATGACAACCGTAAATGTGCCCGCAACTGCACAAAGTGTGCCCACCGCAGTTTACGGCAGCATTTACAATGGGGGAACCACGTGTCCTGCCCGCTCAGCTGTCTGAGGGGACGTGGTTCAGCCCATGGCGGGAAAATCTTGAGAACCCCAGACCTAGAACTTGAAAAATTTAGATTTGTAGATTGTAACTGTGAACAACAGGAGTTAGACTACAATGGTTTAACAGTTTATTATCTTTTCAGCTCTGTAAATAAGCTGAAAATGTTATCATTTTGGACTAGAACCCACTGACACATATACAAACCCAGCTGGCTGGGGGATTATAAAGCAAATGGTCCCACCATATGGAGAAAGGTCAGCACAGGTGACCTGGTCACAACTGTATCTTCCAGCTGAAATGGTCTTGAGTCCAGATCACTAGACCTTCAAGGGACCTGCAGTGCCCATCTTCCCTCAACAGCTGGAAGGCCAGTTTACATTTGGTCAGCATGGTGTCACCATCAGAAGGTAGTCACTTATTCTTGCAGGGGAGACTTGTGGTGTGGAGAAAATAACGCCAACCGGGCTTGATGGAAGAGCTGGACTAGTTTGTACAGGAATGGCAGAGAAGTAGGAGAGGCTAGAAAAGAAAAATGGAAAAAAATGCTTTAATTTTTCATCTGAACCAGCAAGTAGCCTGGATGTGGCACACCTGATACTTTTGGACTTTAAGTCACATCTTTCTTAACAATTGATAATGAAGACTAGGGTTGATAGTAGTTGCAACTGAATAACTCCTTCTAGTTACAGTACTTTCCAAAGACCCAACCCACCTGTCCCCTGACCTGCGGACTTCAGTTTTATTTGCTGCCATTATTCTTTTCTGTCTCAGATACCTGAAACCTGGTCTCTGTTGCGTGAACAAGTCTTTTTCAGAAACCTACAAGCCCACCTGTAAAAACTTTGCAAGTCATTCCAGAAATCCACATCTTGGTCGAGCACCATTAAGTCCTAGACCTGGGGTTCTCAACCTTTTCCAGATGTGGACTGGGTCATGCTTCCTCAGACAGCTGAGCAGACCAGGCTACTGTAAAATGTGTCTACAGCTGTTATAAATGCTGCCGTAAAACGCATCTGCAGGCGGTGGTGGGAGTGAGGGCGGCGGGAGCAAGGGCAGTGGGCCACATGAAATGGCACGGCAGGCCGGATCCGGCCTGTGGGCTGTAGGTTGAGAACCCCTGTCCTGGACAAACCTATTCTAATGACCATTCTCTAGAGTCCAAGACTCTCCATTTCTGATTCTCCAGAAGTTCAAAGTCATAGGTAATACAATCTGGGTGCTTTCCTTTCACTCTTTCTCTCTCAGTCTCTCATACATACCTGGGTCAAGTCTCATCACAATGAGACACAACAAGAAAGCAGTCAGGAGTGTCTTTTTATAGGGGATTGAACAGAGCTGGTCTGCTAAGGATTCTAGTGTTCTTCTCAGCTGTGTCAAAAGGGTCAATATCCTTTGCGGCACAGAACCTGAAGTCCAAGAAAGTAGAAGGGAGAGATCACTTAAGAACAGGGTGGCCAACATTCAGGCCCTCTGGATGTCCTTTTACCACAATGCCCAATGATTGAGCTTGCAAAGTCAAATTTGAAGGAGGATAGGATTCTAACCTTATTTAGAAGGCCACTGGTTACCCTCCTTGCGATTATGAAGACCTTAAAGGCTATTGGGGCGAGTTTGCACATACTGTATGAGTAATCAGCTAAAGGGTGGGAGGATACTGGCAGCTGTCCACAATAGTAACTTTTCCAAGATCTGATCTGAATGGTGCTCTTGCTCCTAGTACGCCTACTATCTGTGTCAATTATGTCCACTGAAGTCATTGAAAGACTAGTGAACTAGATGGTATACTAGAAAATGGAAATGATTCTGGTACGGAATTGCAAGATGATAGACGAAATGTCTGGGTTGCACATTCAGTTGGTTATACAGTCACCACTGAATAACGACATTGTCTAGAAATGATCTAAGGTGGGGGTACACAAAAAGAGCCTCCTCGAAGATTGTGGTATTTTTGAACCACAATCGGGCATCCCTTGGTAACGGCCACCTTGTGTTGCCAGCCAATCTTTCTCACACTTGGTCAGGCGAAGGGAACTGCAGAATGAACATACCAAAAGGTGCCTTCATTTTGGCAGTTTCACATCTGGCCTAAACAGGGAAGAAGAATCTAAGGTGAAGCAAAGGAGTTCTGGTGTTTGTTATACCATAGCTAGTATCATCTCTAGTCACCTCAGTTAAGGGTAAGAGATGATGGGAGCTACAAATAGTTATATTTAGAGAGTTACGTATTCCCACCATAGGCATATGATATCCATCAGGAATAATGATACTCTTCTATTCTGTTTATCAGTCTTACTCTTCTTGTCCTGTTTCCTTGAAGGGAGAGATGTGCAATTTCTTTCCCATGTGTCTTCTAATGTGTATATCTATCTAGTTAGGATTAAGTTTTAGATTTTTGTCTCTGGAATGCAAATTCTTTAATAAAGGTTAGGAGTTTGCTTTTAATGGCATCTCCTGCTTTACTGTGAGTATACCGCCAATACGTCTACACATATTCTGCTAAAAAGAAACCAAAATATTTTTCTTCTCTCATATCTTCTGAACGTTCACAACAATAAGTTGTGAGTTCATGTCAGTGAAAAACAGGAACAGAAAAAAAAATATTGTATACCAAGTCAGATTACTGTACAGTATTTCATTATTTCTCCATTTAGCCCAGTATTGGCTCCTCTAACTATCATTGCCTCCCTAGTGCCAGGCTAGAATCTTTTTCAAAATTGGCTAACTGGTTCTTTTACCTGGTGCTATCGTGGCTTAAACTCTCTGCACCTTCTACATGGCAACCCGTGCACCTTATCACTGTTACAAATGCAGAATCTAGATTCTCCCCTCCCTTGTTAGTGATTTTTGCAAGTCATGAACTAAAGGTAAATCTCATTGCAAACCAAGAAAGTGTAATATGAAAAGCCAGTTTGCTTAAGACAATGAAGTATAGCAGCTGTACTCTATGCCAGGGTTTCTCAACCTTGGGTTGCCAGGTGTTCTTTGACTTCAGTTCCCAGAAGCCCAAGTCATTACACTTGCTGACTGAGGCTTCTGAGAACTGAAGTCCAAGAATATCTGGGGGCCCAAGGTTGAGAAACTTTGCTCTACCCCCCCTGTGGCTAACCTTGGCACTCCAGCTGTTCTGGAACTTCAATTACCAGAAGTCCAAGTCAGCACTCCTGCTGATCAGGGCTTCTAGGAATTGAAGTCCAGGAACAGCTGGAGTGCCAAGGTTGGCCATCACTGCAATCCTGTTCAGTCCAGAGGCAGTGGGCTAAATCTCCCATCACTCCGAACAGGCTGAGGGCAATGGGACATGTAATCCAATACATCTGGAGTATACTGCAATGAGGCAGAGACACACACAAAAGCCTGTGAGAAGTGAGTCTTCTTTGTCCTTCCTTCTTGGAGAATGAGGTAAGCATGTACAAGGGAAGGGGGCAGTAGTTTTTGCTGGTTTTAAATCACAGAATTTTCCCTTATGGGAGTTTCAGATGCCAGACCCGCATCTAAATTGTGCTCACCTAAAGAAAGGCCAGGCTGAAGGCCTTTGTGGCATAGGCCCATGATGCCTAACCTTGGCACTCCAGTTGTTCTTGAACATAAATTCCCAGAAGCCCAAGTACTGTGTTGTTGTATGACGTCAGTGTTGGGAGTTGTTGTTGTTCAGTCGCACAGTCGATTCCGACCCTTGGACCATTGCCCGCCAGGCACCTCTGTCTTCCACTATCCTCCTCAGGCCGCCCAGCTCTGCGTCCATTGCATCTACAATACCATCTAGCCATCTCATCTTTGGCCGACCCCTTCTTCTTTTGCCCTCCATCTTTCCAAGCATCAAGGCTTTCTCAAGTGAATCCTCTCTTCTCATTTGATGTCCAAACTACTTTAGCTTCATCTTTATTATTTGACCTTCTAAGGAGCAGTCAGGGTTGATTTCTTCTAAGATCGACCTATTTGTTCTCCTCGCTGTCCAGGGGACTCTCAAAACTCTCCTCTAACACCACCAAAGGCATCTATTCTTCTGCGTAAGCACATCAAACCAATTTGTATGGATTCACAGAGACTGGATGTGTGGGCACACACTGCCTGCCTAAGTGCTGCCTCCTCCTTCTCAGGCACTCAGTCTCTAAAAAGTTCAACATCACTGAACTAATGTATCACCTTATTGTACAAACCAGCATACAAAGAGGTATTAAAAGCAACAACCGGCAACAACTGTTTCCTCCAAATTACGCCACTGCATTTACACTGGCATAAGTTACCAAAAGGAAACTTGCCATTGATTTCACCCATGAAGCTGCTAAAATGAAACTTACCCAGTTGTTGCTTCCATGCCAGATGTGGATCTGGCTGTTCTTGAGGAATGAGGTCCTCCTCTTCCTGCCGCAGCCACTGACATTTCTTCTCTTGAATGCTCTTATGTGCCAGTAGCTGCTGCTCTACACTCAGGGCTTTGCAGCCTTGGACCAAGTCCTCTGCTTCTGCAAAGCACCCAAGCGGCAACAGCACGTGAAACAGGTACAGCTGAACCAAAAGGCCGTAACTATGTTCGTCTTGGTTGCCAGAAGAACACAGCCAGTCATTGCCAATTTCTAGCATCAATTGAGGTTCTTCTACTTTGCTGTGGAGGAGGATACTGAGAGAGAACATCAGATGAACAAAATATTAATATGACAGTAACACAATTGGATTTACCTGTACACATTCTCAGAGTACTTGACATCGGTCAAAATCATACTACAGAAGACTACATACATAAGGGCAAATAGTTTTCTAGCTGTGCTAGCTGCCGTTTCTTCTTCTTTCATGTCCAAATCAAACTTTGGACTACCAAAACGAAGCCACCATCTTGGCTTTGTCATTGGCCAAAGTTAAATATTCACTGGTACATGTTTCTGGCAGTAATCGGCAGACCAGTAAATGAGCCAGATTCAGTATCTCTCCACATTCACACAGCATGTTGTTGTCCGCCAGCAGCCCCCATTTTAGTATGTTGGTCTTGCATTTAGGGATTCTGACCCCCAGTCTATTCTGGGTCCTCCAAGTGACGTGGGGGTGGTTGAGTTCCTCAACCATATCCTACTTTTATGTTGTTCCCTGTCCAGCGAGCTCCTTCCTCCAAGCTGCTGGTCATACAATTGTTTGCACAACTGGATTGGCTGAAAACAGCAGACAGCTGTCAAATGGCTCCCAGCACTTGTACAATTGCCCTTACACTATCATGTAAGCAACAGCATTCTGGCCATAAAGTACAAGGGTGGAGAACCATTTTCCCATCGAGAGTCATGCTCCTCAGGAGTAATCTGTGAAAGGTCACAGATTGGCAGTGGCCACAGAGAGATCCACAACTAAGCAGGACCATTCTTTCTTCCTAAAACTCCAGCAGCTGGGCCCCTAAGTCCCCTCCATTTTAAAAAAAAAATATTAAGGAATGTTGGTTCCTATAAAGGGACTGTTTCAGTTAAAATATCCCCATGTTCTAGTTCCATGATGGCGAACCTTGACACTCCAGATGTTCTTGGACTTCAATTCCCAGAAGCCCAAGCACCCTGTGAATCCACATGAATGGGTTTACTGCAATTCATCCGGCCCGCGCTGCCCTCGTCACTACCGGAAGCGGAAGTAAAACGCGCCCATATAATCTCAAACTGCTGACCAGCCAACCTTCCAGTCAAGTTCAGTGTTTTGACCACTAAGCAATTGCGGCCTTTGTACGATACATAACCATGGTATTTTAAAAATTACTTTACCCAAATAAAAACATTCAGATTATCATCTTTGGCCACACTCATCCCATCAGCCTTTGGGATCATGACCTTCAGGCTGTCAGCAAATCTGAAACATACCCTATTGAAATTACCCTTTCCTGAATTAGAGTTACACTAAAGTGGTAAAACCATGCTGTCCAGGACTGCTTCAGTTTGCAAGTAAACGGGAACCCATGACAGAATGTACCTTCCTCAACATAAAATCAGGTTCTAGAACAAAGAAAGCTGGCATACCACAGAGAAGCTGCAGCCATTGCCCTTGATATCAGGATGTTTATATGGAGGAAACTAGAGAGAAAATGATTCAGCCATGCGAGCCTCCCAAGTGCAAGGTGAAGTGGTATAAGCCAGAGTCCAATTTACGCCTGCCATAAAAATCAAGCACTCACAAAGAAGCAGAACTCACCATAGTTCTAGGATTTGAGGAGGCCAACATTCAGGATCATGGTAGTACTGCAAAATCCAAGGCAGGACTTCTCTCCATCGGTTCATCTCTGTCAGAGCCTGGATGCCCACAACGCATAAGGAGCATTTCAGCGTTTCAGAGCTGGTTCAGCAAAGAGACGTCACGTGTGAAATTAGAATTTTTTAGGGATAAGGAACAATAGGAATCTGCAAGCAACATCCAGATCATGACTTACTACATCCTCTTTTACTCCTAGACCTGTAAACTAAATCAAGATTGCTAATCACAATCCTGCTAGGTTGGCAGGAGCTGGGTCAAGCGATGGGCGCTCAGTCAGTCCAAATCCGTTACTTTTCCAAACTCGGAAATGAACAGTACTTCCCTCTACAGTTTGACAACATTCTTCTGGGCTATAATGCCCGCAATCCCTTAAGCCAGTGGTGGCTAACCTTGGCACTCCAACTGTTCCTGGACTTCAATTCCCAGAAGCCCAAGTCTCTGTGAATCTACACAAATGGGTTTACTGTGCATACTCCAGTTCTTGGATTTCAATTCCCAGAAGCCCAAGTATCGGTGAATTCACACAAATGGGTTTACTGCGCGTACTCCAGTTGTTCTTGGACTTCGATTCCCAGAAGCCCAAGTATCGGTGAATCCACACAAATGACTTTACTGCATGTACTCCAGCTGTTCCTGGACTTCAATTCCCAGAAGCCCAATCTCTGTGAATCCACACAAATGGGTTTACTGCACATACTCCAGTTGTTCTTGGACTTCAATTCCCAGAAGCCCAAGTCTCTGTGAATCCACATGAATGGGTTTACTGCGTGTGTGCAGTAAACCCATTCATGTGGAGTCACAGAGACTTGGGCTTCTGGGAATTGAAGTCCAGGAACACCTGGAGTGCCAAGGTTAACCACTACTGCCTTAGGCCATTTCTGAGATTGGCAGTGCAAACAAGGCACCTCCCCAAGGTCTGATACAAACACACCCCTTCCCCAGTTGGCCAGCCCTAACTCACTCCGTACCTAGCGCGTTCCTCGTTCTCTGGCTCGTCTAGGAGGCTTTCGCAGCCTTGCTCACACCTGTCCAGGGCCGCCGCGAAATCCCTCTGCACCACTAGTAGATCCGCCGCGTCCTCCAGCAAAGAAGCCGCCGGGGAGGCCACGGGGGACAGGGAAAGGGGCTCGCTGCTCCTTAAAAGCCCCCCTGCCCCGCCGATCCCCGCCGCCAAGTCGTTCCTTATCATCGTTACAGAATCCCAAGTTCTCCTTTTATTAACGCAGTGCGTTTAGGATCTCTCTCTCTCTCTCGCCCCGATTGCTGCAGGCTCACCAAGCTCCACCTCAGGATTTCGGGTGGTTTTGCTATTTCCCCACCTATTAATTCACAGCCTCTTCCCAATCTGACGGGGGGGGCTGGGGTGGGGGGCAGAGAGAAAAAGCACAGAATGGGGATAAAAAATAATAATGTATAATTTCATTTAGGGAACCAGGAAAGTTTTCTTAGCAGGAAAGATCGGGGTGTGAAGCAGCTGGATTTCTGGAAGCAGTGCGTTGCTCCCCCAATGCACGGTCACTGTATCCGGGACATACACGACCCTATAGCCAAAAGCGCTGCATAATGTCCACAACAACCACTTCCTCCCTCCGGCTTACACGTCCTTAACAAGACCCCCAAACTTGCAGCAGGATAAGCTTCTTCCTGGTCTCGACGGGCAAGTTGAAGGCGCAATAATGCATGATGGGAATTGTAGTTTTGTATGGGACGGGGGATACTGATCTCTAAGAGGAAAAGGTTCCGGAGGGAGGCCGGACAGGACTACAACGCCCAGAAAGCAGCCGGAAACAGGAAGTAATGCAACACAAGGAGGAGGAGGAGGTTTTTAATTGCATGTCAATAAAGCTGGACGTGATTCCTACTTTTTCTATGATTTAGAGCAGTGATGGCGAACCTTGGCACTCCAGATGTTCTTGGCCTTCAATTCCCAGAAGCCCAAGCCCCCTGTGAATCCACACAAATGGGTTTACTGTGATTCATCCGGCCCACGCTGCCCTCGTCGCTCCAGGAAGCGGAAGTAAAACGCGCCCGTATGGTTACGTTCGGTGGGAAGGTAACAGCGTTCCGTGCGCTCCGGTGTCTAGTCATGCCTGCCACATGACCATGGAAACGTCTGCAGAAGCAGACAGCGCTGGCTCTTCGGCTTAGAAACAGAGATGAGCACTGCACCCTAGAGTCGGATACGACTGGCTTTCGAGCAAGGGAAACCTTTACCTTTTATGGTTAAGGCTTTTCCGGGTTAACCCTTCCTCCGTACGGGTACGTTTTACTTCCGCTTCCTGGAGCGACGGGCAGCGCGGGCCGGATGAATCGACAAAGACCACAAGGCAGACCCAGAGGTGGAGAGATAACACCAAATAAATATTTACCAGAACACCAAATAAGGCCAGTGGAGGCTGCTAGAAGTGCCAAAGCAAGAACTTTGTACTGTATCTCCCTTGACACCAGAAGGGGTAAAAGAGAAAATAAAGAATAAGATTTATTGATCAACATTGCTGCCTCTGCAGCCCTCAACTTATATATATATATTAAACAGAAATAAGGGATGTTCTGTTCAGAGTCCCTCCTCCTTTTTTAAAAAGACAATGAGTTGGCTACCTCAGGGCAGATGTTTTAATGGTCCTATACAGATGGGATCCAAGCCTGGTTTTGGATTTCTTTTGTAGACCATGCAGCTTTGTATGTGTGTGTATTATAATGCCAATGAAATTCTAGGAGCTCTGGTGGTGCAGTGGTTAAACTGCTGTACTGCAACCAAAAGCTTGTGAGTTCGATCCTCACCAGGGCTCAAAGTTGACTCTGTTTTCCATCTTTCCAAGGAAGGTCAGTAAAATTAGTACCCAGCATATTGGGGGCAAAATGCTAATTAACTTGTGAACCACTCAGAGAATGCACTATACCGCTATGGGGCAGTCTATAAGTGCGATTGCTTTGCTTAGTTTATCCATGGCGAAAAAATACTTGCTAAAATATTGAAGAAGGCAGAGGAGTTAAACCAGGGGGCGAGACTCAGAGCCCCATGCAAAGGATAAGTAGTTAAATATGCAGAAATGTTGATGACTTAATATAGTAACTCACATAAAGACTTTATAATGACTTAATATAGCAACTGACATAGAGACTGTGTTTAAAGTGTGATAATATGCATGATAATATGTTTAAAATGTTCTACACTTTTAAAACTGTGATATGATGTATGATGCGAGAAAAAAATGGCGTAGAAACCGGCAAGCCACGCCACAAAGCTTGCCAAGAGAACCCTATTGACCAAATCAAAAGGCAAAACAAAGGAGCAGGCTAGATGATACAGGATGCTTAACACCACAGAGTGGAGGAAGGGGAGGGACAGGAAAGGGGGGGGAGAGAAATGCAATGTTGCAAGGAACAATACAGCATAGGGACATGGAATGTGAGATCAATGAACCAAGGTAAACTGGAAGTGGTTAAAAATGAGATGGAAAGAATAAGCATTGACATCTTGGGCATCAGTGAGCTCAAATGGACAGGGATGGGGGAATTCAGCTCTGGAAACCATCATATCTACTATTGTGGACAAGAAAACCTTAGAAGAAATGGAGTAGCCATAATTGTCAATAAGAGAGTAAGAAAAGCAGTAATGGGATATAACCTCAAAAATGACAGAATGATGTCAGTCAGAATTCAATGCAAACCTTTCAATGTCACTGTGATTCAAATATACGCACCAACCACTGGTGCAGATGAAGCCACAGTGGACCAGTTCTATGAGGACCTAGAACACCTCATAGAACAGACACCAAGAAATGATGTCCAAATTATATTAGGAGACTGGAATGCCAAAGTAGGAAATCAAAAAGTGGAGGGAATAACAGGCAAGTTTGGTCTTGGGTCACGGAATGAAGCAGGGCAAAGATTGATAGAGTTCTGCCAAGAGAACACACTGGTCATAGCAAACACTCTCTTCCAGCAACACAAGAGGCGACTTTACACATGGACATCACCAGATGGCCAACACCGAAACCAAATTGACTACATACTCTGCAGCCAAAGATGGAGAACCTCCATACAATCAGCAAAAACAAGACCTGGAGCAGACTGTGGCTCAGATCACAACCTACTGATCACAAAATTCAGGTTAAGACTAAAGAAAATAGGGAAAACAAGGAGACCAGACAGATATCACCTAGACAGCATCCCTAAAGAATACACGGTGGAGGTGATGAACAGATATAATGGCCTAGACTCAATAGACAGAGTGCCAGAAGAATTATGGACGGAGATGAGGGACATCATGCAGGAAGCAGCAAAGAAAACCATACTAAAAGAAAAGAAGAGTAAGAAAGCAAAGTGGTTGTCTGATGAGGCTCTTAAAATAGCAGAGGAAAGAAGGAACACAAAAGTCAAAGGAGAAAGGAAAAACTACAATCATTTGAACACAGAATTTCAAAGAAAAGCAAGGAGAGATAAGGAAAACTACCTAAAAGAACAGTGCAGAGAAATGGAGGAAAACAACAAAAGAGGCAGAACCAGAGATCTTTTCAAAAAAATCGGGGAAATCAAGGGAACATTTAAAGCAAAAATGACCATGATAAGGGACAAAGACGGAAAGGAGCTAGCTGATGCAGAAGAGATTAAGAAAAGATGGAAAGAGTACACAGAGGACCTGTACAAAAAGGACCTCAACACTCCTGATAACCACAATGATGAAAAAAATTGAACTCGAGCCAGACATCCTGGAGAGCGAAGTTATAAAGGCCCTAAAGAGCACTGCAAACAACAAAGCTAGTGGAGATGATGGTATCCCAGTTGAATTTTTCAAAGCTCTAAAAGATGATGGCGTCAAATTACTGCATTCAATATGCCAGCAAATCTGGAAAACAAAACAGTGGCCACAGGATTGGAAAAGATCAGTATACGTCCCAATCCCAAAAAAGGGCAACGCCAAAGAATGCACAAATTACCGAACAATTGCACTCATCCCACACGCCAGCAAGGTGATGCTCAAGATAATACAGGACAGACTTCAGCAGCATGTGGAGAGAGAACTACCAGAGGTGCAGGCCGGTTTCAGAAGAGGCAGGGGGACTAGAGACCACATTGCCAACATACGTTGGATCATGGAGAAAACAAAGGAATACCAGAAACAAGTTTACTTTTGTTTCATTGACTACACTAAGGCATTTGACTGTGTGGACCACAACAAGATGTGGCAAGTAATTAAAGAGATGGGAATACCAGAGCACCTCATATGCCTCCTGAGAAATCTGTACATGAACCAAGAAGCAACAGTCAGGACAGAACACGGAATGACAGAGTGGTTTGGAATAGGAAAAGGAGTAAGACAAGGCTGCATTTTATCACCCTGCTTATTCAATCCATATACAGAGCACATAATGCGCAATGCAGGGATGGAGGAATCACAATATGGGATTAAAATTGCTGGGAGAAACATAAACAATCTGAGATATGCAGACGATACCACCCTAATGGCAGAAAGTGAGGAAGACCTAAAGAACCTCTTGATTGGATTGAAGGAGGAGAGTGCAAAAGCTGGTTTGAGACTCAATATCAAGAAAACCAAGATAATGGCAACAGGTCCGATCAGTTCCTGGAAAATAGATGGGGAAGAAGTAGAAGCAGTGACAGATTTTACTTTCCTGGGATCAAAGATCACTGCAGATGGGGATTGCAGCCATGAAATAAAAAGGCGACTGATTCTTGGGAGACAAGGCATGAGAAACCTGGGGAACATAGTGAAAAGCAGAGACATCACATTGCAAAAAAAAAAAAAATAGAATAGTCAAAGCAATGGTATTCCCAGTGGTAATGTACGGATGCGAGAGCTGGACAATAAGGAAAGCTGAACGCAGAAGAATAGATGCCTTTGAAATGTGGTGTTGGAGGAGAGTTTTGAGAGTACCCTGGACAGCGAGGAGAACAAATAGGTCAATCTTAGAAGAAATCAACCCTGACTGCTCATTGGAAAGGCTAATAGTAAAGATGAAGCTAAAGTACTTTGGACATCAAATGAGAAGGGAGGATTCACTTGAGAAGGCCTTGATGTTGGGAAAGGTGGAGGGCAAAAGAAGAAGGGGGAGGCCAAAGATGAGATGGCTAGATGGTATTGTAGACACAATGGGCACAGAACTGGGAGTGCTGAGGGGGATGGTGGAGGACAGAGGCGCCTGGAGAACAATGGTCCATAGGGTCGCAAAGGGCCGGAATCGACTGTGCGACTGAACAACAACAAAATATTGTGTAAATGTGTAATATATTTCCAAGGTGCATTACTAGAACCGGCCACTAGAGATGACAATATACAATGTAATCTTCAGAGGTTGCTATTTTCCATTATTTCATTATTATTATTATTATTATTATTATTAATATATTATTTATTTATTATTTTATTATTATTATTCATGCAATTATGATAACAGTAAGTGTTGGAACCTGACCCTGATAATGGGGGTGGACTGTAAGGATTTACTCGCTGCCCTTTCATGACCCTCTAAACCCCAAAGCATGAGGTTCTTGTCTCCTTTCACCTAATGGTAGGATGGTTCTTCATGGAGGCATGAACTAATTATAGATTTTGAATCAGAAACTTATTTGGAATCTTTCTCTCCTATCTCTACTTTTCCCCGCCTAGACATTAAAAAATTCAAGGAGTGTCTTTGATAACAGCAATTCTTCAATCCTGCCACAAGGTGATGCTCAAAAAAGGCATATTTGATAACCAATTTTTTTTTTTAGTTTCAGGTACAGTACTGACTGTATGCACAGTTTAGAAAGCAAACCATCTGAATAAAATTTTATATTAGGACTGTAGTGGTTAAGAAGCTGAACTTGACGAATGGAAGTTCGACAGGTCAGCAGTTCAAGACCTAAGTGCTGCAGGATGGACTGAGTCAACCCAGCAGTATGAAAGCAAGAAATTGCAAGTAGATAAATAGGCACCACTTCGATGGGAAGGTAACAGCATTCCATGCACTCTGGTTTCTAGTCATGCCTGCAACATGACCACAGAAACATCTGCAGACGCAGACAGCACTGACTCTTTGGCTATAAACAGAGCTGAGCACCAAATTCTAGAGCATACCTGTCAACCCGCGGCTCCGGAAAAACGGGACCTGCGCACATCGCTTGTGCACAGGTCGCGTTCCACGCATGCGTGGAAAGGTTTTACCCTTTCCATGCATGTGCGGAAGCGCTACGCCGCTTGCGTAGCCCTTACGTAAGCGACGTAGCACTTCCGCGCTTGCGTGGAAGGGGTAAAACCCTTCCGCACATACGCGGAAAGCGTTTCCCCCGCTGCCAAATTACGGGGTTTTGGCAGCGGGGGCCGGGTTATGACGTCAATCGACGTCAATTTACGGGGTAATCCCGGCCAAATCGGGAAGGTTTACAGGTATGCTCTAGAGTCAAATATGACTGGCTTTCCGGCAGTTAAAACTGCATTCAATAATGTGAAGCATAGTTTGTGGGCCATTTGAAGAAAACTTTATTTCTATAAGTTCTTATGTTGATTTGGGATCCCTAATAATATCGAAGCTCTTGCCTTCAAATTTAAAAGCAAATGGAACATGATTTCTAGTCAGTGAGTGACTTGACAGAATTATACTAGAATTAGGTAAAAGTCTCCTGTGGTGTATTCAAATGAAGTTGAAAGTTGCTCCAGCAATGCTTTGCAAGACAATCTGGCGATTTCCCGCCATCGGAATTAAGATCAAGATTTGGCGCATATTCTCCCCTTCTTGGCGCGCTCCTTATGTTAATTAGAGTTCTACAATTGGGTCATACCTGTCAACTTTTGGATTTAAAAATAAGGGAAATTCTGGTCACACCCCTCTGTGGGTGTGGTCAAATCTGTGGGCGTGGCCAACTATAACCATGTGACTTGCTGGGCTCTAGTCATACCTGCCACATGGCCATGAAAATGTCTGCAAACACAGACAGCACTGGCTCTTTGGCTGTAAATGGAGATGAACACTACCCTAGAGTTGGATACGACTGGGAGATTTTACTTTCTTAGGATCAAAGATCGCTGCAGATGGTGATTGCAGCCATGAAATAAAAAGGCGACTGATGCTTGGGAAACAAGCTATGAGAAACCTAGGGAACATAGTTAAAAGTAGAGGCATCACCTTGCAAACAAAAAACTGCATAGTCAAAGCAATGGTATTCCCGGTGGTAATGTATGGGTGTGAGAGCTGGACCATTAGGAAAGCTGAGGGCAGAAAAATAGATGCCTTTGAAATGTGGTGTTAAAAATAGGCCGATCTTGGAAGAAATCAACCATGACTGCTCATTAAAGGTCAAATAGTAAAAATGATGCTAAAGTACTTTGGACATTAAATGAGAAGAGAGGATTCACTTGAGAAAGCCTTGATGCTGGGAAAGGTGGAGGACAAAAGAAGGGGGTGGCCAATAATAAGATGGCTAGATGGTATTGTAGATGCAATGGGCACAAAGCTGTGTGGGCCAAAGAACCCTTTCCCCATTTTCTTGGGGGACTTTTGTTTTGTTTTCTTTCTTGTTTACTCAGTGGCGTAAGTGACTAAGATACTGACTGGGAGGCAGAAGGTCAGCAGTTCGATTCCCGAGTACTGCAGGATGGAATGAGCTCTCGTCTTTGTCCCAGCTCCTGCCATCCTAGCAGTTCAAAAGCAAGAAATTGCAAGTAGATATATAGGGACCACTTTGGTGGGAAGGTAACAGCGTTCCGTGCGCTCTGGTGTCTAGTCATGCCTGCCACATGACCACGGAAATGTCTGCAGACGCAGACAACGCTGGCTCTTCGGCTTTGAAACAGAGATGAGCACTGAACCCTAGAGACGGATACGATTAGCTTTTGAGCAAGGGCGGCCCTTTACCTTTACCTAACTCAGATCCCCTTGAGCTCTGATAATTCTCCCCATGTATTTTGGATCTGCTCTCTCGTACAAAAAGCAGCTTCTTGCTCTAAAAATTGGCCACTGTAGGAATCTATGACTGTGATGGCGAACCTTGGTACTCTAGATACGACTGGCTTTCGAGCAAGGGAAACCTTTACCTTTAGCATATAGTGATCAAGCACCATCCCCCCCCACCCCTCCCAAGTTAACACTAGAACAGAAACGGAACCCCCCCTCTCTCTCATATAGTGATCAAGCACCATCTCCCATCCACCCACCCCAAGTTAACTCTAGAACAGAAACGGAACCCCCCACCCCTCTCTCTCTCATATAGTGATCAAGCACCATCCCCCCACCCCTCCCAAGTTAACTCTAGAAACGGAATCCTCCAGCCAGCCCAGGAGGCAGGGCAGAAACAGCTCAATAAAGCATGAGAGTGAGAGAGAAGGCTCTGCCCCCAGACCAAGAGCTGATTTGCCCCTGCATATATGAAATATCGCTCACCTCTAGAGTAGACTCCATGGTGGCTACGAACAGCAGTAGCAAAACCGAAGCCTCCATGAGCATGTGGCAGGGAAGGGAAATGAAAGAGAAACGCCCCGCCCCTTCTCTCTCTCTCCTTCCACAAGCGAAAAGCCTGCCACACAGTGACCTCTGGTGGCTGGGAAAAAATACTGCAGCTTTGCCTGGGAGGGCTCCGGTCAGGATATTTTTTTAAAAAATAAGGGAAAATACAGGGAAATTAATAAAACGGGAGGGGCGGGAAGAGGGGTAAAAATAAGGGGTTTTCCCGGGTAAAACGGGATGGTTGACAGGTATGGATTGGGTGCAACTTTGGATCCTGTTCCTGATTGGTTAAAACTCATGTATCACGTTATGATTGGTTAATTAAGGTTGTCCGGTGGGTTACTACATTGTATCATAGAGTAACTGCCGCCGAGACACTATATAAGCACCACGGGTAAACAAGTGGCTGGGCCGGATCTATGCTTACCCTTTCTGCTGCAGGTTAGACCTCGCCAGGCTAACTTTGGGTCTTCTCTATACGCTCACACACAGGTGTAGCTCAGTTATTACCACAACGGTAGATTCCAGAGAGACCGATTACGTGGGATGTGTGTAGCCATCTGTTGTCCGGATATCCTTGTAATAGTGGCCTGCAAGACTTTACAATAAACTGTTGTTCGTTGTTCTGTTCATTGTTTGCTGGACTATTCTTTACAAGGGCTGGACACCACATCTCCCTTGCTTGAAAGCCAGTCTGAATCTAGGAGACGATGCTAATCTCTGTTTATTTACAGCCAAAGAGCAAGCACTGTCTGTCTGCAGACATTTCCATGGTCATGTGGCAGGACGCTGGAGCACATGGAACACCATTCCCTTTCCTGCCAAGGCAGTTTTTTATTACCTACTTCCGGTCATCAAGCTCAGGGCGTCTTAACCACTAAGCCACTGACTGCAGTCCCTATACTGGAGTTCCCTGAGCCCAAATAGACTTCATAGGAAACAAGGGAATGAGAAGAGTGTACATGTGGTGCTTATATGGCATTAACCAGAGTTGAAAAGAGATAAAATACCTTTACTGGACGGACACTTATTGTTTTGATGTTTGTTTTTGGATTGAACTTTTCTTTAAACCAAGACCTGAAATTTCTTGGTTGGAAAGGCTAGGTTTGTTCAATTTTGCCCAGGTTGCTCAGCTCTTTGAATGGGAAGAAATGACTTCTCGCACTCCTGATGTGGTAACTAATTAGACCCTGAATATAATGGTGGGCTCCAAAAAATTGACTACCACACTGTGGGCTTGGTATGGTAGGCGTGGCCATGGGGAAAGCCCTGTGTTGCACCCAAATTAGGACTACAGTAAAACCCCAATTTACATGTGCCTCGAGTTACATAAAATTTGATTTTAATGATTTTTGCACTAAAACGATGTCCCAATTTACACAAATGTCCCGATTTACTTAACACAATTTTCTATGGGTTTGCTTCGAGTTACGTAAAAAAATAATTTTTCCTATGGGGTTGCTTCAATTTACATAATACCATTTTCCTATGGGCTTGCTTTGAGTGAAATAAAAAAATCATTTTTCCTATGGGTTTGCTTCGAGTTACGTAAAAATTCATTTTTCCTATGGGTTTGCTTCGAGTTAAGTAAAAAAATCAATTTACATAAAAGAACAGACTTTTTACGTAAGTAGGGGTTTTACTGTACTTTATTTCAAAACTTGGATGGCCGAGGCCAGCCAGAATTTCTGCTACCGGTTCTGGTAGAACTGGTGCGAACCTGCTGATGCCCACCGCTGCCTGAATATGAATAAAACCAATTACTCCAGAATTTTGAAAGCTGACAAATACAGTATGGACCGGGATTCCATACTCACGGTCACTCACACTCTGGTCACCTCCAGATTGGATTATTGTAATTCGTTCTACGTGAGGCTGCCCTTGATGACCATTCGGAGGGTCCAGCTGGTCCAGAACGCGGCTGCCCGGGTAGTGATGGGGCATGGGCGTTATGCTCATGCCTCTCCGCTGCTGCACTGGTTACCAGTGTGCTTCCGGGTGCAATTCAAGGTGCTGGTTTTGACCTTTAAAGCCCTTCATGGCACTGGTCCAAGATACTTAAGGGACCGCATCACCCCAAGGTGTCAAACCCGTCCTACGAGGGGAGGGCAGACCAGAGGGGCTCAGTTATGGTTCCATCAGTGAAAGAAGCCCACCTTGCAGGGACCAGGAGGAGGGCCTTCTCCGTGTCAGCCCCAGCCCTTTGGAACCTCTTGCCACTCGAACTATGCCTCCAGACAGAGCTGCTCCCCTTTAGAAAACAACTGAAAGCATGGCTATGCCAGCGGGCATGAGGCATGGATGCATCAACTGCATCCATGGCTCATTTAGCCCATATGGGTTTTTGTCCTGACAGCTTTTTAACTGTGGTGGGAGGGAAGGGATATTTTAGATGGTTTTAAAAGGGTTTTTTAGATGGGGGGGGGGGTTTAGTTAATTAGGGGTTAGATGGGGGGTTGTTAGTTAATTGTTTTTATTGTTGTTTTAATCATGTTGTTAACTGCTTCGGGTCTCTCTCGAGTGAGGGAAGCGGGATAGAAATATTTTAATTAAATAAATAAATACATCCTAGGGTATCAGTAGAATTTAACTTGGAAAGGAAGAGAGATGGAAGTTGAGAATTCTCCTTAGCCACACTATTTGATCTTACTGAAAATTCTTTGCAAAGGTAAAATGGCAGCACTGTTAAAATGGTGGATCCTGCATTGCCTTACTGATCTAACTCATACCCAGTCTTGGTGCCCTTCATAGCTGGCCCTGAAATAAATGCAATCTTTCCTCTCCACTCCACTCTCAAAGGAAAATGGCCATCTAAAGTCACAGAAATAAATCTTGTAAATATTGCAGCCCCAGATAGAATGAGCAGTGGCTATTTAAATACATCTGGGAATTGCAGTCCAAAAAAGTTACTTTTACCAGCAATTTTACAGGAGAAGAAGGAAATTGGAACTAAATGTGGAGACACATAAGCCTCATAAATTATTATTTTAAAATAATGTCAAATGTTTGGATGATTTAAAATATGCCAAATATGGAAGAAAAACAAAAATATAGAGAGAATTTAACCATTGAAGCCAAAGCAAAACACTGCACTTTAAATGTAGCTTTCTGTAGTGTGAGAGCTCCTTCATTGCGAACTACAATTCCCAAAATGCACTGTGAGAGAAGCTTGAGTTATACCAGCCTATGCCCAACAAAAATTCCCAAATATGGAGAAGGGTTGAATTTTGACAGTTGCTAATAGTTAAAACAATCTTCCTCTATCCTGCACAAAGAAGAGACAGGGAGAACCTAATGGTGAGGTAAGTTTGGAGCCTGCAGATGTTCGATTTAGATTTTGGCCAGATTTTGTTTTATACAGAAAGGAACACAGGATTGAACTCAAGACTGGTTGTTTCGAGAACAGGTTGGAATTTTTAAAAAAGGATTTGTTCTTTAAATAAAGCATACAACCATGGGAAGCAGAGAAGTTTGTAAAGTCAATGACATGCCAGTTTTCAGCTAGAAGAATTATAAAAAACACACACACACCCAACAACTGTTTCCAAATAGCAAGGAGGACACAGTATATTAGCCCATGGTTAAGTGAGATGGGCCAACCATACAATCTTATCCATACTTATGTGGATGCAGGATTCATTCAATACAATGGGACACATCTGAGTTAAACATGCAGAACACTGTAAATCCCTCTGAAGGACGATATAATTACCAGGCTGCAAACCTCCTTCAGCTAAATAAGTGAGACTTTAAAATGCTTAATATTGGATGGAGTAAACATTTTATTTGATGTTGAAAATGCAAATAGTACATAAATATAGATGTGCATAGAAAAGATTTTTGTATTTGTTTTGGATTCTTTCTGGGTGGCCTCTTATCATTTTTATTTTGTTTATATTTGATTATTAATTTTTGTACCAGCCCTTTCATTTGGGATGAAAGGGAAGCCTTGTTTGGGTAATTAACTTCTTGTTCCCTTATTCATTTTTTTCTAGCACAAAACTATATTTCAAAAATCCTATCTTCCTCCTCCAACAACACCCCACACCCCAAAAAATAAGAATACACTCCCCAAATGAAAATGACTAAAATAGGGAAAGATGGATTTGATGACTTCTCTTCCCCTATTTGGGTCAAGCAGGTACTAGCATGCAGGCCAGCCCTAATGAGAAAAAATAATCCAGTAAAAGAAATGGAGGGGGGCCCGACCTCATAGGAGAAAATATTCTGAAAGACATGGGGGATCCAGAGATAACCAAATGGGCTGCTTGTAATCCTAAAAAATATATTTTTTAAAAATACCCCCATTAAGAAAAAATGCAAAGAAAGAGAGGGGGGGGGTCACACAGGCCTGCTGGATAGAACCACAATCCAGGAGAATAACTGTGTGTTCCTTACCACATAAGGAACAATGGAAATATGGAATGAAAAAGCACTCAATAGGTTCCTAACCAATGCTTATAACGTTTCCCCTCCCCTTCCCGGACAAATTGATAGGCTGCTGAACAGTGCCTTTCAAATGCTACTGGATGAAAAATTTATCGGGTATTTTGACAGTCAAAGCGTGAAAACAGGGTTAAACAGACGCACCAAACAAATATGAAATATGTTTTTTTTTCTTTTTTCATAAATGCAAATCGTTCATGTTTTGGAAATTGTCTTGTAGAAGTCGATGAAAGCATTTGAAACCATGAAAGGCCCAACCCTATGCATATGTAAATAAGAAAATCTAAATAATCGTCTGTTATTTCCTTGATTTGTGGCATATTCACAGATAAATGTATTTATTATATTTTATGCTAGTCTGTTATTAGTTTTGTTAAAATCCCAGTTTTAAAATATGCATTTTCAAAGAAGAACCATTCTCACAATTTGATGCCAAACTGTTTTTAGTTTCATTTGTGGTTTCATTTTAAAGTACTGTATTCAGAATTTGGAACTTCAGGACTTCTCTTCTTTTGTTGTTAGCCGCTCTGGGTGGCGTTCAATCGCGCCAGAAGGGCAGGATATAAATAAACCAAATAAATAAATAAATAAATTTTGAATTAAATGGTGTGCTGTGGTCAATGAAGGATATTGTTACTGCAGTATACCACCCTCTTGCTCAGACCATAGGGCACCACAGTGTGAATCACCTCCCAAATAAGACAGGCAGGTGGGGGATGAAAATCAGCCCCTACTAAATTCTGTAGATTTTATTGAAAGCTATTTAAATATAGCTTCACCATTTCCAGTGCAATTAATGTAACTTAGGTGTGTGATTCCTTTTATTACATGCACATGAATTATTCAAAATAGTACATATTTTTTCAGAAAAGTTCCAATATTTTATATACATTCAGTCCATTTCAGCAGTCTGCATAGATACTGAGAATAATTGGCTTAAACTTTGTGGGACAATTTGCGAAGTGCCTTCAAAGCACACTAACCTATTTCCTTGCAACTGCTTTGAAAGTGTTCTGTTTCTAAATGCTTACAAAATAGAATCTTTAGAATGTTTTTGCTGGGCTATTTTAACATTTTAGCTTCTTCTTATTCGTCTTCACAGGATGTCATCACAGCTATTCTGACTTTGATGTGGTAGCTCTGAATTTTGTATTTCTTCCAAACATTATAAGGTTTTCCAGTCCCGATGTTCTTCTCCATCCTGCAGTTCTTTCCCCATACATTTTACCTTGAAGGATGGTCTATGTTTTCTTCATATCTCATGACGTGAATGAAAGTACAAAATTTCATTCATGTGTATAAATGACTTCTAGTCCATAGACCAGGGGTTCCCAACCCATGGCCCGTGGGCCAAATCTGGCCCTCTGCACCAAATCATCCAGCCCATGCCACCCTTGCCGCTTCCAGAAGCGGAAGTAAAATGTGCCCGTGCATCCACAAAACACCACCATAAATGACCTGCGTCTATCATGAATGTGTTTATGACAGCCACGGGTCATTTATGGCGGCATTTTGCGCATGCGCAGGTGCATTTTACTTCCACTTCCGGGTGGGAGGAACCACATGACTGGCCTGCTCAACCATATGACCGGCCCGTGGCCCGAAAAGGTTGGGAACTCCTGCCATAGACTGTAAAATGAAGGAATATTTTGTTCTTTTGAAAAAGAAACTGGTCTGAAGAAGTAAAGTGAGAAATTATAAAAATTGATAATTTGGAAGAAATGGAAACATTTTTTGTTTTGTTTGAGGCAATCAATTGGATAAATACAGTGTTGAAATTTTAAAAGCTTCTTCTCATTGCTGAACATTAGAACTCATTTCCACATGGGACTTTTAATATATCCTAGTATATAGACCAAGGGTAATTGGAAATACACGCACTGCAACAAGGCTTCAAGAGCAAAATCGCCTCAGACTTTAATCCAGCTTGGAACAACACCCGGTCACAGGGCCACTGCGATGGGGGTGGGCAGTCTCTCGGTAACTCCTCACCTCTTCTGTGTTAGTGGGCTGTTAATTTGGAGATTAGTGGCATAAGACGCTTGCCTTGAGCTGGAAGGAGCAAGGCCACTGAACTACGTCTGAAGAAGAAGAAAAAAGAAATAGGCATGGCTTCTTGTGTTGACAAAGAAAAGCAGAAAGATTGGAATCCTCAAAATGAGAAGGATATGCCAGAGTAAAACGAGAAGCTCACAGGGCAGGTACAAATCATGGATTTATGCTTCTCATCCTCCCTATGTCTCCTGGAATTGATTGATTGAATGAATGAATGAATGACATTTATATCCCACCCATCTGGTAACAAGGCATTTAGAAAATCAGTAAAAACCTACTTATCCCAAAAGATTTCCCCCTGAATGTTACTGGCTACCACTTTGCTCCATGTTATTTACCTTATTATTAAATATTTTTGCAGCACATGAGATAAATTGTGGTGGGGTACCTTGGGTTTCTTGTTGCACTATATCTGATTGTTTGTTTAATTTTGATGTATTATCTTATTGTTTTAATTGTTTGTAAGATGCCCAGAGAATGTGATGTTCTATTGTCTTTGACTAGTGGAATATTAGGGTTGTCTAGTTTGATGGTAAGGTTGCATACCTTTATTCATTGATGATACTACGGGATCAGAATTAAGCACTGCCTGTGATGAGTGCATGTTTACAATATACAGATATATATTTTTAGTAGACAGGTGGAATTAATTCAAAAGAATTACGTCCCACCCTTTTTGCTATTGACACTGAAGTGTATGTAGCCTATGCAACTGTATTTTGATACTCTATATATCTCACTGTCGTTGTCCTTTGGTTTTGTGGGTTGATAATAGTAAAGACCTTGGAGGGCTGTGATATCCAACTGATTGCAGTACTAATAACTAAGAGTTTTTCCACACATCCCATAGCAAAAGGTTGTGTAGGAATTATCGTTTCTACTTGGTGACTGTGTATTGGTTAATCAGACAACATGTTCAGGTAGAAAACTGTTCTAGCAAAACAAAAAAAGCACCTAAAGTTGTGAGCAGACAGAAATAAAGGATCCTTAAATCACACTGGAAAACAACCCTTCAGTCCTTACAGGAACCACCCCATACCAACCCTCAAAAGAGAGTAGCCCTGTCGCTAGATCAAAGAGGTCTAGTTTGGGAAAGGAGCAAGGTTATAAACAGGTTTGCCATCCCCTGTGTGTCATGTGATCACCAGAAAATAGCTCGCAGTAGATTATGGTATAAACAGTTCAAAATGCAAGCAAGCTATTTCTCCATTGGGTCGCTCCCTAAGCAAAGAAAAGCAAATTACTGAATCAGAAAGAAAACAGTAAGTAAATATCATGTGCCTGTCTGTGTGTTTGACCACTGGCCAAGTTTGGGTAAGCCAGCTAATCCAGGACAAGGCTTTCCTTAAGCAAGAGTGTATCAATTAACCAGAGCATGGAAAGTTATTTTTAAAAATAATTAGTTATAATTAGAGTTCCAAAGCCTTGCAAAGTATGTAGTGTTACACTTTTCAAAAATCAACTATTTACTTTCCCCTACTATTTATTATGACTTATCTATTAAGAGATGTTATTTATCATAGTGCTCTTGCTTTCTACATTTAAATATATAACTATGGACTACAGGGATTCTTGGAGAAAAATAAACCATAGTAAGACAGACATATTCCTACTTATTTAATAGAAATGAGGGGGGGGGATTGTTCTTTCTAGTGTCGTTTACCTAATACAATTTTCAGATTCACTACGGTTGACTAAAATGTTAATAATGGAAAAGGACAACTTTTCTCTACTTCGTCCTAGACAACAGTGGTGGGATTCAACAGGTTCGCACCAGTTCATCAGAACCGGTAGCAGAAATTTTGGCTGGCCCTGCTCATCCAAATTTTGAAATAAAGTACACTAAAACCCCTACTTACGTAAAAAGTCTGTTCCGTAGCTTTTTATATAAATCGGTTTTTTACTTAACTCAAAGCACACCCATAGGAAACATGAATTTTTACATAACTCAAAGCAAACCCATAGGAAAAATGAATTTTACATAACTTGAAGCAAACCAATAGGAAAAAATGAATTTTTTACTTAACTCGAAGCAAACCCATAGGAAAATGATATTTATGTAAATCTAAACAACCCCATAGGAATAATTGAATTTTTTACATAACTCGAAGCAAACCCATAGAAAAAATGATTATTTTTTTTACATAACTCAAAGCAAACCCATAGGAAATTGTGTTATGTAAATTGGGACATAGTTTTAGTGCAAAAATCATTATTTAAGTCAAATTTTATGTAACTCGAGGCATATGTAAGTCGGTTGCCTTCTGAGGGACCATGGATTACGGTACCAATGGCAAAATTACCGTACTTGCCGTATAGGCCGGAAGTGGGCAGAGTCAAGTCTGGAGTGGGCGGATTCAAGGCCAGAAGTGGGTGGAGTCAAAGCTGAAAGTAGGTGGAGTTAAGGCCTCTCCCTTGCCACAAGCAAAAAGCCACAGCGGCCTCTGGTGGCAGGAGGAAAAACTGCAGCTTTATGGGAAATTAATAATACGGGGAAATACAGGGTTTTCCTGGCCAATACGGGATACTAACTTGACAGCTATGCTCAAATTACTGTATTTTTTCCATACCGTTACTGTACACCGTACGGAGGGCTAAATAACCGTATGAAACAGTAATTACCATACAGGCTGGCAACCCACAAGGCTTTCTCCCTAGCCACACTGACTATACCATGTCCACAGAGTAGTTAGTAAAAAAAAATTGAATCCCACCATTGCTAGACAATATACATTTTTAGCAAGAAGCCACACTAGCAAAATAATGAAATCATAGGGAACGTCTTTTTAAAGAGCAGTGCATCTATGGTTTACTTCTTACAGCAGTTTGTGTTGTCTTTTTTCAAAGGTTGTTTGAAGGAGGCAATTTCTTCATCTGTTCATATGGTGACTGTCAGAGGGCTGCTTCATATGTGTACATTGGTATCTAATCTTTCCTCACATGGTGACTTTTCACCAGAAAGGTTAGAGCTGAATGCATAAACAAGGGATGCATCTACATTAGTGCCTGGGAGTAAACTAGTTTTATACAATTAATCCAACCGAACTTTCCACCCCAAAGGCCAAATCAGCCATTAATCATGAATGCAATCTTGACTTTAGTAGCCAAACTCTTGCTGGCCTGTGAGTGTGTATAAGAAGAATTATGTTACATTGCCGCAACTAATTAATGAGGTACATACTAGGTGTACTTCCAGTTGTGCTCTGCTTGCATGCCCAGCATCTGAACAATTTGCTGCCACATATTCCATGATTCTACTTTCTTGTGTGTAAAATCCCAACAGAATTTTAACTGGCATACAAAAGCGAGCAGGCAGAAAGATGAGTGCTCAACCAGTAGTATCAGATGGTTTGCATAGGAAAATCAACCGGCATGGTGGAGAAAAAGCCAAACAAATATGACGTCTCGCCAGATTGGACCTATGAAACAACTCATCCTAAAATGGGAAGACTTTTCTTGGGCAAAGCTGTTCTGTATTTCACTTCTTACCTGTCAGTGTTAGTATTTCTTGTGCCCCAAATAACCCCTTTTAATCTTGCCATGCCAATTTTTCTCAGCCTTTGATATTTTATGACTCGCATAAAGAACCTGGGTCCTACACTGAGAGAAACAAAACACTCATTTTTAATTGGAAAAGGGTATTTTTATGTTTCCATGCATTTTGTTATTACAGTCACAATTTACAGTACATTTTAAAGACATGAAAAAATTGCAAAAGTGTTGTCTGGTTGCAGAAGGAAAGGCAATTGTCCCTTTCAGACTTTCACTCCTTGCCTGCAACATACAAAAGAGTTAATGAAAAACCGTTTTGCAAAGGCTGGCAGTTCTCCATGGTTGCTAGGATGCCATGGCCCGCACTCAAGAAAGGATCAGCTAATTAAAGATTGTTCTGATGATGAAATGCTTCTATCCTTGTCCTCCATTGGTTGATGGTATTGTCCCTCCAGTCCCTCTAAGACTTAGAGTCTAAGTAATAGAATATCCAAGCAGAATTCTTGTATTAATGGGATATTTTCTTCTGGTTCATCTTAGGTATATTCATAAATTTATAAACCTAGTTATTTGGTGGCTAAGTGCCTCAAGGAAAATTAGGTTAGGGCAGGGATTCGCAACCTACGGCCAGTGGGCTGAATCTGGCCCACAGTATCAATTAATCCAGCTCACAGTGAGGACTCCGCTACCGCCAGTGGAAGTGCCTCTGGCCCACTCTGGCCTGTCTGAGGGGGCATGGTCCGGCCCACGGCATGAAAAGGTTGCGAACCCCTGGTTTAGGGTTTTCTTCAGGCTGAAGCTGGTTCCATTTTGAAAGGAATCAAGTAAAAAAGTGTCTGTGGAGAATTAATAGTGTTCAACTAGGAGAAACAACAGATGCTTGTAGCACCGTTGTTGTTATGTGCCATCAAACCTCCAATTTATAGAATCCAAATACCCTCCCAAATGTCATTTACAGCTCACCTCAGATCTTGAAAACTCACATTTGCTCTTTAGCTTTTGCTATCGTTATAACTTTTCCCAGTCAGTCTTGTCTTCTTGTGAGTATTGCACTCACACTTTTTTTTAAAATAAAGCCATATTTTATTTCCCTGTTTTCAAAACAGACTACTTTAGAGCTTATTGCAGGCACAGAAATTATTGCTACCTGTATCTGGAGAATCTCAGCCTTCACTGTAATTTGAAAAACAAAGTCAGAATAACTTTCTACCCCTTAAGCCTGTTTTACTTGAAAGCATTGTGTACTCACTTCCCCATTTTAAGCTGCAATACTATAAAGTACATCCTGAGAATCTCAGCCTTATATATACTGTATCTGCTTACCTGTGAATAAGTCCCATTGAACCTGGTAGGATTTTGTATGCAAGTAGACAGGTATAGCATTACATTGCGCGGCAGAAAAGCCATGTTTCTCCTCCCTGATGAAACCTATTGCCTCTAAAGTGCTGGAGGAAAATTGGATAGAGACAAAACGCGTATTAGATTTCTAATTCATTAACTGTCTTGGGGCACATAGTTTACTTCCCAGCCCAAAGGATTGGGGGGAGGAGTAGATGGCCATAGACAAGAAAGCTGACTCTCAACATCCCCTCTTCCTTTCAGCTGCCAGGAGAACATGTGTTTGATGGGGAAAGGTTTCTGTGGGACTTAAGTCAAGGCTCACTGTATTTTCTGTAGAGAAAATATTCCATCCTCCTTGAGAGAAGAATTCTGCAGTTCTTCTTTTCTTTCATGTCCAGATCTAACTTTGGACTGCCAAAATAAAGCCACTTTCTTGGCTTTGTCGTTGGCCAAAATTAAATCTTTATTCCTGCATGTTTCTGGTAGAAGTCGGCAGACCAGCAAATGACCCAGATTCTGCATCTCTTCACATTCACGGAGCATGTTGTTATCTGCCAACAATGCCCACTTGAGCATGTTGGTCTTACATTTAGGCACTCCGACCCTCAGCCTGTTCAGGGTTCTCCAAGTGACATACAGAGGTTCTAGTTCAGGGGTTCCCAACTTAAGTCCTGTGGGCCAGATCCAGCCCATGGCACAATTTCATGTGCCCCCCCAGCCCTCCAAGGGCATTCGAGAAACAAATGGCCACTCCCTTTGAAGCTGTTGGGACAAAATGGCCATCCCCATCCTGCAGTTAGGGCAAAATGGCCATCCGGCCCTCAAAGCTGACTGGGTGAGCATGACCTGGCCCCCGGCTTGAAAAGGTTGGGAACCCTTGGTCTCGTTCCTCAGCCATATCCTCCTTTAATGTTATTCTTTGTCCAGTGAGCAACTTCCTCTATCTTCTAATTTGGTTTTGAACTTTTGCTCTTGCGTACCCTCAAGAATGTTTGTTCTTGCCATAAAGCTCCTCCTGGATCTGAGCCGGTGGACGTGAGGCTCATATCCATTCAGGGAATGTAAAGGGTCAGTCACTTATGTTAGTTCTCTTGACATCAGCTGCTGCTTCTCTCCTTATCTTCTGAATTATGCATTATTATATGCAGTTCCTCTGAATTATACATACAAAGCACATTTGTGTAGTTGTGCACATTTTGCATAATTCATAGCATGTCTGCATGGTGAGCAAAAATATGAAAGACAGTGAATCTCCCCACCTCCACCCCAACCTTACTCAGTCTTCCTCAGCTTGGCTTTTGAAATACCATCAACCACTATCCAAACACATTCAAGTGCATCTACATAACCTTACATAGTTTGAAAAGGAAGGGGGAAAAGAGAAAAGTCTGAGGTTCTCAGGATGTACTTTATTCAGAATTTCTCAGGCTAGTTTGACAGCAGGGAAAGTGAGACTGCGGTGGCTCAATGGTTAAGAAGCTAACCTTGTTAGCTGGAAGGCAGCAAGTTGGCCGTTCAAGACCCAGGTACTGCATGATGGGTTGAGCACCCATCTCTGTCCCAGCCATATCTGTCAAGTTGCGGCGGTGAAAAAACAGGAAGCACAGCTGTGTTTGACAGGTGCGCATGCGCGAAAGGGGTTTGACAGGTGTGCATGTGCATGTGCACTGCTGCAATAACCCCTTCGCGCATGCACACCACTTCCTCTGATGGGCGCGCATGTGCAGTAACCCCATTTCTGGCCATTCAAATACGGGATGGCCACGGAAAGGACCGGGAAAGGGGTGAAATATGGGCTTTCCCAGCCAATACAGGATACTTGACAGGTATGGTCACAGCGCCTGCCAACCTAGCAGTTCAAAAGCAAGAAATTGCAAGTAGATAAATAGGGACCACTTCGGTGGGAAAAGTTCTTGGGGACATGAAAGGAGCCTCATCCGGTTGTCCCCTGAGCGGAGTTCCTCCAGCAAAAATCTTTTCAACCCAGAAAGCACCTCTGTGTGCTTCTGACAGCAGGGAATGCAGCCTTGGTGATAATGACTATTTTTGCAGCTTTGATGAAATTGGAGGGGATTCACAAGGACGGTTAGTAGGTCATCTGGTAGATATGCTTGCTAGTACCACTGAGTTCTGGGAACTATACCCTGGCTAATATAAAGGTACTGGCTCCATTTTAGAAGAATTTGCTGTGCTTACGCTTAATGTCCGCCTCACTGTCAAAATCAAGGGTCACTTAACATTCTTGTGTGCGCTTGGTTCACTTTATCAATAAACGGGATATCAAAACTGTTTTCCTTTGTTACAGCAGCTCTGCTCGCATATTGAACTGCCAGCACTGTGAGAGAGGACAATACAACTGATAAGGCTATACGGAAGCACGATGAGAATAATGCTAATTAGTGTAACATGATGGGGAAAAGATTCTTGTCTATATGACTCAAATAGTCCATTACATTTCACCGCAACTACTGGAATCAGTACTCAGAGCTAACACTCAGGGCTGAGTCACATGAAATGGGTTATAAATACTTCAGCATTTGTATATCAGAAGAGAAACAGAACAAAAAGAAAGTTAAAATAAAATAAAGATGGCAAAAAACATTGCAGGACTTTGATGACTAACTGCCATATCTTTATGTTAGCGTTCGTGGACCAAGTCCATTTCGTCCGATATCATCAGTGTTTCCAAATTTAAGAAAAGAATTAGTAATAGCAATTACACTTATATACTACTTCATAGTGCTTAGTGCACTCTCTGAGCTGTTCATAAGGTAATTAATTAGTAATAATAATAATTTGTGTCAGAAATTATTCTGGGTACAAAGGATTTTTGCGGAAGAAATTCCGCTCAGGGAATACCTAAATGAGGCTCCTTTCATTTCCCCAAGAGCTGGGACAGAGATGGGCGCTCAATCCATCATGCATTACCCGGGTCTTGAACTGCTGACTTGCCAGCCTTCCAGCTTACAAGGTGAGCTTCTTAACCAGTGTTTTGCCCCCAACATGCTCAATTCTCATTTTACTGACCTTGGAAGGATGGAAGCCTGAGTCAACTTTGTGCCTAGTCAGGATCAAACTTAATGCAATAATGAATTAATGCAGTTGTTAGAGGTGACTCAGTGCAACTCAGTTTATGCAGAAGAAGATGTACTTCTTTGCAGTGGGAAAGTAGAGTGAAAGAGAGAGAGGATCTCCTTGGGTTTCCCTACCTATCCTTTACCTGTTTTAACCTGTGCTGACCTTTCTTCCACCTTAGACTGCTGTTCTTAGGGTGGCTGATATCACTTCCCTCTTATATCTTCTACATGTCCCTGCAAGGAAGCAACATCTTGCTTTTGTTCTCTAGAGATGAAAAGGGCATCTTGGAATTGCCAGTTTAGGTCGCCAGAACTAGGACTTCTATCCCCTTTCCTATCACAACTGTATTTATCTAAGAAATACAAGCTTGCTTATTTTCTGAGAAAGATGTGTGGATGTCATTCTTTTACAAAGGTGGAAGCAACCTCAAGTAATCATTCCAAGTTTCAAAGGGCTGAACCCACAAGTTAATGCTACTCCCATAAGATTATGTACTAATGTTTGAACAGCAATCACCAACAGTGTATTTTCCAAATTGGGAAATCCACTAACCAATTTGCTTTTATGTCACAGGCAGAAGGACTGTATAACTTGTCTAGTTACTTTAAGTTGAACTGCTCTGATGTCACCTAATACTTGGGCCTAGATCAGTGAGTGGTAGATAGATTTTGAAAATTTTAGGATTGGAACTTAAAAAACAATTAGATTTTTTAAAAATGTGAGTGTTGCCAAATATTATTATTATCTCTGAAGTCCAAGAGCACCTGGGGACCCAAAGTTGAGAAGCACTGCACTAAACTATCCAGCCAGCTACAGACACATGTTAGTTGCTGATAATAGTAAGTGATTACTATAGACCAAGATCCCTTCATGTGCAAATCTGCCATCATGTCAGTAACCAGGGCTTCCTAGTCAAATCCTGTTTACACAATATATTTCAGAATAAATTATAGCCATTGACTCTGGAAGATATTTTAGTCCAGTGGGCAGAGAATTAGAAATGGATCGGTGACAGAGCACATAATTTTCATGGAGCAGTTCCCTGGATTGTTCCTTAGTTAGAAAAGACTCTTATCCAAAACCCCAAAGAGCTGCTGCCCATTTAAGTAGACAATATGAGGTTAGATGAATCAATAGTCTGACTCCGTATAAAAAAGTTTCCATGTCCCCTAATGTCAGTTTAAATTTTTCTACTGCCACATTTTCAGGATAGAAACATACATTACAGGTAAACCATCCTTAGAAAGCACCTTAGTGCTGCTGCTTCTTCTGCATCTAGATCCAGTGGTGGGATTCAGCGGATTTGCTCCAGTTCGCCAAAACTGGTAGCAGAAATTCCGGCTGGCTTCGCTCATCCAAGTTGTGAAATAAAGTACATAGTCCTAATTCAGGTGCAACGCAGGGCTTTTCCCCTGGCCACGCCTACCATACCACACCCACAGAGTAAGAACTAAAAAAATGAATCCCAATCTCACAGACGTGAGAAATGAATCTCACAGACGTGAAACTGCCAAAATGAAGGCACCTTTTGGTGATTTCATTCTGCAGTTCCCTCCGCCAGACCTAGTGTGCTGTAGGGGTGTGATGCAGTGCTGGAGAAATCAAACATTACAGGAATCCTTTATGGAAGTCCTGAAGACCAATCCAAAATAGAAAAAAGTTATTTGCAAACCGTGGGAGGTCAGAGCAGTTAATTCTGTGACACACAGAATCAACATCTAAGGATTTTTATTTTCTAATGATAGGTTTTTTCTAATGATGGTTCTTTTTCTAGAAGACAGCCTTAGTTTCACATCTGTAAAATGGAAACATGCATTACCACTATCACAGGTAGAGGTGTAGACAGTGTATTCTTTTGCCCATAGCTTAGAAAAGTTACTTTTTGAGCTGCCATTGCCAGAATCTCCATCTACTATGGACGGTGCCTATACTGGCTGGAGTATCCTGGGAAGTATAGTCCAAAAAAGTAACCATTCTAACTATTTTACACACTATTAGTAGGGGTTGCAATTTCATTGGAAGACATTTCAAAAGCCAATTGTCTTCTATTTGTCATAGAACAGACTTTTTAATGCTGGAAGCAACTTAATGAATTTCCTTTTAGAATAGTTCATACAATGTGACCTAGTCACTTGAACAGAAACCATCAGAAAGTCCACCCACCTCCAGGGACATACACAACTAATACAACACCACACCACTGGCAAAATGTTATGGGGCAGGTGGTGGCCTGCTTTTTATCTTGGTGGGTTACAGATTACAGACATTAGCTGCTGTATATTTCCTGCTCTGAGATCCCGCCATGTCACTGACATAGATTTTCCTAATTTGCACTTCCAGAGGAGCTGGATTATAACTCCCATCATCCCCAGCCAGCAGGACCTCAATTTTTGGGGGAGACTGAATAAAATGCTATCCCAGTCCTAGAATGACGTAGCTCTTTCTATGGGAGAGGAGGTAGGTATCCTGGGTACAGTTAGAGTAGCTTTTACTCTGATAATGCTCACCCAATACACGTAGTCCAGGACTGGGAATACATGCTTTAGTGGTTTTCCCCTCTGACTTTTAATTTTCCTCCCATTTGGCGAGAACAATAAAAACACATAAAAGTTACAAAACACGAGCATCATTCACTTTTGTTTTGTTTTGTGAACAGTGTTTTGTATGCAGGTTCTTTGATCAGCCACTTCTCACGTGACCATGTTGGTCTGTTTTGCCTTTGCTCTTTTTCTGTACAGGAGACCATATTAGGAATTCTGTGACCCCAAAGTCTGGGGGGCAACTCTGCATCCCTAAAGAGGAAAGACAACAACTCTTGCTCATTTATTTCTCCTAATCTTTGGTTCACGGCAGTGGGCCAGACAAGGAGGAAAGCAGCTTTAAGAGGTTTTATCCTGTCTGGAACTGCCATTTGTTTGCTGCTTTGGTCTTTTGAGAGACTCCTGAGTCTGACAGGAGGACCCTTTAAGACTTTCTCTCTTATAAGATTGATGTAACTGTGGAAGCACGCTTCCTATTAAGGTGACCATTTATCCTCTAAAGAAGGCAGTCCTCTACTGGAAATATACTGTGAGTAGATTCTTCTCTCTATTTGAGCAGATGCCAGATTACAGTCCTCTTCTCGAGGACTGATTACAGATTACAGTACTTTTCTTGACAACCTTCTGTTTTTCCATCCACCAATCCTCTGTGGATAAACATTTGTCTAGTGAGCAATGACGGGATTAGAAAAGATAATCAACTGTAAGGATGTGTCACTGGAGACCAAGACCATGACCATTCACACTCTTGTATTCCCAGTCACTATGCAGGGGTGTGAAAGCTGGACGGTAAAGAAAACTGACAAGAATGTTTTTTAACTCATTTAAAATATTGTAATGGAAGAGAGCTTTACAAGGATTGCAAGGAAATCAAATCAGTCAATCCTGAGCAGAGTTGCCATATGTCCTGATTTCCCGGGATTTTCCCGGGTTGAAGCAGTCCCGGCCGGTTCAAGAAAATTCATGTAAAAATCCCGGAAACAAAGGGTTAATTTCATAGAGTCGGTATTCCTAGAGAGGGAGGACAGAAAGTGAAGAGTTGTCCATTGCAAAATAAGTCCCTTCCTGTCTTCTGCTTTTCTCCTTCCGGAGGAAAACAGAAGCTCCATGGGCTGTATTGCCATTCTGAGCCCCTCCTTAGAACTTTCTTCCAAGGGATCCTCGTGTGGGGTTTGAGGGTGAGTCTACATCAATGGGTGTGGGTGTGTGAAGGGGAGGGGGTGACCTCAGGGGGAGGAAGGGTGGTTTAAAGAGTGGCCCAAGAAATTTTAAAAAGGTAAAGATCCCCCTTGCTCGAAAGCCAGTCGTATCCAACCCTAGGGTTCAGTGGTCATTTCTGCTTCATAGCTGAAGAGCCAGTGCTGCTTGCATCTGCAGATGTTTCCATGGTCATGTGGCAGGCATGACTAGACACCGGAGTGCATGGAATGCTGTTTACCTTCCTACCAAAGTGGTCCCTATTTATCTACAGTACTTGCAATTTCTTGCTTTCAAACTGCTAGGTTGGCAGGAGCTGAGGCAGAGATGGGAAAAGAAATAAAAATAGAACCATCAGGAATCATCTTTTGCAAGAAGAATCATATGGGAAACCACCTCTTGACTACAGTTTTTTTTAAACTGATGGTGACTGCCCGCCCTGGATGGGGATTCTGTGGGGTCTTAGAGCTGCGGTCTCTGTGACACATGCACAGTTTGAAGAATGCAATGATGTCACATGGCTGTCCCGGTTTGGTGGGAGAGAATTATGGCAACCCTAATCCTGAAGGAAATCAACCCTGACTGCTCCTTGGAAGAACAAATACTGAAGCTGAAGTTCAAGTACTTTGGTCACCAAATGAGAAGAGAGGATTCACTAGAGAAGACCGAGATGCTAGGAAAGATAGACAGCATCATTGACATGGTGGGCGTGGATCCATGGGGTCCAGAGGATGGTGGATGACAGAGGAACCTGGTGTGCTGTGGTCCATGAGTTTGCAAAGAGTCAGACTCGACTATGCAACTGAACAACAATAACAACAAAAGTTAACAAAAACATTAATATAGATGTTGGCACCAGCATAAATAGATTTAGGCTTTTAAATTTTATTCATTTCACCTAGGGAGGAACTCTTCAAAGAGTGCTATAAAAACCTCAGGTGTTAAATGCTTCTTAAAGGTCTGAAGGGAAGGGTCATGACATAATCTACTGTAGAGGGCATTCTCTAGAGAAGGTGCCATGATGATGATGATGACTTTGTCTCTAATTGCATGCTATTTGTTAGAGGATATTACATTTCTCACTCTAATTAGTCAACTTAGGCCAGGACTGCCCAAACTTTTCGAGCCATGGGCTGGTCACGTGGCTCAGCGGGCCACTCACGTGGTTCAGTGGGCTGGACACATGGTTCCTCCCACTGGAAGCAAAACACGCCTTGCAATCTATTTTGCAACAGGATGAGATAGATTTTAAGCTGCCATTTTCTCTGCTTAAAGCAGAGGTGCCCAAACTATGACCCTGACGCTTCTGCTTCTGGGAGCAATGAGGGTGGCGAAGGCTGGATGAATTGGCATCGGGAGCCGGATCTGGCCTGCAGTCCATAGTTTGGGCACCCCTCACTTAGGCCAACATGATATGAGTTAGATGGATACAAGTTAGATGGGGGTGTTTTTCCCTTCCAGATTCTAAAGAAATCTGAAGCTCCTCAGAATGGTTTCAAGGCAGCTCCCTGGCCAACTTGGCCCTTCCATTTGCCTTCCAGGAATCAGATCTTCCAAGCCAACTCATTTCATGCAGATGGTGGTACTGATAGTGCCAGCATTCCTGTATAACCCAGCAACCTAACAAAGAGTGGATTGTCCTCCCCATTGCCTTGTTGTCTCTCTCCTTGGAGTAACGGAGTTCTCCCCCCACCCCTCACTGGGCCTGGCTCTTACAAAAGGAGCAAGGAGATCTTGGCAGAGTGGATCTCCCCACCACCACCACCATCTCAGGTCAAATGCTGCTGAGAGTGAAAGATGTTGGCATCTGGATCTTGTCCAGCCTTTGGCTTTTGTTTCAGGGCATTTTCCCTCTTAGCACAGTTCAGTCCTTGTGCTTCAGGGCTCACATGATAAAATATTTGCATAGCAGTATTATACGACAGGGGGAGAAAGAGAGAGACTTCCCTCCTGTTCTTACTAAGTGCTGCAGATCAGTGCTAAGCATGAAGCAAGAAATGGCATGCACTCTGTCTCTCTTCAGTCCAAAGCATCCTTCTGGCTCAGCTGTTTTCTGCTTGCTCATCTTTCATGCACAGCAAAACATTACGCATATACCTTATTGTTTTAGGGCCCAGTGAGTTCCACCAAGGAGAGTGGGAAAGCATGCTCTCCTTCCCTTTCTAGGTTTCCTGGGCATTCAAAGTGTAGCCTACTGATAGATGCAAGCCAAGGCCTTGTTCTGGGGAAGCTACTAAGGGAATAGGAGGCTGAATGGAGTATTCAGAAAAAGCCAGCAGTGACACTACTGCCTCATTCCTTTGCTCCAACCCTACAGTTCTTGGGGACGTTCCTTTTTTCAATGGCAGCGCTCAGAAAACCCCAGTCAGTGTAGCCAGCTTGAGACGGTAGGGCTGCAGTGGTTTAGTGGTTAAGATGCTGAGCTTGATGGTTGGAAGGTTGGTAGGTCAGCAGTTTGAGACCTGAGAGCTGCACAGTGGAGTCCGTTCCCATTGTCTCTCCCAGCTCCAGCCAACCCAGCAGTTTGGAATCAAGAAATTGCTAGTAGATAAATAGCTACCAACCGGGTGGGGAAAGTAACAGCATTCTGTGTAGGTGTGTGTAGGTGTGTAAATTGGTGGACAAATCTCAGGGTGGCCAGCACTAGAAGAGAAGAAGTTTGGATTTTATATGCGAGATGGTTTTAAAGCTGTGGACCTATCTCCCCTCATTCATTGCCAGCTAACACTGGGGCTCGGGCGCACCACAAAAAGCATTCCTATCAGTGTTCCAGAAGGGCTGTTAGCTTAGTGGTTAAGACGCTAGGCTTGACAACCAGATAGTCAGCAGGACAGCAGTTTGAGACTCGAGTACTGCACAATAGAGTGAGTGCCCGCCTGTCCCAGTTCCTGCCAACCTAGTAGTTTGAAAGCAATAAATTGCAAATAAATAGGTATCGCTTCGGCAGGAAAGGTAACAGCATTCTGTTCGCTCTGGCATCTAGTCATGCCTGCGACATGAGCACGGAAATGCCTGCAGACACAGACAGTGCTGGTTCTTTGGTTGTAGATGTAGATGAGTGCCACTCCCTGGAGCTGGACACAACTGGCTTTTGAGAAAGGGTGAACTTTACCGTTACTATCTCTGTTGTTCCAAAGAATGTCAAGTTCCTGCATCCATCAGCCTCTCCCCAGCCATCCCTTCTTGCTCCTGGCTTTTCATTGTGCCAACACTGCTCCTATGGTTAGAGCGAGGCTAGCAGTACAGCAGTGGTTCCCAATGTGGGGCACACGTCCCACAGGGAGGGACTTCAATTTCCAGAAGCCTAAGTCAGCACATTGGCTGATCAGTGCTTTGGGGAATTGACTTAGGCTTCTGGGAATTGAAGCCCAAAAACCAAAGGTTGGGAAACACTGCAATAGAGCATTAGCATCAGAACTCATGGACTTTCTTGATGCACATGTCCTGACAGTAGTGCCATGCAACCTGGGAAATATTTCTCCTTTCCTAATCTTTATGTGCTCGCATCTGTGACATCAATCCCCAGTCTAGGTTTTGGCCTTGAAATCTCAGGTAATGAGATGCTGGCGACTCTAGGTTCCTGTGTGTAATATATGTATCACTGTGTTGCCCACACTCAAGCACTATGCCAGCCACTTGTGCCTCAACCACTCTCTCATACATCATCATAACCTTTTGCTTAGGGGATCAAGCCAGTGAAGCAGCTGATGAGCATGCCAGTAGCCATTAGCTTCTGTCACTTTTATGCTCTCCTTTGTGACTAATGGAACAGATGCATCCTCCTCATCTCATTACCCACCTCTTGCAAGGGTTATTGGCGTGCTAAGAAGCAGCTGCTGCCAAATAAAATGACCCCAGTGGGCTGTAGGTTGTTAGAGTGGCTGGTTACAGGTAGCAACTGGCCACCTGCTAAAGGACTCCAGAAATGTATCAAGGCTCAAGATAGTTTCTGGGATCTATTGCACTCATTGTAAGAAAAATCTAGGGTTATCTCTCTCTTTCTGTGTACAGTAACAGGGAACCAAACATCATTCCTGACTCCAGACTGCCAAGTAATGTGTGTTTTCAACCACCAGATTCTTACATTCACCCAGCACTTGTTTAGGTATAAATTTTAAAACTTAAGCCATATAATCTGACAGGTAACGTGAGTAAGACAAATAGGTGTCTTGTTGTATTCTCATTCAATTACAGCTGTTACCACACAATTTCCCCATGTCATTAGAGAAGGGGCACCTGTTTTATCATTTCAAGAACCTGCTTGGTGGAGCTTTTTCCAACATGGGAAAAAATTATTTGTTGCTAGGTCTGTTAGGAAGTTGGCACATCAGTCCATGCGTAGCTTGTCTTAGCTCTTCAAAGCTGCATTAGCAATTAAGTCTTTACCTTCTGTATTGGAAAGACAGAACATCCTGGGATAGTAGTAGGAATATAGAAACAAGAGGGAGCTTCTAAAGTAAATCATGGAGACATCCTATCACGAGACGTAATTGTATTGTTAAAAAAATCCAGCCTATCAAAGTGGTTGTGCTTTAGTTTACCCTCTTCCCCCACTCCCTTTCCTTCTCTAGATTCCTAGAGGAAGTTCTGATAACATTCTTGCAGTTGCATTAAAAACCACGATGTCATCAGCTCCAGCTTGGCTCAAATGTCTTTTCTTCCTACAGCTTCTCAAGGTCATCCATTTAAGTAGGATTCCCCTAAAACAGGTGGGGAATAGATGGGCATATTCCTCTACATGTTAGGTAAAGGTAAAGATCGTCTTTTGTTGTGTTTTGGGATCAAGGAGACAGCGGAGGCTTGATTCATGAAGAGGCATAGGGCAAGATAGCCCGGACAGAGTTTATTAGGAATAACAGGACAAAGAAATTCCAGAGAACAGTATGCAATATATCCCTATTGGTTACCTGCGATAGCATAAGGTTACATAATTGGCTAAATATCAGCATGCCTGCCTCGTGCACACCTTGCTGATTGGTCAGACAGCTACGTGTTGGCTAACTGACTGCGTGCCATCCCTGGGTATAGTAGGGAGGGCCAGAAGGCCTTGAGTAATGGTCAGAGGCCCAAACTGGGGGCCTCTAAGTTACGGCATAAACAGATGAGGCAGGAGAACGATCACCCACGATTTATGACCATAGTTTGCCAATAGCCACAGCGATCGTGCTGTGAACATCCTCACATCTTCCCCCTCCTGTTTTTAAGAAGCTTATAAGCATAATAAATTTGGTCCTTGCGTGCACGAGGCATCAAGCGAAATCCTTGCAGGCAGGTGGCTAGCAACGAAGGTATGCATTGAATAAAGCAACAGGCAGTTATCAGAATGGCAAGAATAATTAAACCATACTGCAGAATGGTCCGTACCCAAGCTCCGTTGGGAAGCCAGGACCAAAGAGTGCTCCACCACGAAGGCAGAGGATTTTGCTTAATATCAGAAACAATTTTGGTTAAAGAATCCAATTGGTTTTGTACCTTATTAGAATTATCGGATAAGTTAAAGCAACACATATTATGCACAGACTCACAACCTTGATGATGCAACATCAGCAAATAATCAATCGCGGCGCGGTTATCTAAAATGTTCAGGAGGCTAATAGCTTGGGAAGTGTGATTAACGGCTTTTACAAATGCACAAGCAAGCTTTCCAAGCTGCCTTGCATTCCCGGCTGCCAGGCCAGGCACGCCAACAAGACTGATGGCCAAGGATGTGTACTCGGCCTGGGAAAGCACCTTAACAGTGCTATCGCAATCAGAGGGTAACTGCTCAGCGGCAGTACCCCGGGTGATGCGTTTGCGGGCGGGACGCTGACGGACCAGCGTAGTGCGGTTGGGCAAAGCAACAATCATACGAATAAGGCAACAAGTGGTTTTAGAGAGGTTAGCAGGAATATAGTTCCAAGTTCGTGATCCACAGGTCCAGAACCACCCAGAAGGCAACAGAATGTGCTGAAAGTTAAAATGAAGGTCCTCTGTTTCCCTCCTGGTGCAATTAAGACCGTGACCGGGCTGGAAACAGCGAGGCTTTGACTTATGTTGAGTACAGTTCACAACCCTGGCACATTTACTAGCATTACTAACAGCTACAATAGGAGTATAGAGAGACAGGGCATCCAGGGGCAGCCTTTTGGTTGCCTTTCCCCAAAGGGGGCTAAGAGCATATTTGTTTTTGACCTTGTCATTAAAGTCGGCCATATCGTAACCCAACACTGACCTACTGACGTTTTGGGGAGTGTAGCAAATGGGAATGAGACAGGTGCTTAACAGGTAAATGCGGGCAAGCTTATACCACAGGTTATACTCAAAGCGTTGGGACAGCTCATCTTGGACGGCAAGCGCTCCTGGAAAGAGAAGCATGTAGCAACAAAGAATCATTATAGAATTAGCATTTAGACAAGCTATGATAGCAACAACAAAGTTCTCAGGAGTCTTTTCCACCCGGATTTCGTCCAGCACAGACTGGGCTTCATCCAACAATGCTTTCACCTGGCCCCAGGTTATCGGCGGGTTCTGCCCCCTTCGCCTTCCCCCTCGGTTCCGTCTCCTCTCCGGGAGCTCATGCAGGTGAAGGTCGAAGTTTGGAATGGGGTTGCTGAGACCCTGATGCCATGCCATGTTTCCACGGTCGAACAAACCAGGCAGGGACCCAAAGAGGACCTTCTGGCGTAGACACGGTGGCGTAGCCCCTTCCCCAGGTTATGAGGGGAACAGGCCCTTTCCACTCTGGGTCCGGCAGGCGTCTGTACTGGACCTGGGAGGCAGGCAGAACCTCAAGCTGGCGGTAGTGACGCTGAGCCCTGGATAAAAATTGAGAATTAAATTGAGACAAGTTAAGGTGGTTTAGAGTAAACAGTACACTAGCAAGCCACTCCTCCTTTTCCAGAAGTGAGAGGGGGACAGTTCTCCCTTTCCTTTTTTGGCGATCTAGCGCATCTTTCAGTGTTTTATTGGCCCGTTCGACCACGGCCTGTCCCTGAGAATTATAAGGGATGCCGAATGTGTGGACAATCTGCCAGCGGGTACAAAACTCTGCTAGGGCAGTAGAACAATAGGCGGGGCCGTTATCGGTCCTCAAACGGTCAGTTTTTCATCCATGTGATGATATATAACCAAATTAGGGTAAGCCTTTCTGTACGGCATGAGAGCTGCATTTACATAAAACTGACACATGGTGGGGCTATTGAGCATTCCCATTGGCAATACCTTCCAATGGTACCGGACTGTGGGCTGGGAGTTATTCAACACTGGGACCGTGAAAGCAAAATACTTCCGGTCCTTTTCCTGAAGGGGAATGGTATAAAAACAATCCTTGAGGTCAATGACAGCCATCTCATAATCATGGGGTATCAAATTTGGGTTCGGGGTTCCACACTGGAGCGAGCCCATCGGCTCAATTATCTTATTGATCTCCCGCAGGTCATGGAGCAACCGCCACTTACCGTACTTCTTTTTGATGACAAATACCGGGGTATTGAACGGACTACTAGTCGGTTCAATGTGACCCGCATCCAGTTGTTCCTGGACGAGCTGCTTAAGCGCAGTCAACTTCTCTTGCGGAAGTGGCCATTGTTCCACCCACACGGCTTGATCGGTCTTCCACGAGAGTGGAAGAGCACAATGTTGATGGCTATTCATGAGTTATGAGGGTGGTGCCAACTTGCGCCAACAAATCCCTCCCCCACAAGTTGAGATCAATTTGTAAAATACAGGGCTTGATGCGAGCAATCTCAGGCCCGCCAGGTTGTAGACTGACAGATAACCACTGAGCACTTTTCCGGGAGGCCTGGCTACCACCGATGCCCCAAACTGAGGGAGCAGTTTTGGTTGGCCACAAGGGATCCCAGTGCCCAGCGGCTATCACAGAAATATCCGCCCCCGTATCCAACAATCCCTCCAACAACTTACCGTTTACCCAATACTTACGGGTCGGCTTCTGTTGTCCTATCTGCTCTCGAAGGGCGGCAACCTGTGGCTCTGCTCCCCCTGGGGTCTCATAAGAAACAATGATCAATTGTGCCCAGGAGTCCCCCTTACGCAGTTGCAATGGGAGGTGACTCCAAAATTGTACATAAATGATGCCTGTGTAGTCTGCGTCTATCACGCCAGGAACTATCATGATGCCATGTTTGGCCGCTGATGAACGTGGCAGTACCAAACCAATGGTCCCTTTTGGCAAGGGGCCAGTAAGGTCGGCAGGCATCAGGATAAGCTCCCCAGGCAACGCAGTTGTCATGTCCTGTGTGTTAACGAGATCGAGACCAGCGCTGCCAGCAGTAGCAGCCTTGCGCTGATCGACCCGTGTCCCCTTTATTTTTCCGGGGCCCGGGGAGGGCCCGGTATCTAGTTTCCCTGTGGTGAGGGGTTGACTCTGCACTGGCTAACCCAATGGTAGCCTTTGCCACACCGGGGGCACTTCTTGCTGGGGCGCCTGACATCCTTTCCACCCCCCTTATGTGCTCCCCCTCCGGGGGCGTGACAGTCTTTCTTGAAGTGGCCCGGTTTCTGACAGTTGAAACAATTGCCAGTGGGCTTGTTTCTGGCACGAAGCGCTCCAGCCAGAAGGGCCATTGCATGTGTTTGAGTGCCCACCTCCATACAGGCTTGAATCATGTCAGCTAAACTATACTCAGGGCGGTGAATGACATTTTGCAAAATCTTCTTGCAATCGGCATTGGCCTGCTCAAAAGCCAGCCGTTTTAGGAGTTCTCCTTAGGCATCGGGGTTGTCTATCTGTCTTTGTATGGCTTCCTTCAATCTATCAATGAACTGTGAGTAGGGTTCAGTGGGCTGCTGCCGTGTGGAAGTAAAGGAGCGTGTGGGTTTCCCAGAGACGGGGACCCTTTTAAAGGCTCTCATGACGCACATAAAGGTGCGGTGGAAAGACTCCGGAGGGAGTTGCATCTGCTGTTGGAGGGTAGCAAATGCACCTGCTCCATAAATCTGCTCAGGGGTGTTTTGTGGCGTACCAGCCGCCACCGCAGCCGCTCGGAATTCACTATTCCAAACAACATACTGTGAAGCAGTCAAAATCATTCGAAAAAATCCTTCCAGTCTTGGGGTAACATCGTGTACCGGTTCCCAATTCCCTCAAGCAACCCTTGCACAAAATTTGATCGGACACCAGCCTCTCTAACAGCTTTATTAAGTTCCCTAATTACTGTATATGACAGAGCTTGCCAATGGATACTTTCCTCTGGATTCCCATCCGCCCCCACCCCCATCTCAACCGTAATGGGAAAAGCAGAAGGACTCTCTCCTTGCCACTCTTCCGCCTCCTCCAGGGACAAAACCCCATCGCTCTTGGCTCGATGTATAGCAGAGCAAACATTTCCCATCACACCGCCAGGGTAGGCAGGCGGCGCCTGGAGAACCAGGCTCGGGATGGGCGGCACCAATGGTGCCGTAGGTGGTAAAATAGCGGGCAGCACTTTTGGATAAGGAGGTGGTGGGTCCTCGGGTGGATGAGTCAGAGGATTGGTCAGGGATGCCTCTGCTGGTACTAATTTCCTGACTGCCTCATTAATTATTTGCCAAATCAATAAATGATGAACCGCTGCCCTGGGTTCTTCCAATAAAATTGTTCCAATTCTTTGCCAATCATCCCGTTTGAGTGATCCAATTTCTGGGTACCAAGGACATTGGCATTTGACTTCCTTAATGAAGTCTTCTAGACTATTAAGCGTGATGTCTGGACATCCGCTCTCCTTGATGATTTTCTGCAATTCTTTTGCATGGGTCTTTTGCCCTAAAGAAAGTCCCCCCCCCCCATACTCACAATCGGGAGCTCGAAAGCTGAGAGGTGCACCAGGGGGCTATTCCAGCCGGTGAGTCGGGGAGTTGGGATTCAGCAATCGCGTCGCGGGTCGCCAGATGTTGTGTTTTGGGATCAAGGAGACAGCGGAGGCTTGATTCATGAAGAGGCATAGGGCAAGATAGCCCGGACGGAGTTTATTAGGAATAACAGGACAAAGAAATTCCAGAGAACAGTATGCAATATATCCCTATTGGTTACCTGCGATAGCATAAGGTTACATAATTGGCTAAATATCAGCATACCTGCCTCATGCTCACCTTGCTGATTGGTCAGACAGCTGCGTGTTGGCTAACTGACTGCGTGCCATCCCTGGGTATAGTAGGGAGGGCCAGAAGGCCTTGAGTAATGGTCAGAGGCCCAAACTGGGGGCCTCTAAGTTACGGCATAAACAGATGAGGCAGGAGAACGATCACCCATGATTTATGACCATGGTTTGCCATGAGCCACAGCGATCGTGATGTGAACACCCTCACAGTCTTTGCTCAAAAGCCAGTCATATCTGACCCTAGGGTTCGGTGCTCATCTGCAGACATTTCTGTGGTCTTGTGGCAGGCATGACTAGATGCCGGAGTGCACAGAACACCATTTACCTTCCCACTGAAATGGTACCTATTTATCTACTTGCAATTTCTTGCTTTCAAACTGCTAGATTGGCAAGAACTGGGAGAGAGGTAGGTGCTCACTCCATCATGCAGAACTTGGGTCTCAAGCTGCTGACCTGCCAACTTTCCAGTCATCAAGTTCAGCGTCTTAACCACTAAGCCGCCACAGTCGCCCTCTACATGTTACTGGAGTGCAATTCCCATCAGTTGTACTCCACATAACCAGTGATGAGGCATTATGGGACTTGTAGTCCAACAACATTTGGAGGGTGACATATTTTCCACTTCTGCTTTACAGCCAGGTTTACTCAATATAAAACCAAACAAGGCTTCATCCTCTCGTCTACATCATTGCAATGTTGCAGCACGACAATAGGGCATGTTTACATGGGATAATTAGGAAGAATTCCTTTGGCTTGCACCCAAATAACTCCGCACAGTAATGTAAGCTGTGTGCTTAAAATGATTTTTCTCCTCTAATGGGCATCTTTTTCACAAAGGAAATTGGATTCACACAAGGGTTCAGCTTGGGTTTATTTATCACAGGACATCACAAAGGCTGTTTTGAAGCCTCAAAACCAGAATGATTGAAGATAAATTTTTTTTTTCTGGAAATGCAATTTTGTTAAATGTGTCAGTTGAAAACCTGCGTTGACTAGGGGAATGCACAGTTTCTGCCTTACCTTTGTATTATCTGTGTTACTGTACCACAAGGGACCATATCTTGGTTGTCATGACAACCATGACGAATAGTAAGCCTGCTGCGGCATCATTGCATCATCTCCATAAGACTTTAATAAGATGCTGTGGGGAAAACTTGCCCCACCAAGGAGATGAGTATTAAAAACAACCTTCCCCTTTTCACATCTTCAGAAAAAAAGAGTAGGGGAGAGAAAATGGTGGGTTTTCTGAAGGAAAACCATGGAGGAACCATGAGGAGGAAAGCTAGCTACAGGCACTAAGGGGCTTTATTGGAACTGGAGCATCACCAACTCAGAGGAGTACTCAGCTTTCTGGCGAGGATTTTAGCTCCTGAGAAGAAAACAACAACAGTGATTTGTCACTGCTTTGTAAGTATTCACCTCTCATGTAAATTTTAAAGCTGACATAGATTTCATTGCTGTCTTCTAAATACTGTTGATGCTTTTATGAGAATGAAAATTGAGAATTATGCCTTTTGTTAACTGGCTCTGGTAATTTATTGTAAGGGATGGGTTGTTTATTAATTGTTGCCCACAATTAGTTTTATTACTGCTACGGCTGCTAATATGGTTGTACCGTACTACTAATATGCCATCTATTTATATTAGCTTTCAGAGAGTTTTATAAGTAAATGGTGGTGAGACCTTTATCTGCATTTCAACAATAGGTGAAGAACAGCATGCAAAAGAAAGAAATTTTTAGAAAGGGAAGTAATGTTCATAATTACTTACAGTAAAACCCTGACTTACAAAGGTCTCGAGTTACATAAAATTTGACTTACATAATGATTTTGTGCTAAAACCATGTCCCGATTTACATGATTTCCTATGGGTTTGCTTCGAGTTAAAGATTCTTTTTCCTATGTGTTTGCTTTGAGTTACTTAAAATTTAATTTTTCTATGGGTTGACTTCAATTTATATAAAAATTTCATTTTTCCTATGGGTTTGCTTCGAGTTACATAAAAAACCAATTTAGGCAAAACCCTACGGAACAGACTTTTTTTTTCGTAAGTAGAGGTTTTACTGTATATTGATATTCTATTATAGACACATGACATCATCAACATGTGTAACGCCTTTGAAGACAGTAAGGGCGCATCCAAGAAGAACATATAGCTTGTTATTCAGATTGCTTTTGGTGCTGTTTGGTTTGAATCGTTACAGAGTCCACACATGTTTTGACTCATGCCCCTTTTTACAGCTGTTTTGCTCCTTTTTGGGACAGCATTAGGACTGCAGTTTTTTGACACTGATTTGAAGCGCAGATGGTTAGTTTGTGTCAAAATAGAGCTGTGGGCGGTAGCAACTCTGATGTATTTTGGTGGGTTGTGAAAAGGAAGATGGAGAACTCCTTGTCCTCTATTGTCATCTACTCTATTCTTTTAATTTTAAAATATTTTCCTACTGATGCAATGCTCTTCTAGATAAATGAGATACATTGGCAGTAAGTAGATGTGTTGCAATTTCACTATATCAATTATTTAGCAAACAAACAAAAAATGAAGATTGTGATGGTCTTCTGAATGATAGCTGCAGGAAAAGACAGGGAACAGGTCAGGAAAGGGAGTGTTATTAATTGAAAGGGGGACAAATTTTAGCAATACAAAGACCTATCTGGATTCTGGACCCTTCTCGTAAAGGACAAACGTTGATCCGTGTGAATGGAAGGATTGCTCCCATAAGAAATAAAACAGATCGAGCTAAAGATAATAACCTTTTGAGTATGAGTTAAACCGTTCCAACATTCCCCCACTGAATGTGCCTTCATTTAAACAAAAAGATGGGTCCCTGCCCCAACATGCCTAAATTTCAACCAAAAATAGACAAGTAGGGAAATAATATTCACACATACTATAAATATCTCCTGCACTTGATTGCTCACACGTGAGCATCTCATTGTCTCTAATCATTAGACTTTAGTGAGATGGTTCCCTAGTAATTGTGCAAGTAAACAAAGCTCAAATCTGTCTGACAGTATAGTCTATGCCTACTCAGATGTAAGTATAATTAGCTTCAGAGACATTTATTCCCATAGGAATCTGACTAGCAACTATCTCCTTGTCTTCACAGTAAAATTTACTCCTGGGTAACTTGAATTGTAGGATGTAACTGAGATCTAAATACCACCCATCTGTATTCCAGGAAGATTATATTTTTGGGAGCTACATATGAAAGCAGAGTCATTTGTGTGCATGCTTAGTTGTAAGACCCTGCCATCTGCATTGCCTGTATATGTATTAGAGTCCAAAGATCAAAGAATATAGCAGATTTTTAGTTTGCTTGTTGACCTTTGAGATTAAAGAGTTTATCAGACAGCGCAAAAGAGCAGTTCGTAGGAACTGGAAGGCAAAGGGTTGAAAGTGGGTTCAGGGTGGCACAGGAAAGTCAAAGTGACTTCCGCTGTACAAATACAGACATGCCACAGCTGAGCTACATCAACAAAATTCTGAGTGCACCACATTCAATTCTTCTCACATATGTAGTAGAGAAGCAGCATGGGTCTATAGCAGTGATGGCAAATCTTGGCATTCCAGGTGTTCTTGAACTTCAATTCCCTGACCAGCAGGAGTGCTGACTTGGGCTTCTGCTAATTAAAGTCCAAGAACACCTGGAGTGCCAAGGTTCACCAACACTGCTTTAGGGTGTTGGCTCAAATCTTGGTGAATTGCTAAGGGAAAATATGGAGCTTGCTTACTTGCTTGCAAGATATGTTTGAAAGCTGGGCACCCGTCTCCTGTTTTCTGCTGGCACTTGCTTCCCTCCTCATCATTGTCTGTCCAGTTTCTAGGACATCACAAGGAATCACCTCCTGGACTCAGATGACCAACAACCCCAACTGTTGCCAGGGAGAAGTGTCTCATGAGAGAGATAGGCTGGAGTGCAAGCAGATTGCCCATGCTTTCTGGCAACTTCCATATAGATTAAAATACAATTTTCACAATCCCCAGCCAGCATGGCTATTGTAATTATTGCATTAGTTATTCAAAGGATTTTTACCATGCTCTGTAGGATAAAAGGGCTCCCAGAGAGACTTAAAATATCAGTAGTAAGTCAGAGACCTATTGAAATGAATTGGACTAAGCTGACAACTACATTGTTATATTCGACTGTTCACAGTGAGTCTGCTCTACTTGCAATTGTCATTAGATTCTCAAAAAAGAAACCAGTTTTTAAAATGACCATTCTGATAGCAACCAGCAGAAATTGAAAGAATTTAGGTAGCCTGATCAAATGGCTGCCACCATACAACAGCAGAATATGAAATGTTATTTCATTAACATACTGTGTTGTTTGTTGTTTTGAGACAGCGAAATAGTGTTGTTTTAAGTAACTGGTTGTATGGTCCAAATCAGCACATCTGAAAAATGCAAGGGAACAGTCTCAGGTTCTTTCAGGGCCATTCTTTCTGTGATGACTTCTGATGTTGTATTGTGAAAAGGCTTCAAAAATAGAAAAGGTGGAAGAAAGTAACACCAATAGCCCTTAACACATACAGTACAGACAAAAATCCTTGTAACAGCAGAAGTTGCTGCAATTTTCTGGCTGTCAGATGCTTAACTAAGTGTGTGACCCGGGTATGTCTAGGTATCACCTATCTAGTCCACATATATTAGTTTGGCACAAGACAAATCCATTATTATTTATTTATTAACCAGACCACCACCACTACCCACCCGCCCAGTATTTACTCCCAAAGGACTGCCAGAGATGCTTACAAATATCAGAAATAAACAAATCCTTGCTCATGGTTTATATTCTAATAGGCAAACTGGCGGCAAAGGGGGGATTGGGCGGAAGGAGATAAAAAAGCAAACTAGATTATTATCTGCAAAACTCATCAGGTCACAATTCTGGATTTAAGCACAATTACGAGGGCTGCTGCTGCTTCATTGGGCAATGGCAGCTGGCAAGTAGAGAAAGTGTGGCTTTTAACTGGACCTGCATCTAGGAACAATGAAGGGCTAGCTGTATGCTGCTTCCACTCTCTCTGGATTCTTCATTATTGTGTATGAGTACAGTGGAACCTCGGTTAACAAATTTAATGCATTCTCCGGGACCTTTTGTACTACGAAAAATTTGTAAAGCAAATTTCCCATAAGCATGGATTGAATGCAATTTCTCATAGGAATGCATTGAAAACCAATATTTGTTAACTGAAACGCGGTTTCCCATAGGAAAACCAATTAATCCATTCCAGGGGGAGGGGGGATTATTAACCGAGCCACTATTTTTTATGGATTTCCTTTTGTTATGCGATTTTTGTGTTAACTGAGCCGTTTGTTAAGCCAGGTTCCACTGTATAATAGTTTGGGTCCTTGGTGACTTAGTGGTTAAGATGCCGAACTTGACTGGAAGGTCAGCAGTTCAAGGCCCGAGTACTGCACGACGGAGTGAGCTCCCATCTCTATCCCAGCTCCTGTCAACCTAGCAGTTCGAAAGCAAGAAATTGTAAGTATATAAATAGGGACCACTTTGGTGGAAAGGTGACAATGTTCCATAATCTCCGATGTCTGGTCATGCTTTCCTCATGACCATGGAAATGTCTGCAAACACAGACATAAGCTGGCTCTTTGCCTGTAAATGCAGATGAGTACCATACCCTAGACCTGGATACGATTGGCTTTCGAGCCTTTACCTATAATGCTTTGGACATAAACTTTATAATGTCTCACAGGCCAGACCTCTTGAGCCAAAAAATCTCTAAAGTTCCTTGCCACTGCTTGGACATTTTAAAACATATATTTTTCTCTTTTGTTGTTGATGTTTGTTTTGTTACTTAGACAGAATAAAACTATAATCTCATTAAGGCCATTAGACTGTGGTTGGCTGTACTCTGCCGCTTGAAAGGCAGTTTGGCTAAAAAGAGGTGCTCAAGTCATGGAAGGGACTAAAGCAGAATGAACCACCTCACGGTGTTTGGAATAAAGTTGACTTGGAGTCAGCAAGAAAGGCAGGAGGACTGTTATTTAAGGTAACAAATTCAGCTCAGATCCACAGACAAAAGAGAAGAGAAATTTATGCACATATCTTCTGTCACTGTTAATGGGAGTCACGAGACGAAATTCTCTAAACTCTGGAAGCCAAAGCCACCCCCACAATCTGCAAGCAGCATAAAGACGTGTCTGTGTGTATGTTGGCACTGCCGGGGCCTGGTGTGGAAGAATAATAGACATCAGAAATAGATATGAATTATTTGTTCATCCTGCCCATCCCCAGGGAAACCACGACAGAATTATGCCCTGCTGTCGCTTTGGGTGAGTTCAGCCGTGCTGACCTAAACAAACACACAGGCAAAATTAAAACTCTGCTAGATTTTATCAAGATTATTCTGCTGCTCGGGCCAGGGAGACTTTTGAAAGCCAGTTCTGATTGAATCCAGTCTCTTTTCTTCATGCCTCCTCCTCCAGCTCAATTTATTTTATTATTAATTGCATTTGGACTGCGGCAATAAGCATCCCTATCAACATGGGGGAGGCTGAGATACAGACGCTTGCCAGAGGGAGGTTTGGAGCTGAACAGGGATTTGAAAATGGTCCTTTCTCTACTACCAGTTATTAATTTCTCCATACATTAGGCCTGTGATGGCGAACCTTGGCACTCCAGATGTCCTTGGATTTCAGTTCCCAGAAGCCCAAGCCCTCGTGAATCCACACAAAGGGGTTTACTGCGATTCATCCGGCCCGCACCGCCCTCGTCGCTCCCAGAAGCCCATATGGGCGCGTTTTACTTCCGCTTCTGGGAGCGATGAGGGCGGCACGGGCCGGATGAATCGCAGTAAACCCCTTTGAGTGGATTCACAGGGGTTTGGGCTTCTGGGAATTGAAGTCCAAGGACATCTGGAGTGCCGAGGTTTGCCATCACGGCATTAGGCCCTTCTTGAATTATGAGAAAAGAGCATATTCATATATGGACATTTCTTTTTTAAACCACTGGGAGAAGTGCTTGTGATAAATCACAATATAACCAGCCTATCCAAGCACCAGCAAAATAATCACATTTTAGAGAGAAAAGGCAGCAGATGAAGCACTTCAGTTGCCAAACCAGGGAAATTAAATTGGCTCAGCATGTCAGTTGTCTGCCAGAAAGAAAATTTGCACAGCTTCCGAGGAAATAAATATTTTCGACTCATGGAGTTCCAGAGTCTAACTCAGTGGTTCCCAATGTGGGGCACATGCCTCGCAAGGGGACTTCAATTCCCAGAAGCCTAAGCCAGTACATTGGCTGATCAGTGCTTTGGGGGATTGACTTAGGCTTTTGGGAATTGAAGTCTAAGAACCAAAGGTTGGGAAACACTGGTCTAACTCAAAGAAACAAGAAGAGCCACTCTTGAATCCAAGTGGCTGTGGTAGAGGGGGGATCCTAGGCTCTGTAGTCCCAAAAGTTACTATTCTAAATGTAGGAATCGGGGCCGCAGAGGGCCGGAGGTCCCGGAGGAGACTGATCAAGGAACGATACGAGGCAGTATGGAGGAGGATAAGATCAGTGGTTTATTGGGAAAAAGGCATCATCATATATAGGAGTAAAAGCGCAACGGTGGCAAAAACAGTCATCTGACAGAAATCACATCACCTGTTTACTCGGGTTAATTGGGAATCTCTTGGAGGGAAGTTAGTTAACTTGGCCAAACACAGACTGGGGAAAACACCATTGTTTGGGGATTAGGCAGGGGTAAACATGGCATCTGTTTACACCCAGGGTAAAGTTGAGCTTGGAGATGAGTGATTATTCTAATGGGTAACTGGGTTAGCTATTCGCTCTCTCAGCAGATCCGCTGGTCAGGTCAGGAAATTGGGTGAATCAAACCCTATCATTTATCCACCCCCCTAAATTTCTCTGCCCGCAGAGCCCACGGCTCAAGGAGCGTTCCCCCGAAGTGGCCTTTGCGCGGGCCGTTCCATGCCACTGGGGCATGGGGAAACCACATCTCCCCTTTTAATTTCATTTAAGGACCTGACTGGCGACTCTGCGTAGGAGAGGCATCAGCTGCTGAGCGGGAATGACGCTTCGGGGTTCCTTCTTGGGGCGGCACTTCAATATCAGTGAGGGGATACATTGTGCCAAGCAGCAGACTGCTATGCCTAGCAGGACCACCCCCACGACCACCTTAAGTACCGTTTGAAGCCACCCCCATGGAATCCACGACCACATCCAGCTCCACAATGAGCTCCACCAGTCTCCCCATGCAGAGCCCTCTCTGATGCCCTGGACTATGGTGTGGAGGTTTGTGAGCTGATTCTGCACTCTGCGGGAATTATCAGTAAGGTTGAAACAACACATACCATGGAAGGATTCGCAACCCAAATGATGTAGCATTAAGAGGTAGTCTATAGCTGCTCTATTGTCAAGTATGGCATGGCGAAGCTCCGCCTGCTCCTGGTTGAGCAGCGCGATCACCGAGGAGGTGTGGTTGATGGCTTTGGCTAATCCGCAAGCCAATCGACTAATCCTCCGAGCGTTGCCGACGGCTAAGGCTGGCACGCCGACTATGCTGACTGCCAGCGAGACATATTCGGCTGGACTCAAAACTCTAAAGCTGCTGTCACATGAGCTGTCTAACTGGGTGGTACGAGTGTGCCTCATGGGTGCTGAAACATTGGAAACGATTGTGCTTGGGGTGATCATATCCTTAGTAGGGAGTAACAGTGTCAAACGACTTAGGCAACATGTGGAATCTGATACATTTGCGGGAATGTAGTTAAAAGTATACTGATTACATGTAAAGAACCAACCAGATGGTAACGTAACATGGGCATACATTGAACCAAGTGTCTCTGGTTTATCACAAGTCCAGTTGCTGCTGCCGGTATCGAAGCAGCGGTGCTGAGTTCGGCCGACTGCAGCGCAGCCGACCATTCAAGCACAAGTAGAGTTCGGGCTGGCCGCCACTCGCGGGGTGTGAAGAGTGGCTGCGTCAGCCGGCAAAGTCATGGTGAACCGCAATCCCCCCCAGCGAGCGTAGGTTGCAAAACTCGGAGGGAGGTGCGGCCCGAAAATCCTCTTCAGCAGCCAGTCGCCATCCCTGGCGTGCGCATCTAGAGTGTGGCACACTGGGATGAGACAGGTGCTCAGAATTGAGGCAGAACCAATGTCCTGCTTCAGGCAAAAATCGGACTGGTTGACGAGACCCGCCAACCTTTCCCATAGGTTATAATGCATCCGGGTGGAAAGGTCTCCGTCTGGCATCAAGCCGCTGGCCCCAAGTGGGGCGGCCTGAACGCCTCCCCCCACAAGTAGGGAGAGGGTCAGGATGATGATGGCTGCCATGGTGTTGGCATGAATTCGGGCGAAGACTGCAGCCGTGAGGTTCTCCGGTGTCGGCTCCTTCTCCTCGCGTTGGAGGGCGTCCTCGGCCTCACTGCAAAGGGCCTTGATCATCCCCCAGGTGATCTTCGGCGCTGTCGGTGGCCGTCTCCCCCGACGGGTCTTGTCGGTCAGGGTGAGGTCCTCCATCTCCGGGACCGGACTCGGGTCGGCCTGGGTCCACGCCATGTGGTTCCAAGTGAGGCTTGACACACCGAGCTGGAATCCAAACGACACCTGTAGGAGACATAACTGCAGCATACCCTCTCCCCCAGGTTATGAGCGGCGCCGGGCCCCTCCAGGAAGGGTCCGGTGGCACTCGGTATCGGACCATCGGTCGCGGGAGAGCTTCCGAACGGCGGAAGTGTTTCTCCTGCGGCGTGCAATCCGAAAAAACATTAAGGTAATTGTACGTAAACAATACCTTATTCAGACAATGCTGTGCCTGAGCCTGTGACTTGGGGAGGGCTGGTGGCTCCCCCCTTTCTGTTTGTTTGTCAATATAGGACTTGAGCGTCCGATTGACCCGTTCCACAATCGCTTGCCCCTGCGGATTGTAAGGAACGCCAAAAGTATGCTGAATATCCCAAGTGGCCATGAAGGTGGCCAGCTGACTAGAACTGTAGGACGGGGCGTTGTCGGTTTTAACGTGCCGAGGTTTGCCCATAGCTGCAATGCAGGAAAGGAGGTGCTGCTCCACGTGGGAAGCAGTCTCCCCTTTCTGCGCCGTTGCCCAAACGAATTGTGAAAAAGTATCTATGCAAACGTGCATGTACTGCCATCTGCCAAACTGCGGGACATGCGTGACGTCCATTTGCCACACCTGATTGGCCTCCGTCCCTCGTGGGTTGACCCCCACGAGGGCCCCCCCGGCGCCCCTGCACAATGCTGGCAAGAGCGAACTATGCCCTGGGCCTGAGAGAGTGGCAAATTGAACTGTCTGGCGAGTGCTTTGGCATTTTGGTGAAAGAAAGCATGACTCTGGATTGGCGTGGTGAAAACACCCAAAACTGAACATTGCTGAATTTCCTTTGCCGCCGCATCCGCTCTGCTATTGCCCGCGGAAATCGGACCCGGGAGGTCCTGATGACTGCGGATGTGGGCAATATAGAGTGGCTCCGTGCGGTTTCGCAAATGAAATTGAGCAGTGAGAAACAAACTAAGTAAATTCTTGTCTATCGCGGGAGTGATGTATGCTCCCGGTAGACTGTGAAGCAAATGCCTAACGTACATGCTGTCCGTAATGATGTTTAAGCGTTCCTTGGCGAAGGTGCGCAAGGCAAGGTTCACCGCTGCCAACTCTGCCCGCTGTGCGGACTTTTGTGGAAGAGTTAACAGCGTGCGCCAAGCTTGGCCCTCCTGCCAGGTCAAGACACCATATGTGCGACCACCATCAGTAAAAACTGTCCTGGCTCCCTGAAGTGGAACCAGCGAAAGCAACTCAAATAAGCTAACTGTCTGCGTCTGAAGTGAGACAAGTCTGGGGTCCTTTGGCAAGTGGTATGCCAAGCATCCGGTGAATCCTTCCAAAGCTATCGGAAGTGAGTCACCGAGCTGCATTAATTGCTGAACTTGTTCCTTGGTGAACGGGACTACGATTTTGGCCAAATCATGCCCTGAAATGTCCCTAGCTCTCAACCGTCCGCGGTAAACCACCGCGGAGACCAGTTCTTGGGGAGGAACGGTGTTTCGTGAAGGGGTGTTCGGAAGGTACACCCACTCCACGATACTCGCCCCTTTCTCGGCATCTACGCCGAGCGCTCCAGTGAACATGGATCCTGACCGTACGATGTACAAATTCAGGATCGGAGCATATGGCCCCTGGGTGATCCTATCTACCCATCGCTGGCTGAGAGCTTGGTTGACTTTCTCGAGAGCTAAGCGCGCTTCTCGAGAAATTTTTATCCGGTCTGCTGGCTGCTTACCTAAAGTTAGCAGCGAGAAGAGCGGCTTCAAAAGATCCGTATCCAAACGAAAATACGGTCTGGCCCAATTGATGTTACCCAAAACCTGCTGCAATTCTACCAAGGTGACTGAGTCCTGTAAATTGATCTGAGGCAAAACTGGTGCGGCGAAAGAGCGGAGAAGCCGATGACCCAAGTATGAGAAGGGCTCGGTTCTCTGCACTTTCTCTGGGGCAATGAGTAAACTTTTGTCCCCCAGGCTGGCCTGGAGGTCAGAAAATATTTCGCTGCCGAGTTGTGGCATCGCGACCAAGATGTCGTCCATGAAGTGACAAACTATGGCTTTAGGGTAAAGGCTTCGGAACTTTGCCAGTGCGTTGTGAACATAAATTTGGCACAGGGTGGGCGAATTGAGCATGCCCTGTGGCAAAAATTTCCACGCGTAACGCTGCGTAGGCTCACTGTGGTTCACAACTGGCACCGTAAAGGCGAACCTTTCCCGGTCCCTGGGGTCTAAGGGAATGGTATAAAAGCAATCCTTGAGATCTACGACCAGGATCTCCCACCCCTTGGGAATCATATTCGGATTCGGGATGCCGCATTGGAGCGGACCCATTGGCTGTATGCATTTATTGATCTCCCTGAGATCGTGGAGGAGTCGCCACTTCCCCGACTTCTTCTTAATCACAAAAATTGGCGAATTCCATGGACTCGTGGACTGCTCTATGTGTCCTGCGTCTAGCTGTTCTTTAACTAGCTGCTTAAGGGTGACTAATTTCTCCCCCACTACCGGCCATTGTTCTACCCAGACCGGCGTGTCGGTGAGCCACTTAAGTGGCAACGCCATTACCCAAAGGTAAGCGTAGCACCGTACTGCTGCAAGATGTCTCGCCCCCAAAGGTTGATGTGCACGTCAAGAATGTGCGGCCGAATTACCGCCGTGCCGTCAGCCTTTGGAATTGTGACTGTCACCCACTCTCGGCTTCTGAACGCTTCCTGAATGCCGCCTACCCCCCACACATCGGAGACCGGCTCAATGGCCCACTCCCTTGGCCACTGGCCCCTGCTTATCACGCTCACATCTGCTCCGGTATCTAACAAGCCTGAGAATATTCTATTATTCAGAAATACCTCGAGGACCGGGCGCTGTTTCCACTCAATGTTGGTCTCCACTGTTGCTAAGACCTGGTATCCTTGTACTGCCTCACTGGCGCTCGAGCGGTCCTCTGACCGGGACTCGGAGCTGTCACTGAGCCTTCCCTGGCTATCTGCTGGCGAGTGACAAGGAACCATGATCAGTTGCGCTAAGGTGTCTCCTTTGTGAATTGTCTGGGGCAGGTGCGTCCACAACTGAACTTGGAGAACGCCTGAAAAATTCGAGTCAACGACTCCTGGAATAACGAGGATTCTGCGTGCTCCAGCTACACTACGGGGCAAAACTAAACCTATAAAGCCCTTGGGCAGTGGACCCATGTACTGGGAGTCCACCAGATAGACCGTGCCTGGCAGGTCGCATGTAACGTCCGCCTGACAAGTCAAGTCTAACCCTGTACTACCCTTGGGGCTGGCCTGTGCCCTCGCGATGCCTGGAGTGGGACTGGGATCTAGTCTAGCTCTGGTGAGCTGAGGGAAGCCTCTGTTTGGACCAGGGCCTGAGACATGCCCGCGTTCCGGTTTCCCGAATCCGGACAGTCTCGGGCCCAATGGTAGCCTCTCTTACACTTTGGACACTGGGTTTTCGGAGCCTTGGAACGGCCGGACTTTTGTCCGCTTCCCTTGGATCGGCACTCCCTAGCGAAGTGACCAACCTTGCCACAATTGTGACACGCTCCTTGGGTCTTTCCTTTTGGTCTCTTACCCCCCTGCACCGCTGCCGCTAGCAATCCCATCTTGTAGGATTCTGTGCCAACGTCGGCGCAAGCTCTAATCATGTCCGTGAGTGTCAAGTCGGGACGATTGCCCAGGGACTGCAAGATTTTACGGCAGTCTAGATTGGCATTGTCCTTGGCTAACTTCATCATGAGCTCTTGCTGGGCTTGCTCATTATCAATCTGCCTGCTAATTGCTTCCTCCAGGCGATTGATGAAGTCCATATAGGGCTCTTGGGCTCCCTGCTTGATAGCGGTGTAATTTTTAGCCGCTTTGCCAGTTGCTGGGACTTTGAAAAACGCCCTGAAGGCGGCCTCGGCCGACATCTGGAGAGTGGTTAGAGGCAAGTTGATTTGGGCATCGATGGGCTCGAAGGCACCTGAACCATATAACTGGTCAGGAAGTACTGCGCCTCCCATTCTGGCAGCCCTCGTCTGCGCCTCTAGGCGAAACTCGCTGTCCCAAATTAAGTACTGGCTAGGGTTGAGCATCATCCGCATGACGGCTTTCCAGTCATGGGGAATCCACATGGTGTTCTCGCACACTTGCTGAAGCGTGCCCCTTGTAAAACGACTTTGGAGCCCTGTTTCTGAGATGGCTTTCCGTATGGCCATGAGAAGCTTATACGGAACTGGGGAATGAATTATCTGTTGGGCGCCTGTGAGCGCGTCTATTTCCATGCGGATGGGACATATCTGACTAAGCTCAGCTAGTTCTTCTGCTGGCAACTCCCCCTTCCTAATCTCCTCTTCAATTGTATGCTGAAGGGGACTTTTGGTAACTCGGGAACCCGTTGCTGTCAGAGAAGCGCCTGCGCTCCTCATTCCTTGCATTCCACCGGTGACGTCTGCAGCTGTCACCGGGGGAAAGCTCCCTACGCTACCCTGCCTAAATTGGAGTGACGGATAGAGTGCCGTAGGCGCCGTTGGCTCGGCTGGCGCTTCTGGCAGATTTGGGGGTTCTTTGGCCTCTACCCGGACTGGCTCTATCTCCGCTAAGAGCTTCCTACACTTTCTCCATGTGCGAATTACGCCTCCTGGAGCTTTCGGGGGCTGCTGAATGCAGTCTCCTATCTGATCCCAGAGCTCGAGGGTTAACGTACCTACTTCTGGGTAAAGCAGGCAGTGTTCCCCTAGGTACACCAAAAGTCTCGCTAGCTCCCCGCTGTGAAAACGCAAATTAAATATCCTGGCCAGGATCTTGAACTCTCCCTCACGAGTTCTTTGGCTAGCGGATGGACGCTGTCGCTGAGGACAGGTCCCCATATTACCTGCGATTGGGTCCTCTCGGGACGAGTCGACGCGTCTTTGGCAGGCAACAGGTTCTGGCGACGTCGCTTTCTGGGTAGAGCTCGGAGCGTGGGCTGCGGCCACGGGCCCTCGGTGGCCACTGCGCTGTCAGGGGCTCACAGCTGTCCCTGCGGAACGCGTTTTTCCGTAACCTGCAAGCCGCCGCGAAAGCCGGGAGCACGCTGTAGGATGCCTCTTTGGACTGCCTCACCGCAGGCCGTCCCTCCGCTCGGCTGGCTGCCGGACGGAGTGCCGCGCTGTCCTCCGGGACGGTTCGGACACGGTTCAAGCGCAGAACCGGACCGTGTGATCGCTACTCTGAGGAAGACCGCTTGCTTACTCACGAGTAGATCACGTCGGGGTCACCAGATGTAGGAATCGGGGCCGCAGAGGGCCGGAGGTCCCGGAGGAGACTGATCAAGGAACGATACGAGGCAGTATGGAGGAGGATAAGATCAGTGGTTTATTGGGAAAAAGGCATCATCATATATAGGAGTAAAAGCGCAACGGTGGCAAAAACAGTCATCTGACAGAAATCACATCACCTGTTTACTCGGGTTAATTGGGAATCTCTTGGAGGGAAGTTAGTTAACTTGGCCAAACACAGACTGGGGAAAACACCATTGTTTGGGGATTAGGCAGGGGTAAACATGGCATCTGTTTACACCCAGGGTAAAGTTGAGCTTGGAGATGAGTGATTATTCTAATGGGTAACTGGGTTAGCTATTCGCTCTCTCAGCAGATCCGCTGGTCAGGTCAGGAAATTGGGTGAATCAAACCCTATCATTTATCCACCCCCCTAAATTTCTCTGCCCGCAGAGCCCACGGCTCAAGGAGCGTTCCCCCGAAGTGGCCTCTGCGCGGGCCGTTCCATGCCACTGGGGCATGGGGAAACCACACTAAACTCTGGTTAATGGGGAGAAGAGGGTAACTTGAACAAAGGGCAAGCAGGTTCCTACGGAACAAGTTGCTCCTTTGTTCTATGCACTTTCATTCTACCAATGGTTGATGCATTTCAAGAGTGCAGTACTCAAATTTAATCTGGAAGGCAACCACAGAAAATGCATAGTATTTTGTAATATTTGAGTATATTTAATTTTACAACAATGCCAGGTGAGCTAGGGACAGACTTATATTTCCCAACCTCCTCTTTTAGGAGGTTTCTCTCATTCAGTCTTGTTTCCAGTCTCAAAATGGCAATTTCTATTGTTTCTTTTCGCCCACTCAGATTTAGATTACATCATCCATAGTTAGGGAAGGGAGGGAGGAGGTTTGCTTGATATCCCTTTATCTGATCAGATTTTCTTATCCAGAGCATCCCAGGGTGTTCCTGTATCAAGAAGCAATATTTTAACAGTTAACTCCCCTGAGAGATTCCCTTGACTATCCTATAAATATTCCTTTGTCAAATCCAAGGTTCTAGTTAGATATTTATTTAAGGCAGTTCCATGAGAATTTTTCCAGTCATAGAAATTTGATAACAAATGCATATGTATATATGTATCCATACATGTGCATAACTTGACTGATTCTTAATAAAAAGTGATGGATGAGTGAATGCAGAATTTGATTACCCAGTAAAGGTAAAGGTTCCCCTTGCTCGGAAGCCAGTCGTATCCGACTCTAGGGTTCAGTGCTCATCTCTGTTTCAAAGCCAAAGAGCCAGCGCTGTCTCCTTCTGCAGACGTTTCAGTGGCCATGTGGCAGGCATGACCAGACACCGGAGTGCATGGAATGCTGTTACCTTCCCAACGAAGTGGTCCCTATTGATCTACTTGCAATTTCTTGCTTTCGAACTGCTAGGTTGGCAGGAGCTGGGACAAAGACAGGAGCTCATTCCATCCTGCTGTGCTCGGGAATCGAATTGCTGACCTTCCGCCTCCCAGTCAGCGTCTTAGCCACTTGAGCCACTGTAGATACACTAAAAATGCATTTAAATCTGCCATAGTAGGTATGCAGAGACATGATCTCATAGCAGCATTTGATTCTTTGGGCTATTTATTGTATGTTCTTCAACTGAGCTCTAAGTGGGACTTCCAATAATACAAGGGATTAAAAACCAGTGGGGGAAATACAGTACAGCAGATGAAAATTCCAATGCAGAACACTGTTTAAAAATTTACAAAACCTAACTGGTCCCATGGATCGGAAAATATTGCAAATAGAATAGAAATGGATGTTTTGGCAGTCCATAAGATTCAATGATACATGTATATACATAAATACACACATGTTTATAAAATGCCATTTCTGAGTATGAGCTGATATCTGCATACACACCACCACCACCAATTCATTTAATCTACAATCATCATTCAGGACATTATTTAACTGCAGGCATTATTTATTTAAAATCAATTCTATACTGATGTTTTTTAAATCCCAAAGTGGTTGAGATTACATCTAGCCTCATTTTTAAGTTTCTCTTTTTCTTTACATATTACCTACATTTTTATAGCACTTTGCAGCTAGCTTGAAATAGAATGCTGGGTATCTTAAATTCTTGCACATTTTTGTAGCATTTTATTGGGCCTAATGAAAGTATTGCCACAACTTTGATACAATTCCATACTGAGATATACTAGCATAGCTATATTCTTCCTTTTCCTTCTATACATAGCAGTTTTGCTTTTTTACTCTAGAGTAGAGACTGCTTTTTCTTTGGTTCCTTTATTTATCAAGAAGTGGAACCAGGGCCAACATCAGAAATTTCCGGGCCTGATACATCCCCCCCCCCCATTTTGGCCACACACACTGGTTTCTGTGCATGCACGGCTTGTATGCACATGTGTACATCGGTGGTTTCCCGGCAGTGACACGCACCCGTGGTTTTCTGTGCATGTGTGGTCTGTTTGTGCATGCACACATTGTTTGTTTCCCGTCACTGACGGGCCCCCATCATCTCCGGGCCCGGGACGCGAGTCCTACTTGTCTCCCCCCCAAAAAAAAATTGCGTCACTGAGTGGAAAAGAAATTGGAAAGTTGTTTTAGAAAGTAAATAAAGTTTTACATTCAAGGCCACAAATTTTAGTGAGTTACCAGCATAGTTATAATGTTTAAAAGTGATATTTATGTTCTCATATCTCAAAAGTAACAAATACAGTTACTTTTGGTCACTGTAAAACATCAGAGTACTACTAGCCTATGTCATAAAACAGTCTCTTCCCACTAATTTTTAAATAACCTCAGCACTCACCACAGAGTATAAGGAAGTAGCACAAGCCAACACTTGAACTATAGATATTCTTCACCATCATATAGTGGGACCATTGCGTATCCAAGAATGCATTTTTCCCGAAGCAGGAAAAATGCCATTGGCATGAATTTGTTTAAGGTGGATCCCAGTTTGCCATGAAGTATCTAACCCACACACTATGATCACGGAGCCATCTCCTGTGGCTCATATGAAATGAGACATGCAGGATTTAACACCAGGACTGCAATGGACTGCCACAGCCTTGAGAATATTATCAAGGTGCGCCTTCACAGCTAGTCCATCTGGCATGGCCTCTTCCTCCTCCATGACCATTGGGAATCAGAGTTCCTCCTCTACTCATTGTGTCGTTGGGCCCAATATGATGGTTTCCAGTGGCATTTCCTCCACTGAGGGGACCATCATCCCGCTTAAAGGGGCTCATCCGCCCATAGCCATTGTCCCCTTTAGGGAGTCAGGTTATTTACTGCTGCCCAACACTCAGTGTTGAGACGCTGGCTGTACGGTGTACTCCATTACCATAGCGGGATGTCTGGCCTACATGTATAGGTGAGTTAAAAGATTAAAATATGCTGCTGCCTCACTCTTTCTGGTTTATAACTGAAAAAAGTGAAATAGTGTTACTTTAAAAACCCCAAACCAGTGTTTTCTCAATATTAAATGAATATGTTGTATCTCCTAGGGAGTAGGTGCTTTTTGGGTAGTTTTAAGTCATTACATCATTTCAATGTGTAGTGAAAAATATAAGTTTGTACAGTATTTTTATTATAACAGTCTTTTTCTGTAGCAGACTCTCTGTGTCTTTAAGTTTCATTCCTGTTTTGAACGTGTTTCTTAAAGAATAAATCAGGAGATGTTTACATGAGTTCCTAGCTTGTTTCCAGACATTTTTATGTCCTGCATCTTTAAGTACACCATTGTGTACCTTTATTTACCACGCTGGAGACATGCTGATCCTAGGTATGAGTCATTTGAGTCGTGACTCTGTATTTTTATTGCTTTCAAGTGATAAACACGTGCACTCTCAATGGTAGCAACAGCCATGAAACTCTTCTGATTAAGAGCACATTAGCCGATCAGACGATCCTGATCTTAACATTTTACAATTGCTCTCTTACAGGAGACTGGTTGGATGAAAAGAAAATAGTGAAGAAAATAAAAGAAAGCAGGGAGGTAAGATTTTATAAGAGTTTTTAAAAGGTAAACCAAGAAGCATGGGAGTCTGCAGCTGGAACAAGAGAAATGCTAAAAGGGAATCTTATTTTTAGTAAAGGTAGAGAGCTGGAATGATCCAGAGCTGTCCTGTTTCCTCTTGGGAACAGAAGTAAAATGTCTTTCTAAGACACGGTCAAGAAGAAAATGTGGGAAGAAAGGAAGTGATTTCAGGAACCTTAAGAGTTTTAGAGGGTGACTAAGCAGGCTTGTTTGTTTGGTAATTGAAGTCCAAGAATAGCTGTAGTGCCAAGGTTGGCCACCAGGTGCCTAGGTCAATAGGACCAGGTAAAGAATGGCCTAGGAAACCTGAGGAAACTTTTCTATACTGCATACATCTTCTTCACTATAAGCTGAGTTTAACCTTGTCACCTCTAACATTATTTACGGTATATCTTAAAAAAAGTATTGTGTATCTGCCTTGCACATTTGTAGCAGTTTTGATACTACTTGAATAAATGTTATACTACAGAATCCTGCAATTTGTATTTTGTCAAGGTACTTAGCTTGTTTCTTAAATAAGCCTATGTAGTTGAATTATTCATATGCCAACGGGAATTTTAGCAGTTGTGACAAGCTGTACATGCTGAAATTTCCTGCACCATATAACTCTACAGCTTTAACTTTTATTCATTGTTTGCAGTCACATTTCTAAGCATCAGTCTCATCTCTTTTTTTATTTGAAGTGTGTAAAAGTTAACTTTAGTCTCTGGCATTTCCTTATTGTTGTCTGGAGTATGCATTCTGCAGTTTAATCATTCAATGTCTTCCTGTCACTGATCAAGAATTAGGGTGTGATGAATCATTGAATGTGTAACAAAGGAGCTATTTGTAACAAAGGAGCTATCACAGAAAACTATTTTGAAACCTTGCTCAATTAATAAAAGACAATGTATTAAACAGTCGCAGAAGTATTATTCTAAAGTATTAATAGCAGTCATTGGTGTGCAGAATTATTTGCAGAATACCTGTGGACAGTTCCAGTTTTGACACAGGAGAAATAGAGGAAGAGGAGAGGGAGATGAGTAATCAGGGAAAGATCATATATTTGTTCCAAGGTAACAGTGTAATTGGAACTGCGGTGGTTCAAGTGGTTAAGACGCTGAACTCGCTTGACTGGAAGGTCGGATTTCGATTCCCGAGTACTGCAGGACGGAATGAGCTCCTGTCTTTGTCCCAGCTCTGCCAACCTAGCAGTTCAAAAGCAAGAAATTGCAAGTAGATAAATCGGGACCACTTCGTTGAGAAGGTACCCTAGAGTTGGATACGACTGGCTTTTGAGCAAGGGGGTGACCTTTACCTTTTCCTAACAGTGCAATATTAACTCATACACTAATTATAGTGTGTTATGATTAGAATTAAAAGCCCCTTTTGCCAGGAGAAATATTCTTCTGCCTGCAGTATTGCCTGCTGATCTTGCAATTCTGCCAATAGAACAATGTGCTGGCAAGATTTTGTTGGTAGAAAGGGCATAACTGGTAGAGAAGGGGAAGCCAAGTTTCTTCAGACGAAAACTCATCCAACCCAGGACACAACAACAATGGTAGTACTAGGATTGGCAAGAGAAATAGTCTTCCATAATTTTCAGCGGTACCTCAATCTGTAGTTTTTGCCTTTGATACTAGAGCTACTACTTTAAAAAGCAAAAGATCCATTTGTGTGGTGTCAGGTGTGTGATTGTTTGAACTAATGAAGAAAAGCATCAGCCGCACACAATTACAGCTTTTCTTCTCTGTGAGCAAGATTTCTCCTTTTTTGTTAAAGCTTAAGAACAGAGGACAATGTAACTTGCTATCAGTAAAAGTATTATTTTAAAAATTAGATGAGGAAATGAGGAAGGAAAACCTTTTTTACAACTTGTTAGGTTGTTCCTTCATAACAGCACCACCTACAGGCTATAAATAAAAATGCAAGCAAGCTGTAAACATAGCTCTCCTCTGCTGGCTTGGCAAGTTAATGTCAAGAGACCCCAGGAAATCCAAATCCCCTGAAGCAGGGGTTTTCAAACTTTTAAAGCTGCGGGCTGGGACACGCTCCCTTAGACAGTTGAGCAGGCCAGACTGGTGGTTCCCCCTGCTGTAAATGCTGTTGTAAAACACATCTGCGGCTGTCATAAACACATTTATGACAGCCGTAAATGGGGGAAAACGCAGTTACGACACGACAGCTGCGGACACGTTTACGTCTTTTTCTGCTGCTTCCGGTGGCATCGAGGGCAGCGGGCCACATGAAATGGCACCACGGGCTGGATTTGGCCCCATGGGCCATAGGTTGAGAACATCTGCTCTGGAGCAACATCAGAATTCTCTGATGTGACTTCATAGTGAATGAATGCAAGTTAATTTACATCTCCATCACTGTACAATCGCACTCTCCATGGGGTCATCACAATTATGGCTAGTTAGGTTTATACTGAAGGTTGCAGTAGAGCACTAGAACTAGGTAGTTGTGTCAAAGGATGCAAAGAAAATGTGGGCTCTTGGGAACCGTTTTGAAGGGAGGAAAAGAGGACAGAATCATATGGGGTAATTTGAGAAGTTGTTCCAAACACAACATAGCAAGGAGTAGGGAGGGAAAAAAGATATTGTTGGTTGACAACTATAAAAAGTACTCTTCTACCTGTATATGTAATGCAAATAAATGATCTATAGGATGCTAACCAAATAAGCAAGTAAAATAAATAATCATATTTCACAGGCCTGGCATTTTGCCTTAAACACTGAATTCAAAATAATTCATGCCTTGTACAGCTCTCCAAGCATATGTTTCTCTTTTAAACGCTCTAATTGTTTACACATTATTACTTGCTAGGAATTTAAAAACAAATATATGAACAAATCAAACTGTATTGCTCTGATGAGTTATTATGCCTCCTAAGAGTATGCATTTTAATGCAGACACCCCGCCACTGAAAACTTGCAAAATTCAGGCCTCCACAGACAGTATTGTGTAAGCCAGTATGACAGGTCCTCAGTATTATATACACTAAACCTATTAGAATCCGATATCCACAGTGATAGACGTTATTCATTTCTGTTAAATTAATAAAATGGGAATGCATAAAATCTGCTTTTAGCAGAGTAACACAAACAACATATTCTACAAACCCTTTCTGCTGGTTGAGACAAAGCTTGGAAAAGTTATATATTTTTGGACCACAGCTTATACCAGTCTCTCAGCCATCATTCTATGAGTGATTCATGATAGTGACATAATCTTTCCCCCTTTAAATAATATTAAGTTACAGGAATAATTTTGCATGTGGGATCTGCAACAAAATCATCGACTGCAACTCGTATCCGAGAATGCATTTTTCCTGAAACATGAAAAATGTCATGGGCGTGAATGTATTTAAGGTGGATCCCAGCCAGTGGTGGGATTCAATTTTTTTTACTACCTACTCTGTGGGCGTGGTATGGTGGGTGTGACCAGGGGGGAAAGCCCTGCATTGCACCCAAATTAGGACTACTTTATTTCAAAATTTGGATGTGCGGGGCCAGCCAGAATTTCTGCTACCGGTTCTGGCGAACTGGTGCGAACCGGCTGAATCCCACCACTGATCCCAGCTTGCCATGACATGACAGTTTGCCATGATGTGATCACACTGTGATCACGGAGCCATCTCCTGCGGCATATATGAAATGAGACATGCAAGATAATGCCGGGACTGCAATGGACTGCCACAGCTTTGAGGATATTATCAAGGCACGCCTTCACAGCCAGTCCATCTGGCATGGCCTCTCCCGCCTCCATGACTGTTGTGAATCAGAGTTCCTCCTCCATTCATTTTGCTGTTGGGCTCAATATGATGGTTTCTAGTGGCATTTCCTCAACTGAGGGGGACCATCACCTCACCTAAAGAGGCTCATCCGCCCATAGCTGTTGGCCTCTTTAGGGATTCAGGTTAGTTAACCGCCGCCTGACACTCGGTGTTGAGTCGCTGGCTTTACAGTCCATTCCATTGTCCGGCCAGACACCACCACCAACAGCAACAAAATACAGTAAAACTCTGAGTTACGAATAGCCCGAGTTACGAAAAACTCGATTTATGAAATGTTATTTTCGTAAATCGGGGTCCCGATTTACAAAAATAACCCAACTTACGAAAGGGGTTTCTGTATTTTTACAGAGCAAAACGGCGGTGGCGCCATTTTGGTCTGTAAAAATCTAATTTTCAGTGCTTAAAATGGTGGTGCCACCATTTTGTGCTCTTAAAATCAACCCAGAGCAGCAGGAGGAAGGGACCAGCAGCAGCAGCAGCAGCCGAAAGGTAGGGAGAGCTCTCTATTTAAATTCTTTTTAAACATTATTATTTTTTTCTATGCATCCCTATGGGGATGACTCAAGTTACAAAAAGAAAAAAAAATGAGTTACGAATGAGGCCATGGAACTGATTTTTTTCGTAACTCGGGGAGCAGTGGGATGCTACTGTCTATATTCTAGTCACTTCATTGCATTTCCTCTCCTTCATGCTACCTGTAAGAGGACCACTTTTTGATCAGCGGCCACTCATTTTGCTTCATTCTCAATGGGCTGGTTTGGAAGTGTTTGTCTTCCAAAAGTATTCTATACTTTTGCAAACCTCAAGATTCATCCATGCTTACTGATCCCCCCCCCTTTGGTTCATGAGTGGTGTCTTATTACAATGGTCCCAACCTTTGGTTTTTGGACTTCAATTCCCAGAAGCCTAAGTCAATTCTCCAAAGCACTGATCAGCCAATGTCCTTAACTTAGGCTTCTGGGAATTGAAGTCCCAAAACCAAAACCAAAAGTTGGAGACCACTGTTTTACTGTGTATATATAAGCAATGGAACTCTTAGCTTGAACATCAGAAATAGAAATGGGAATGATAGCCGATGTGTTTGTTGTTTCACTGAACTGTATTAATATGTATTCATTTGTTTTTATGTTGACATTCATTGTATCACTTTTTTACTTGTTCACCGCTTTGAGTCGCCTTCGGGCTGAGAAAATGCAGTATACAAATAAAAAGTGGAATGGAATGGATGTGTGCTTATATTGTATAATAGCAAGTAACATATCCATAACAAGATTGCATAGGACTGCTTACTTTTGAATTTTGAAAATAATAAATTCTAAAGCAGAAGTTTTTAGCTGGCTATAACAGGGGTTCTTCATGCTGTCTTGTTTCAAGGGTACTATACTGTCTGTAGTGTTGAATATCTGACTGCCAGTCTACTTAGCTTAGATATGTGAACTGGAGCAGTCTTCTTGTCTTTTGCCTCAAGTGGAAGAATATGTTTATTTATTTATTCACTAGCAAGGGTTGCCCGGCGTTGCTGGGCTTTTTTGGGGGTTTTGTGTTTTAAAAACTATGAGAAATGGTGTTGGATGTTTTTTGTTGTATGTGTATTTAAATCATTTATGTTATTTTTAAATATATTGTTTTTTTATACGTAGGTAGTGTTTTAAACTGTTATTAAAAAAAATGGATTTTAAAAAGAGATAAGGTTGATATATTTTTTCCCCAATAATTGTATTTTTTAAACTAATGTGTTCCTATGTGGTTTTTGGTGATAGGTGTACTTTGGATAAGATTTTTTTTAAAATGTGTAAGTTTATGTGTTTTGTAGATGGCTGGAGATCAATTTCAATTCATTGAGTGTAATATTTCCTGTGGCCACTTGGTGGTGCTGTTGCGTAATGTTGACTTTGTCCTGGCCTGTGTATTCTTCCTGTTCTTTTCTCATTTCAATTCTGATTCTTGGAGAGGCTGCACGTGTTTCTTGGTAAGTTGTGAACTCTGTTTTGTTAGGGGTGTTTTTGTTGTGATTTGTAGGGGTTGTGGGGTTGTGTTTGTCCTTGTTATTTTTGGATTGTTTGTGGAAGATTTTCCTTGTACTTTTTATGTTTCGTATTGTTCTTGCTTTTTCTTGAATGTTGTTGTTTGTGTTTTTGGTGTGGGTATTTCTGTGGGCCGGCCTCGGTGGCTGGGTGGCCCATTGAAATACCATGTGGTGTTAGGCTGGGGTTTTTTCCGCAGGCCGGACTCGTTGCATTATGTACGCTGCCGGCCCGTGGTGGGGATGGGGGCATGGTCTTTGGGGGTTAGGAAGGGTGGGCTAGGTGGTGGGGAGGGGAGCTGTAGTGTGTTATGGTGCTTTGTTTTTGTGGAATCGTTAAAGTAGATCGTTTTTCCCCTTTAATATCAGTGGGTGGGGGCTGCGATCCCCCTCCCCGCTGGCTTCCCTAGTGTTGGGTGGTTTTTTGGAATAAAAGGTGTATTTTGGCCCTACACTTCTGGACACAGAGGAACTGGCAGAGAGGATCGTTCCCCCTCCCCTCCTCCTTAAAACAACTCCGGTTTTAAAGAGAAGAAAAGACGGAGTTTTTTTAAGGAGGGGTGGTGGGGGATCGATCCTCTCTGCCTCATGTTTTGTTTCCAGATGGGTTGGGGCAATATAGTCCTTTTATCCTGACAAACCTCCCAACAGTAGGTTGGCAGCGGAGAGGGGGATAGCCACCCCCTCCCACTGATATTAAAGGGGAAACTCCATTCGGGAGCTTCAGGCGCCGCGGGAGAGTAAAAGAAAGCCGGCTGCTGTTTGCTTGCCTGTGAGCTGTTTTTCTTTTTAACTTTCCGGGCACCGTTTTTCTCAGCGTTCTGCGTGGGCGCGCAGGACGCTGGGGCTTGTAGTTATGGGTTGGTGCTTTGTGTTTTTGCTGGGTTTTTTAAAATGCGTTTCTTTCGATTGGCTGCGGCGCGTGTCGGAACGCTGCACCGTGCGAGAGCCTCTCAGCGTGATTGGCTCTGGCGCGGCGTGGCGCAAGGAATGTTGGGAAGTGAAGTTCTTTCCCTTTCTTGCCGTTTGTGGGGCTGAGGCCCCCGTGTCGGATTTTTAAATCCTTCGTTGACCTGCGTAGGCAATTCGGCCGTGCGCACAAAGGGTGGGTGCGGGTCAGTAGGGCGACGCATAGCAACCTATAGCCAGTTCCAACGGTGAACACTTGGATTTATAGGTTAAGATTGGGATACTGTATTTGTATCCCACCCTATTGGCGCAGGCACCACCCAGGACAGCTAACAGCAGAAAGGAGCAGGCTCAATTAAAACAGGAAGCCTTCTCCATGCAGTACATAAAAATGCATACAAAAACAGTCATAAAACATCTAAAGAAACCCAACAATAACCTCCCTAACCCCTTAAGAAGATAAAAACAGTACAAGTTAAAAAGATAAAAGCAATACATAAAAGCATAAAAAATAGCATACACTAAAACACTATACTGACACTACTGACAGATCGCAGAAGAACCTAGGCAGCTAAACTAGCCAGCGGGCCTGGGCCGTACCGCATGACGGATCCCACACCCGCCGACAAAGCCAGGTCTTAAGGGCCTTTCTAAAAGGGAGCAGCTCTATCTGGAGGCACAATTCCGGTGGTAAGAGGTTCCACAGGGCCGGGGGCAAACACTGAAAAGGCTCTTCTCCTGGTCCCTGTCAAATGAGCTTCTCTTGTTGAGGCGACCACCACAGGGCCTCTCTGATCTGCCCTCGTAGTACGGGTAGAACATATTGGGGGAGATGCGGTCTCATAAGTATCCTGGTCCACTGCGGCTGCCATGTAGGGCTTTAAAGGTTAAAACCAGCACCTTGAATTGTACCCGGATGGTTGGGTCAGCCTGTTTACAATCAACAGTGTCACACCAAACCTGAGTTGTTCTTTTCCTTCAACAGAGCTAGCTGCTTAGTTTTCTTACAAATTACCATAGAGTTTATATAATGATACAAATATTTCCTGGATCTGAGAAACTTATGATCTTGCAAAATTCATTAAAATGATTTTAAATGAGATTGGGACACTTTATGCTGCAAAATTCAAAGGAACTGCCCTGGTAAATGTGAACACTGATGTTTCATATTGATGAGGAGTCACGGGCATCAAAGAGAAGTTTAGTTTATGATAGATCAAAAGAGAGGGGTTCCCCCAAATAAATGTGTAAATATTTGCCATAAAAAGATCTTTGTTACCATTAACACAATGGTTCATTGATGCTGAGTGCTCAAAAAGTAACAGCAGTATTTTTTTCTCCATTATGCATGCATGCATTTCTTTCAGGCTTGCTGGTTGTTCTTCCCCTTCTGTGCATCTATTAAATTATGTTGTTTACTACCAGGAGGCAAGGCTGAGAGGACTGAACAAGGGCACCCTCTTTAAACTGCCATAGACAATGCCAACATGGCTACTCACAGCGTGGGTTTGGAGCTTATTGTTCATGTGAAAGACCTTGCGGTGGAGGCAACTGGACATGAGGGCAAAGGGTTGATATTCTGGCATTTTAAAAAGTAGGCTAGTAAATCCGGGTCTTGGGGAGATGCATATTCAGCAATATCAAAATAATTCCTGAAGATTTGACTAACTTTTTGTTGGGCTTAGGTAATAGCAGATTATACATCACAATAAAGTAGCATAAACTTCTTCTATGACTAAACCAGATGTTAAACTGCCAAAATGAAGTCACTGTTAGGTGAACTCATTTTGTAGTTCCTTTCGCCTGGCCTAGTGTGAGAAAGATTCACTGGCACAAGGTTGCCATTGCCTGAGATTACACCCAATTGTGGTTCAAAAATACCACAATCTTCGAGGAGGCTCTTTCTGTGTACCCCAATTAGTAAACTGCAAAAATATGATTTTGACCTCACAAAGACTAGCGGTTCCTCAGTTGTTAGCCTAAAAGCAAGACAAAGAAGAGAGACTATTTATTTATTTATTTGAATATTTATATCCCGCTCTTCTGGCGCAAATGCCACCCAGAGCGGCAGACAAGATAAAATAGGAAAGCACTTAAACAGGAGACAATCTAAAAACTTATGTTGGGGCAATGAGGCTATTCTACTATTTAAAAAGGTATGGGAGGGAATGATATGATCCTTCATCCTTCTTCTTGTTCTTCAGGTGCCGTATCCATTCCGGATAGTGGCTATCTCTCAGGTTCTTCAGCCATGAGGTCTGTCTACATTCAGGGCCTCTCTTCCAAGGGATCTTTCCTTGCAGAGCGAGTTGGAGTATTTCCTTCATCCTATTCTCAGTAAAAGCTCCCCAGATGAAAAGAGTCTTTTTGCCTTTCCTCAAGATAGTATGCAGAGTTCTGGCCTCACATAATTATATATTTATAACACCCCTGCGAGGTAGATTAAGCTGGTGATTTTAAGTAATTAAAAAACTGCATGGTTTAAAAGACATTTGAACATAGTTTCCCATAACACTAATATGATTTGGGAACAGCTCTGGCTTAGTGGTATAACATATATTTTGCATACAGGATATCTGAAGCTAGGTATCTCTTGGTAAGACAAAAAACTTTCTTGCTTGAAACCCTGGAGAGCTGCTGCCAGTCACTGCTGACAAGACTGGGCAAGATAGAAAATCAGATACAGTGCATAGTAGCTTTCATGTTTATGTTTCAGAGCATGGGGAAAACAACAGGTAATGCTAGCAGAGAAGTTGTGCTCATACACGTAGGTACTTGTATTCTGAAAGTCCTCTTTATTTGCTGTAAATTCTCTGACCATCTGGGTTAAAGAAATTGAGTTTCATTCTGGAAAAAACAGAAGGAAAAGATAAAAGCAATAGCAATAGCAATTAAAGTTATATACCACCCCATAGCACTCTCTGGGAGGTTTACAGGTTAATTAGCATTTTACCCACAACATGCTTGGTACTCATTTTACCCATCTCGGAAATCTGAGTCAACCTTGTTCAGCCAAGATTAAACTCACAATGTTTCGTCTGCAGTACAGAAGTTTAACCTCTGCAGTGCCAGGGCTCTTACAAGCTAGGCTTGATTGCAATTTTATTGTAATTGGGGCATCTTTCCACACTATAGTGCACTTTTTGCACAGATAGTGTTCAAAAGAATACAGAACCAATACAATTGATAATACAGACAGGTATGAAACTCTAGAAGGAAAAACATACGTCGTCATCGTCGTCCATCCGTCCGTCGCCCCCCCCCCTCGGCCGCCAAGCCTATGTATCTTTTAAATACAAATAATCCTGTCCCAAGGTTAAAGTAGGAGCATCATATCTTTAGAGACATTGGTGAACATGTGATGCTTGCCGTGAGTTTAACTGCCAGCTTGAAGTTGAAATTTGCTTCAGTTCATTATTCCTCTAGCAGGATTTTGTTTGTTCGTTATTAGCATTTTTGATGTTGATAGATGGGAAAAGGGAAAGCCATGCTTCTACAGTTTTTGTGGCCCAATACTTGGATCTTTTCACTCAGTAAAGACAATGTCCCCCTTCTGCTTTCAAAAGCATCATTAATTTTTTATTTGTTTTTTCCTTTAAAAAATCCTATATGTGATAACTGTCGGCATTTGTCTTTTAAACAATCTGGCATTTTACAACAGGAGGTTAAGCTCTACAATGGTAGCCTTTATAATCCTGGGATTAATTGCACCATTATACAGCTGTCTAGTCACAAATGATTTAAACCAGAGTACTAGAATTAAGCTAATTGAGCAGCACTTTAGAGATGGTATAGAAGAAAACGTTTGTGTGTCACCACTGTGCTTAAATTTTTCTGGCAATGTTCTCTGGATGGCAATTCCTCCATGTAATGGCTGAAACATACAGAATAGTTGCCATTATTGTGTGGAGAATATCTACCATGACAGCTAACAACAATGTCAGGTAGGAGTGTGGTGATTTTTTTCTACCATGCAAATAATTCACGTAGCAAGTATAATGCCTATGACGAGATATGAGGAGACATGATTACTTTCCAATTGTTTTGCTAGTGGGTTCTGTGCAGCCAAGGAAATGTATAAAATAAATGTGGCACTCAAGCTCTGTTGTGGTCTATACAGTATATCCCTCTTTTGTTTCTTTCTAAATCGAAATATGAAATGACTTTCTTTCTGTTTGAAATTGCTCAGTCAAAACAAGGGCCTGTATACGTAAATGTCAACCTTACTCAAAAACCAGTTGTGTCCAACTCTACAGGGTGGTGCTCATCTGTTTACAGCTGAAGAGTCAGCATTGTCTGCATCTGCAGATGTTTCTATGGTCATGTGGCAAGCATGACTGGACTCCAGAGTGCACGGAACGCTGTTACCTTTGCTGCCAAACCTATTTATCTACTTGCAATTTCTTGCTTTTGAACTGCTAGGTTGGCAGGAGCTGGGACAGATGACGGGAGTTCACTCAGTCATGCAACACCTTCAGGTCATCAAGTTGAGTGTCTTAACCACTAAGCCACCACAGTCCCACAGGGCCAATATACCAGTGATGGCGAATCTTGGCACTCCAGGTGTTCTTGGACTTCAATTACCAGAAGCCCAAGTCTTGCTGACCAGGGCTTCTTGGAATTGAAGTTCAAGAACAGCTGGAGTGCCAAGGTTAGCTATCACTGCCACATACTATTGTTGAAATGCAGCATGAGACCCGTACCACTGATTCAGTTCCGTGAGTCACTTTCTGATCCTGAGCCCTTTTGGTACACAAACTCCTTATCTGCCCCAGGCCAGTATTGATGAAACTGCTGTCCTCCATCAAGATGGATTCAAATGGGAATTAATTCACTTGGGGACTATCACCCTTCTCTGTGTACTTTGGCACCCAAGGCCATTAGTCCTCAGGGTGGTCAAGTTAATTAACCGCCGTCTGACACTCAGCATCATCTACTCTATTACCATGGCAGGATAACCTGGCCAGACTGGATTAGTTCCATACCAATCACATATTTTATTTCATAGTGTTTTATGGTCTGAGCACCATGTAGAGTCAGAACCCCCACTGTTCCTGCCATTTGTAAGTTTACTTCTCCAACTGAGAAGAGATAATGGCACAGAGCTATTTCCTTTAGATAGGAAGGAACACTAGAGAAATATGATGCATTTTATTTATAATTAAATATGCAAATCGTAACAAAAGCAAAAAGGATCCTAAAAATAGCTCAGAAAAAAAATTGTGGGGAGCCACTGTTTGACTTCCTAAAAGGCTACATTACTATTTTAGCTAACACAATCTTAGCTAACAGCTTTTGGCTCTCCCTGTTTGGATGGAAAATGCTAGAATGCTGTTGGCATTTGTGTAAAGTTGGTCTAATTTGCCTTGGCTAATTGTGGTTAACTAACAATCTAGCCTGGTTGTATCTTTGTGCAGTAAGGTATATGATAAGGACTGAGATGTGCTCCAGCACTTTGTCAGTTAACGACAACTCATCCTGACAAGTTACACAGACCTTATATAGGATACTGAACTTTGCCTCCTCTAGCTAGTTGGAACAAATGTTTTTCCTTCCAAAACTGATAGCTCAGTATGTGTAACTATGCTGTGGAAGTGGACTTTCCTACAGCCTTGTTCTTTTGGTACAGTACTTCTTCCAACCTCCTGAAAATGCAACACAGATGGTCAGAGGCCTGGGCAGTTCTGGGCAGAAGGGTCTTCTACAAACAGAAACCCTTTTGTTTTTGGAAGAGAGATCCTGACATATCCAGTGTTATGCTCTAAAGACTGGAGGGAGATTTTCAGTTGTCAAGAGACATTTGTGTACTTTTAAACACTTCTCAGCTGGTCATCTCAACAGGAAAGAAGACCAGTATATCTCATAACACTGTCATTACTTTAGCAGAGTCAGTAGTGTATTGGCAGCTTTGTTGAGATAATACCCAGTAAGAAAGAAGCGGAGTAAGGAATTAGTTTTTGTAAACATTTTATGTATGCAGTTTCAAGGAAACAGAAATTCAATTCTACAACATATACGAAATGTCTTAAATGTGATTATTTCTCACTGTAATTACTCTTATATGCTGTTCTGTTGTGAACTTTATTCCTGTGGTTTGCTTAACATTTTGGTGCATGCTTCTTTGACTCCAGTGGTGTTACTGTAAAGATAAGGATCATGCTTAGGAGAGTGAACCGATAAATGTTTGTTTAATATCTATCTATCTATCTATCTACACACATACTAGCAGAGGTTGCCCGGCGTTGCCGGGCTGTTTTAAATGGTGTTGGAAAGTTTTTGTTGTTGTTGTTAATGTTTGTAAAGAAGACGTTAGTCTATAATTGAAATTTTCAAAAAATTTATTTATACAAAAAATTTTGGCGGCCTGTTATAAACTGTGATGATTTTTGTTTGGTGTTTTGGTTTTGTGGATGAAAAAAAGAACAAAGGATGATATACTTTCTCCAAAAAATTTATTTAACCCAATAATTTTTTAGTATGTATTTTTTAAATAGTTGTACTGTAGGTAATAATTTAAAAAATATGAAAGTACATGTTTAAAATTGTGATTTTGTGTTATTTTTAAAAACTTGTTTTTACTCTTGGGGCCTTTTGTGTGGGGCTGTTGTGTCTTTTTGAATTTTTTTTACTATTGTGGGCAGCAAGTGGTGCTGGTAGGGGTTGTCTTGTATTTTGACTGCTTTTTCTCTCGTGGCCTCTGGGTGGAGCTTCTTCCAGTAAGTAGTCTCTTTCTTTATTCATTTCTTTTCCAGTCGTTGTGGAGTGAGTTCGTGTGGTGGTGAGTTGGCTGTTTTTCTTTATTTGGGGTGGTGGTGGCGGTTAGATTTTGTGGTGTTTGGCTGGGTGCTGTGTGTGCTTGAAAATTTTTGTTTTTGTTTACTTTGTATTGTTTTTTGGTGTTATTTTTGTTTGTTTTTGTGTATTTTTGGATGTTTTTGATTGTTTGTTTTTGTGTTTTTTGGTGTCCTACGGGGGGATCCCCTCTCCGCCATCTCCCCTGGCTCTGGAAGGGTTGGGGGGGACAGACCCCTTTTGTCCCCCAAACCTTCCAGACTCATGGGACCCAGGAGAGGGGATCGAATCCAGGCCACCCTCCGATATTAAAAGGGAAATCTCAATTGTGGTTTCCCCTTTAATATCAGTGGGGGGGCCCTTGTGATCCCCTCTCCGCTGGCTTCCCTGGGTTTTGGAGGGTTGGGTGGACAAAAGGGGTCTGTCTCCCCAACTCTTCCGGACCCAGAAGAGCCATCGGAGAGGGGGATTCCCCCCCAAAAACTCCATTTTTAAAGAGAAGTAACCGCTTGGTTTCTTCTCTTTAATATGGGGCGTGTGTGTGGAGGGGAATCCCCTCTCTGCCAGGTCCCCTGGGGTCAGGAGGGTTGGGGAGACAGACTCCTTTTGTCCCCCCAACCCTCCCAACCCCAGGGGAGCCAGTAGAGAGAGGGAGCACAACACCCCCCTCCACCCAGTGATATTAAAGGGGAAACTCCGATCAGGAGCTTCAGGCGCCGTTGAGGAGGGGGGCTTTGGTTCCCGCAGCTTGGCGGACTTGCTCTCCCGGTGTTTTTTTTTATTTTATTTTTGCGCGCCGGCTTCCTCATCGTTCTGCGCGCTCATGGCACGCAGGACGCTGGGGCTTGTAGTTATGGGTTTGTGCTTTGTGTTTGTCCTGCGTTTTTTTTAAACGGTTTTCTTTTGATTGGCCGGGGCGCGTTTCTGAACGTTCCTTGCGCCGTGCCGTGCGAGAGCCTCTCAGCCTGATTGGCTCTGGCACGGCACAAGGAATGTTGGGAAATGAAGTTGTTTCCCTTTTTTGCGTTTGTGGGGCTGTTGCCCCACTGCCAGTTTTCTCAATCCTTCGTAAAAGAAACATTTTAATTGGTATGTCAAATTAAGATAATAAGGGACTGTAAAATCTGTGGAAGCATCCAGCACAGAATTATTATAAATCCCACAAAATTAGAATTCCCAAAGTATCTTGATAAAATAAGGCAGAGTGCTACACTAATTTCTTCTGTAGCCAAGACCTCCATGGAGAAAGCTTGTTTGTAACACTGTTTAGTTGAGAATGAAGCAAACACCACTGAAATTTACTTTTGAGTAAGTGAACATGGAATCACATAATAATCAGCCAGTGTAAATATGTGTGTTTGCATTTTCATTATTTCTTTACTTGAGAATAACTTTCAGAACTGCCAGTCAGTTGTGGCAAAACCAAGAGCCTTAAAGACTGGTAGATTTACTGTACCTGACACAGTTTCTGGAAGGTGGGTAGTCTGAGGAAGTGGATTTGATCCATGAAAGTTCACATTAAAATGTAATAGTTAAGTCTTTAAGGTGCCACAGTGCTTTTGTCTTTTTGTTTTGACTTTTGTTTTGCTTCCTGTCTGATAGTTTCTGGATAACAGTTCCTATGTCAGATAAAATAGTCTCTAGCCCACCCAAGATTGTGATAGAAAGAGTAAGTTGTAATTCTATGCACACACTTAACCTTAAGTCACATTTCAAAATACACAATGAGATTTATTTCTTAGTGAGTTAGGCAGTGCTGCACCAAAGAACTTGCAAGATGCAGCCCTTCAGAAGTTATCCATGTGATCCCTCAACACTATCTATAATGGCAAAGATTGATGGGAGTTATAGTCCAACAATATTTGGAGAACCAATCCTAAGGAACCACAAATCGTTGTTGCTTCTATTTGAGAACTGTGTGGAACAACAGGACTCACTTTGTGGAATGAATTTTCCTCCCAGCAACATTGTCTAGCCCAGTGCTTCTCAACCTTCAGTTTTTGGACTACAATTCCCAGAAGCCTAAGCCAGTACTTAGGCTGATCAGTGTTTTGGGGAATTGACTTAGGCTTCTGGGAATTGAAGTCCAAAAACCAAAGGTTGAGAAGCACTGGTCTAGCCTTAGGATTTCTGCATTTTAGCCACTTGTTGAAGCCTTTAATTGTTTGGGTCACTGCCTGGAGAGCTCAGTAGTTTACATAAACAAGTTCGATTCCAGCCGTGTTTCTTGCAAGAGCCAACCTGTGTAGCCATGGGCAAGCTGCACAAAAACGGTAAACTACATCAGTGTATTTTCTACTTAGAAAAATCTGGATAGGGTAGCCATAAGTCAGAATCGACTTGACATCATGTAATTATCATTATTATTGAATTGTTTTGCAGCACTAGTGTATGTTGAAAACGATTTTTGTTGGATGGTTTTTCATTTTCAGGTTATAAAACTTTTGACGCGGTAGCTGCGTTAAGTCTGTGCAAGCATATCAGACAGAGTAAACAAAACAGAAGACAAAAACTTTGTGACACCTTACAATTAAAATACAGTAGTTATTCTTTAAGGTGCCACAAAGATTGTTTTTGTCTTTGTTTTGTTTAATCTCTGATATTATTTTCAGATGTCGTCGTAAATGACTCCCGAGCTTGGTGCAAAAGAGAAGCAACGTACAGCAAAACCCCGACTTACATATGCCCCGAGCTACATAAAATTCGACTTACATAATGATTTTGTGCTAAAACCATTCTCCAATTTACATAAATGTCTGGATTTACATAAATTTACGTGACACAATTTCCCATGAGTTTGCTTCGAGTTACATAAAAATTCATTTCCCTATTCATTTTTCCTATGGGTTTGCTTTGATTTACATAAAAATTTCATTTTCCCTATGGGTTTGCTTCGAGTTACGTATTTTTTTCCTTTGGACTTGTTTCAAGATAGATAAAAAACCGATTTAAGCAAAAGCCTATGGAACTGACTTTTTACGTAAGTAGGAGTTTCAATGTAGTAGTATATTTTTAAAAAAATACCCAATTGTTTTGAACACCACTTTCTAACCCTCTTCTTTTCCCGAACCGCTGTTGGGTCAGTTGCGTTAGGTTTGCACGACGATTTCCATTCCGCTATGAATCCAAGCCTCGTGGCTTCTACGAGCCTTTAGTAACGGATTAACTCCGGGATGATCACTTCTCTTTATCTGCCCCGCTGCCTTGCAATTAGGTAAAGGCAAAGGTTTCCCTTGCTCGAAAGCCAGTCGTATCCGACTCTAGGGTTCAGTGCTCATCTCTGTTTCAAAGCCGAAGAGCCAGCGCTGTCTGCTTCTGCAGACGTTTCCGTGGTCATGTGGCAGGCATGACTAGACACCGGAGTGCACGGAACGCTGTTTACCTTCCCACCGAAGGGGTCCCTACTTGCAATTTCTTGCTTTCGAACTGCTAGGTTGGCAGGAGCTGGGACAAAGACGGGAGCTCATTCCGTCCTGCAGGACTCGGGAATCGAACAGCTGACCTTCTGCCTCCCAGTCAGCGTCTTAGCTAATTAGGCGCCGCAAATTATGGGATGGCCCGGTTGAAGGTCAAGGGGGCTCTATTCTCACGCAGGAGAACGTGACGTGTACAGTACAGGGCGTGTGTATTGGCTTCTATTCCCCCGCCCCATTCCCACTCTCCACCTTCGAGCACCTGAACCGCCCTTTACTGCCTGACTCTTTTTTTGTTCGCCTTTTTAATAAACGGATTTTGCCTTGCCCTTTCTTTGCCGCAGTCATTTGAGCCTCCCTTTGCGCACCTCTGATTGGCTGCCCGGGTTCGCATCCCCCCTGCTTTCCCTCGCCGGGCGACCAACCACGGCCGCCCCTTTTGTATCAAGGTTCGGATCGCGCCACCGCGCTTCCCAAACTGAGGGGTGCGCGACCAACGGAAGGAACCACTTTTTGGGCGGGCGAGGAGGGCGCGCTTGGTGTCTCCATTGGCCGGGCTTGGCGAGCTCTACCTACCCCGACGTGGCCCTTTAAGAAGCCCGGGAACGTGCGTTGGACATCCCCCCCCCCACTCCTCGGCGTCTTCCCTCGTGTCCAGCCGAACCGCGGCGGGGGAAAGTGTTGCCAAGGTGTATCTCTGTGTGCGCGCGCGCCACTCGTGCGGGGCGGCCACTGCTGCTGCTTCTCCCAGCCCCGCGCCTCTTCTGCCGTTGCGAGTTCGAGTCTGGAGAGGGGACGCTACGAAGCGTCTGGCGCCGAGGAGACTTGAGCGCACCTTGCGAGGAGGGTGGAGACCCCAGTTCGGGCGATCCTCCGCTTGGCGGCCAGTTTTCGGTCCCATGGCTTAGCAGAGTCTGCGCCGGAACACCACCAGCCTTGCCCACCCACCGCTCGGAAGGCAAGTATGGGAAGGCTGCAGGGCCCGGCCGGGCGGCAGGGAGGTGGAGGTGGAAGCCAGGGAACTTTCTCTGGCCGGGAAACCAGATTCCAGCGCCGGGGAATAGCAATTGCACTTCTATACCGCCCCATAGGGACGGTATAGGGACTGCGGTGGCTTAGTGGTTAAAACGATGAACTTGACGACTGGAAGGTCGGCAGGTCAGCAGTTCGAAACCCCGAGTGTTGCACGACGGGGTGAGCTCCCGTCGTCTGTTCCCAGCTCCCTGCCAACCTAGCAGTTCGAAAGTAAACAATTGCAAGTCGATAAATAGGTGGCGCTTCGGTGGGAAAGGTAACAGCGATCCGTGCGCTCTGGTGTCTGGTCATGTCTGCCACATGACCACGGAAACGTCTGCAGACACAGACAGTGCATCTTTAGCTGTAAACAGATGCACACCGCGCCCTAGAGTCGGACACGCCTGGCTTTCGAACAAGGGAGACCTTTACTGCTCGATAGCGCTTCCTGCACTCGCTCTCGGGTCGGTTCACAAGCTAATTAGCACTTACTTATATGACCGACTTCGGAAGGCTGAGCCAATTTTGACTGTGAGGATCGAACTCACAATAGTGTGGCTACAGTACAGCAGTTTAACCCCTGCGCCACCAGGGTTCTTTCCCGGCGGCAACCAGCATGGATTGAGCAGTTGGGGGCATCTGGCCTGGCGCCCTCCTGTGCCCCTTTGGTTTCCCTGCTCCAGAGGTTGGGCGAGGGGGTTTAAGCAGAGGGGGTTATTTTGCTGGGAAGGGGCGGGGAGAGAAGAGGTGAGTCTTCCCTCCTGGCCTTCTGATTTAGTCCTGGCTGCAGAAATGAATGGTTGCCTTTAAAAAGAATCATTTTTCTGGAGAGGTTTATCAGGATCCGTTTTAAGGGTGTGTGTGTGTGTGTCAGAACCTCTTTTCCCTCGTCGACACTGGCAAAGCGCAGCGCCCTCCGCCAATGCAGCTGCAAAGATGTGGCTCTCTGCGGGGAAGGAAGAGAAGGAATGGAGCAGTGGAGAACAGTGGCTTCCAGATGTCTGATCGTTTGTATCCCTTATGGCGCCAAGACGTCCTTCCTTTGGTAGCCATCCTTCCTGGATCGGGGTGGGTGGGTGTGCAAAGGCTGCATTTTGTGCGCTCCCTGGTTATGGAGTCTACAGAGTTGAACCAGGAGCCTCAGTGACAGGTTTGAAGTGTGGGGTAAATGTCCCTCTTGCCAGCATCGTAGCTGTGTGGTGTGTGGCCAGTCGCTGGTATTGAACTGGGCTGGTATCTCGTCTGTAGGGCTGCGGTGGCTCAGTGGTTAAGAAGCTTGCCTTATTAGCTGGAAGGCTGGCAAGTCAGCAGTTCGAGACCTGGGTACTGCATGACGGATTGAGTCTCCGTCTCTGTCCTAGCTCTTGGGGACATGAAAGGAGCCTCATTTGGGTGTCCCCTGAGCGGAATTTCTTTTGCAAAAACCCTTTCAACCCAGAATAATTTCTGACGTGGAATTATTATTGTCTCATCCGCAGTAGGCAAGCCTCCCTTCCGCAGATCATGCGGTTTGCTTTTCGTGCTTCAAATGGCAGCAAAGTCTGTGCTTTGATTCTTGCAGGTAGCAAGCCCCAAACCAGTGGATTGTGTGGACAAGCTGTAACTGCAGAAATGCTCAGCATCTTGTCTTTCCCCAACTTTCTCCCAGCCCCCAAATGGCATTTACAGGTCGCTGATGGGAGGGAAGGTTTTGATAATGCATCATTGGCAGTGTTAGATTTCAGAGGGGAAAAAACTGGCTTAAAAGTTGCTGGGTGAAGGTGCTCCTTACTTTGGGCTCCTCTTAAATCCAGGCTTTCTAGAGGCTGGGTATGATGTAGCACTCTGTGCATGGTAAGCGACAGCTTTGTTAGTGTACCTGTACATTTCTTGAGATTGTGTGCAGTTGGAGGGCCTTTTGCCTGGAAGCCAAATCCTAGTATTTGGCAGTTTGGTCTTCAAAATTGGGTTGGGAGCAGACTGTGGTATTGCAACAGCTAGCTAGTCCTAGTATGTTCATTGTTTATAAAGAATTGGCATAAAGGTGGCGAATCTTCAAGGAAGATTGTGATTTTGGCATCTAGAGGGTGCAAAATATGTGTATATGCTTTAATGTCCTTGTGGGTGAAGAGTTTGGTGAAATTAGAGCTCTTGGTTAGTTCAGTATGGTTATTCTTGAGAGCTGGAGGCTGAAATGTTTGCTGGAGTGCCAAGGTTCGCCAACACCAGACAGGATGTTTTTGTAATTTCTCACCAGTTATTTTTGAGTGTATGCTTAATGCATATACTGTATGTATCTCACACACTGCAGCGAAATTGATAGGTACTGTACTTCTAGGCAACTCCTTATACTACACCAATAATGCCATTTCCCATGGGTACTGTACTTTACAGATCTGTGTACCTATGTTCACGTGTGACAATTTGTGATTGATCAATCGTTATTTTTACTATGCCAAACCCTGAGTGAGACAGAAGGGGTAGTTTTTGTCAATTCTCTTACGTGCAGAACTATTTTGAGGCATAATATGCAGTTAATGAATTGTACTAAACTCCATCTTAAACCTGGGAGAATGCCATTTGGGTTTTCAAAAACTGTCTTCTTTTGGTAATGTTACACACACCCAGGTGAATTACATAATAAATTAAGTGTGGGAGTACATTAGTTGTTTCCCCCTTATCTTTCTCTAAAATTGAAGCTAAGATTTAGAGACCACTACCATATGAAGGTTTTAGTTAGTACATTTTGGTTGGGCTGGAGATGATAGGTACAGAATTTCACATGTGCAAAGTTGTATATTATTACCCCGTTATGCATAGTGTATTCATTTGGGGTTGTGTATTTTTCAGCTCTGCTGTTTACCTCATGTGCATGAAGTACCACCACAGCAAGGTGATGTTTACTTTGATTAGGGGTCATTTGTGTCCTTTATTTATACCTTGTGCAGGATATTTTGAAAGCTGGGGCTCATCCACATTCTGCTGCTGCCTAATTGATGAGGTTTTCTTTGCTGAAGAATAGACGCCTTTGAAATGTGGTGTTGGAGGAGGATTTTGAGAGCGAGGAGAACAAATAGGTCGATCTTAGAAGAAATCAACCCTGACTGCTCATTAGAAGGACAAATAGTAAAGTTGAAGCTAAAGTACTTTGGACATCAAATGAGAAGAGAGGATTCACTTGAGAAAGCCTTGATGCTGGAAAGGTGGAGGGCAAAAGAAGAAGGGGCGGCCGAAAATGAGATGGCTAGATGGTATTGTAGACGCAATGGGCACAGTGCTGGGTTTTGTTGAGGAGGATGGTAGAGGACAGAGGTGCCTGGAGGGCAATGGTCTATGGCCATGATGGTGAACCTTGGCACTCCAGATGTTCTTGGACTTCAATTCCCAGAAACCCAAGCACCCTGTGAATCCACACAAATGGATTTACTGCAATTCATCTGGCCCATGCTGCCCTCGTCGCTCCCAGAAGCGGAAGTAAAACACGCCCATATGGCAACTCTAAAATCCTGACACCCCCACCCCTTTACATACAATTCTTTTTATTCAGAAAAAGGAACTCCTGTTTATGTGGAGGAAGCCTAAAAGGCCATTAACTGTTAATAAGTCATTCTCAAATTGCCACCCTTAAAAATCAAATTGCCCCCCCCCCCCCGGGTGGGGTGAGTGCTTCACATTGGGAACTATGGCTCTAGGTGCTTTGATACCTGCCTTACACCCATGTAAAGTAGGCTAGGCTGAATTGTTGTTACATTTCCAGAGAGTGGCATAAGTAGATAACAGATAACAAGGGCTTGGAAAACCTTGCTCCAAATCTCCACTTGATGGTGAAACTCACTGGCCAGTCCTGGGCCAGTCATAGTCTCTCAGCTAGAGTTACCTTATGAGTAGTTGTGAAGACAAAATGGGAAGGAAGGGAGCTATTGTATGCTATTGTATGCTATCCTGAGCTCAGTGGAGAAAAGGTGGGATATCAAAGTAACAAATAAGTTGCATAAATATCCAATTCTACCCAGGGAAACTTCTAGTCATTCAATAATATAAACTGAGATTTCCCATTTTTAAGTTTAATATATAGCCACTGTATTACAGGCTGTATTTATATGTGGAATAAATTCTTTCAGATTTGAGGCCACAAACATACTTCATGGCTTATAGAAAAGCAACATGTACAACAGATATGGGAACAGTCGTCTTGACATGCTACGTGTTGGTATGCAGAGAACATGAATCCTGCCTCTGGTGTGAAGTGATTCAATCTAGAAATAGATTTATCATCCTGTTGAAAATGAGAACTAGATTGAAGAGGTAGCTTGAGGTGTCCAGGACAGTACACATTGTAAAAGAACAGCTGTAGGGGCTTGTAAGATACTACCTACTTGATTTCTCTCCATTTGAGATAATGCTTAGTGAGAAGTTTGCTATTAATAAATTGTAGAAGAGATTGTTCCCCTTACTAGGTGCCTGTAGGGTTGCTGGTCTTTATGTTTGTTTTCCTGCTTCCCAAGCACAATCCATGGGTATTTGAAAGGTTGTAGTTTATTCCCTCTTAGATATTGACAAAAAGCAAAGCAATCACATTTATAATACCCCATAGTGCTTCGTGCATTCTCTGGGCTGTTTATAAGTTAATTGGCATTTATGCCCCCCCATGCTGGGTACCCATTTTACCAACTTCAGAAGGTTGGAAGTGACTAGTCAACTTTGAGTCCTGGTCAGGATCAAACTTACAGCCTTTTGGTTGTAGGACAGCAGTTTAACCACTACACCACCAGGACTCAAAGATCAAAGGCAAAAGGAGGAGGATACAGCAGAGAATGAGATGGCTAGATAGCATCGTTGACACAGTGGCCCTAGATCTGGATGGACTACGGTGGATGGCGGATGACAAAGGAGCCTGGCATGTGGTGGTCCATGGGTTCACAAAGGGTCGGACTCGACTGCGATTGGACAACAACAAATACGATTCCGACAGAAATAGTGGAGTTGGAAGGGGCCTTTTAGGTCAGGGGTGCCCAAACTTTGGGCCACGGGCTGGTCATGTGGATCAGGGAGCTGGTCACTATGGCCTGGGGGCCGGATCCGCCCCCCCCCATGCCAATTCAATTCATCCAGCCCACAAAGCCCTCGTCGCTCCTGGAAGCGGAAGTAAAACATGCCCATATGGGCGCCTTTTACTTCCGCTTCCAGGAGCGACAAGGGCTTTGTGGGCCGGATGAATTGGCATCGGGGGTCGGATTCGGGCCCCAGGGCTTAGTTTGGGCACTCCTGTTTTAGGCCATCAAGTCCAAACACCTCAATGTAGGAATCCAAATCAAAGCAGATATGAGAGATGGTTGTCCAATTCTCTCTTGAATGCTTCCACTGTTGGAGCACTCGCCACCTCTCGAGCAGGTTGGTTTCACTGTCGTACTGCTCTGATCGTTAAGATGTTTTTCCTCACATTCAGTCTATATCTGGATTTCTTTAGTTTGTTGTGCTTGTGGGATGCATTTCCAAAGCTAGCTTCCTTGCTTATTTATTTCCTTTGCATCTCTACTAGTCCTTTCCTTATGCACACACAGGGAACTGGGGAGTGTTCCAGAGTAAGGTGAAACTGTGGAATGGGAAGCTAAGGGGGAAATGGTTGTGACTAGTGTTTGTGGTATTTTCCACTTCCTGTTGTGCTCACCACATCGCGGATGAGTTTTTCAGTGGGACTTTTGAAAGCGTTTTTGTGGGCTCTTCAATTGAACAGGGGAAAGGGAAGGAACTCCTTTATGTGAGCACATGTTAGATTTTGACTAGTCAAACCTAATAATAGCAATTGCATTTATATGCAGCCCCACAGCACTTTAATGTGCTGTCTGGGCTGTTTATGAAGTACTGTATTTTCTGACGTATAAGACTACTTTTTAACCCTGAAAAATCTGTGCCAAAGTCGGGGGTCGTCTTATAGGACATGTACTTAACTGCAGCTTGTTTCCCCTTGCTTCATATGTCCGGCGCATATGGTGGGGGGTGCCGCGGCTGAGTCCCTGCTCTGTGCAGGGAGTATGAAGCAAGGGGAAGCAAGCTGTACCTCGAGGAGGAGAACGTGAGCGTGGATTGGCTCTCCAGCAGAACCTGCCCATACGACTTGGAGGGCTGCGCATCTTCGGGTTGAGTGTGGGTTAATTTTTATTTGGTGTGCATTGGAAGAGAGGTAGTCTTATACGGCAAGTATATTCCAAACTCTATATTTTAACTGGAAAAGTTGGGGGTCGTCTTATACGCCCAGTCATCTTATACGCCGGAAAATACGGTAATTAGCATCTTGTCCCCAACATGCAGGATACTCATTTTTCTGACCTCAGAAGGATGGAAGGCTGACTCTTCCTTGAGCCCCATATTTAAAATAATTTGAAAATTAATTTTTAAATGGTAAATCTTTTCCACTCTGGTGGGTCAGATGGCTGTCAGGATAAAGCTGTTTTTTTTTTTTTGACAGGGGAAATGATAAACAGAACAGACTACAAATTGCCACACAGAAGGCTGTTCACTACAGATTTTCTCTCTTTCTTGGCCTATCTGCCCCACAGTCCACATGTCCTTTCCCCCTTTTCTTTCCTGTGTTCTTGTGTGTCTCACTCTTCTGCATGTAGAAATTGTAAAACTGGTTTTGAGAGAACTGATCATTGCAGAGAAGCCACTGAGAGTGCTATGTATGGATTCGGCGAGGGGGCGGCAATACAAATGTGAACAATAAATAAATAAAATAAGTCTTGTATAACATGGAATTTCTGACCATTGTCAGAAATGAAAGTCATGAACAAGTTTTGAAACTTGTTAAGACTTCTGAAACATTTGCCTGAACAGAAAAACAAACGAAAGACAGTATTTAACAAAAATGAAAAGTTTTTAAGCCAACTGTCACAGTTCACCTTTAGAAAGTGTTTTTTCAGTATTAATCTTTAGGTTTTTTAAAATTGCCAAACTAACAAGCATAAAGATGGGGAAAATCTGGACATCCAATCTACTATTGGTGGGGGTTTGTTCGGCATTAAGCTTAAAAATCAACACATTATCTTGATTTTATTTTATTTTTCCTTTTTGCCTGCTATTGTTAAGATTTATAGAATGTGAAACCACATTCATAAGAAGTCTTTCCCTTAAGAGTTTCAAGATGTAAGATCTCTAATAGTAACTGTTCTGTTGTTGACCTTACATAACTTGAAACACTTGTTTTAAAAAGCTAAATTTGGAGCAAAATTGGCAGGATTTCCTTAGAACTGTCAAAATCAACTGTGGATTCAGTGATAGATGTAGAGGTAATTGATACAGTGCGAAGGAATGATTCATAGAAAAATTAGTGACGTTTACTGTGTTTAGGTACTATACCATGTGTAGTGGCTGTGAAGATATAAATAGCTATTGAAACAGATCTGAAGGTGTTTAGTTATTTGCAAAATAACAGTAATTGGTGTTCTAGATACAATCAGATCCCTTTGTTTCAACATTATAGATCAGGGGTTCTCAACCCCAGCCCGCGGCACCATTTCATGTGGCCCACGTTGCTGCTGCCACCGGACGCGGACACGTTTATGACAGCTATAAATGCGCCCGTGGCAGTTGTAAACATGTTTACAACAGTCGCGGACGTGTTTTATGGCTGCATTTACTGTGGGGGAACCACCACGCTGGCCCACTCAGCTGTCTGTACATGCATATGCTGGACATGCATCTCTGGGGTTTGAATATCAGTCAGGGATTTCTGGGACATTATTAGATTTGTTGCACCACAACTAACAGGTTGTTACATGCTGTCTGAGGGAGTGTGATCTGGCCCACGACTTTAAAAGGTTGAGAACTCCTGATATAAATATTGCATTCTTTCTTAGGCCTGTTGCTGAGATTGAAGCATGAGGCTCTTTTGAATCCTTGAAATACATTATGTAAAATGCAAAATGCATAATTTATTTTTGAGTGAGTATTACAGATTTCTTATAAATATTTCCTTGGTTCTGTAATTGTGGGTGATGTAAACTTTGGCACACCACACTGAATTCAGTAAGGCGCTCTTATCATTACTTTATGTGGCTTTGAAACATTCCATCTGATGCACAAGCCTGAAAATATTTTCTGTTCAGTCCCTCAGGTTACTAACTATCTTTTAGATTTTTATATTTATACACAACTTGAAAACAGTCTGCCTACGATGTCCAAAAAACAACACTTCTGCTGTATTTGCTATACAGTGGTACCTCACATAACGAATGCATCACATAGTGAAAAATGCGCATAACGAAGCGTTCGTTATGCAATGGTGATACCCCGCATAACAATTTTTTTTTGTTATGCGGGGTTTTTGGTAGCCGGGGTATACCCGCTTAATGGCAACTCCTGTTAACGAACATTCCCCCTCCCCCCGGTTATGCAGGGTATCTCCCATAGGGAACCGCATAACGAAAAAAACCACATAGCGAAGAGCTCTGTGGAATGGAGTTCTTTCGTTATGCAGGGTTCTACTGTATATGAAAAAATACTAAGATCATTCACACTGTTGTATTCCCAATCACTGTGTATGGGGTGTGAAAGCTGGGCAATAAAAAAATTGACAGGAACAAAAGATTTTTGTTTAAAATATGTTACTGGAAGAGGACTTTATGCAGGAGTTCTCAACCCTTTAATACCAGGGGCTGGGTTATGCTCCCTCAGACAGCTTTGGGGGCTGGATGGCCATTTTGCCCTTCCTCCACCACATGGCACTTCCTGGTGTGGTGGAGGTGGTGGTGGGCCACATGAAATGGTGCCATGGGCCGCATCCAGCCCACAGGCCGTAGGTTGAGAATCCATGACTTAACGGATAATCTGGAGTGCCAGAACGGTGAACAAGTGGGTCTTAGAACAAATCAAGACTAAACGATGAAGCTGAGGCTGTCCTACTTTGGGCATATAACGAGAGAGAAAGATTCCCCGGGAAGGACAATAATGGCAGGGAAGGTTGAAGATGGAAGGAAAAAAGTAAAACCAAATGTGAGCTGGATTTGTTCCCTTAAGGAAGCCACAGGCTTGAGTTTGCAGGAGCTGAGCAAGGCTGTTGAGGACAGGAAATTTTTGAGGTCTCTTATTCATCGGCGTTGGCTGGAACTCGTATCTGAGAATGCAGTTTTTCCCCTAAAGAAGGAAAAGTGCAATTGGAGTGAATTTGTTTAAGGTGGATCCCAGTTTGCCATGAAGTGACCCACACGGAGTCATCTCCTGCCGTACATATGAAATGAGACATGCATGATTTAACACGGACTGCAATGGATTGCCACAGTCTTGAGGATATGGACAAAGGTGCGCCTTCATAGCCAGTCCATCTGGCATGGCCTCTTCCGTCTCCACGACCGTTGGGAATCAGAAAGTGGTTCCTCCTTCGTTCATTTCGCCGTTGTGCCCAATATGATGGTTTCCAGTGGCATTTCTTCCACTGAGGGGACCCCATCACCCCACCTAAAAGGGGCTCACCCACCCATAGGCATTGGCCTCTTTAGGGAGTCAGGTTATTTACCGCAGTCCAAAACTTGGCGTTGAGTTGGTGGCTGTACGGTCTACTCCATTACCGTAGTGGGATAAAATAAAGAGGGTCACCATAGATCAGGGCAACACATAACAACAATACTCACTACTGCCAACCAGGCCATTTTTGAGTAGCAACCAGAGCATCTGTCCAGACTTCTAGACTGCTTTTCCTTTTGTTGTTGTGAGGAAAAAATGTTCATTGTGGCGAACTCTTGCAATTAAAAGCAGGCAGTTCTCCTGACTCTGGTAGCGTGTGGAGTTTGATCCAGCAGGAGATGAAAGGCAAGACTCTGCAATTAAGTTCAGCATTAGCTCTTCATGGATTTCTGGGCAGTAGTTAACCTATCAAAATGCTTGCTGTAATGCTTTCTCGTTTGAGGAAATCTGGAAGAGGTACGTATAGCAGAAATGAACAATGAAGATAATCACTAAGATGTAAGGCCAAAAAAACATTAACAACAACCGGGAACCTTTTCATAGGACTGGGAAATATTGTCAAACCCTAGGCTTGCGGGAAGAGAGTGTCATTTGAAACTTGCATCTCAAGAATAAATCTAGCCTCCAACTTAACGGGGAGATAGGGAGAAGAAAGATGATGCTACTTTACCCCCTCTGAAATCTAAAACAATAAAAAATGGAGTTAATGCTCCTTTGAAAATACTGTAAGGCCATAAAGAGAACTCTTTTAGAGCAGATCATGGGGCTGTCTATCGTCTGTGCCAAACAGATGCCTCTTGGATGCCCAGAATCAGTTTATCAAGGTGACAGTCTTGTCCCTTGTTACCTTCAGCAACTAACTTTGAAAGACAAACTGCCCCTAATAATGCATGTAATATTTAACATTTTGATTAATAGCCGTTAACAGCCTCCTCTGTGTAAAAAAGATACACTGTGAGCATGCCACACCGTGAGTATGCTAATCTAATCTCATTTCCAAAATTAGTAGAGAGGGAGGTTCAAGTCTTGGTAGTATTTGAATAATTGCAGCTCCCCCAGTGGCTTAGTAGTTAAGGTGCTGAGCTGGAGACCGGAAGGTCGGGTTTCGATACCTGGGAGCTTCACTTGGGGACATGAAAGGAGCCCCATTCGGGCGTCCCCTAAAAATCCTTTCAACCCAGAGTAATCTGACACAAAATTAATATTATTAGCAATAAAATAAATAAAACCAGATAATACAAGAGAGATCTCTAGGAAATAATCCAACCTGAAACCCTTGAGAGAGCCATCACCAGTTACTGTCAACTTTAATGGATTTGAGGAACCCATGATCTCACTGATGCAGGTTAAGATGAGAACACTGCATCACTGTCTTCTTTTTAGCGCCACTGAGTATGCTGGAAGAACCTTCTAAATAAGGGAGAAAAAGAGGCTCATTTTTTCCACCTTATCAAAGTCTCTGTTTATCATAAGTTCTGGAAATAACATGCAATAATTCTCCCCTTCCGGTTTTTGGTTGTAAAAGAGCATGACAAGTGTTTTCAGCAGTAAACACCCACAGGTAGAAAAGAACAAATTGACAACTTTCCTTTTACTCTTCTGCTGTTCTTTTAAAAGTGTTCCTGTGCTTTCTGTATTGAACCACTTCAAGGGTGTCCTTTAATGCTGAAATATCAAAAATGGAAAGAAGTCTCTTGTAACCCAGCATCATTAACTCTCTAGGCAGAAAGCCTTTTGTGTCATTGGCGAAGAAGACCTTTGAGCTCTAGTTTGGATGTATTTTCAAAGGGAGGGGCATTTATTGTGAAGCAGCACATGGCAACACTGACTGGGAAATTCTGTGAGTTGGGAGTTCAAAAGGTACAATTTTGTAAGTTCTAACTATTATTATTTCGTGTCCAGATCAAACTTTAGACTGCCAAAATAAAGCCACTTGGCATTGTTGTTGGCCAAACTTAAGCCCTTATCTGTACATATTTTTAGCCGTGAATGGCAGACCAGTAAATGAGCCCGGTTCTGTGTCTCTCCACATCCACACCACTCATCTTAATCAGGGTCCTCCAAGTTAATCAGGGTCCTCCAAGGGGAAGTTGAGTTCCTCAGCTATAGCCTTCATTTTGTTTTTTAGAATTTATCACAAATGCTTGGTTTTACAGTCCTCAGAATCATGAATTTGTTTCTGGAGAGATCGTATGCCTCTTCTCCAAAACAAAACATGTTATAAAATAAGCATACAGACAGAGTTGAGAAAAATAATAATAATCCTATTGTTCCTTTGCAAATCTATGTACCCAAAAGCAACTTCTTACCTCTTAAGTGCTAAGTTTCAAAAAATTCGGTGAATAGAAGAACATTGCTGGGAATGGAATAGATCTGCACAGGAGGTTAAGCATGAAGTGGGAGGGTCAACAAGTAAAACCTTTTAAACCTTTACGAGTCTTTATGTGGAAAATAATGATTAAATCTATTTTTTACTGACTAATGATTTAAATCAGTTTGATTTAAACCAAATCCACCCTGTTGCCATATCAATGTGTTTAAGTCATTGAAACAAGGAGGCCTTGTTTCATCTTAAAGGTGTGAAGTTTGATTTGGTCCGTGCTTTCGTGGACTGTTCACATCATTGGATGCATAAAGTCTTAACTGAGTAACAGATATTTGGACAGATGGTTTGGCCGAGAAGGGAGATACAGTGTGGTAGAATAATCAGGTGGTACAACTACTGATATGAGTAGAACGTAAACTACTGTTAACAATCATTCATATTTGTGGCTTCTGCATTTCTGTTTCCCTACCTTCTCCTCCCGTCCAAGCTCATGTGTGCATTTAGGTTTTTGGAACAATTGCAGATGGCAACACTGAGATCTCTTTGCTAGCTGTAGAGGGATTTTGTTGGTGGAAATAGTATTTTAGATGAGCTTGATGGATTACAGATGGATTGTATTTCAAAGTTTTGCTGACTAATAGGATGTGAGAGGTAAAAAGGCAACTGTGAGTAGAAAAAGGCATTATTACTGTGGAGATTCGAAATTAAAATTTAATGCCAGAGCTTACCCCACAGATGTTTTTGCATAAAACAGCACAGACTGCTTTGTACTCAAATTCACTGAAAAGAGACCTTTACGGTACCCAATGTGGCGTGTCAGAGGCATACTAAAAGGTTAGATTTTCTGGCCTTCATTTGGTGCATATTGGCTGTAGTGTTATGTACACTTTTGGAGAGGTTAAAACCATTGAAACCATTCTAATTTAGTCTTTAATAGCCATTTTCGTACAGTGGATAAAATATTTGATTAAGACTTAAGAGACCTGGGTCCAGCTCAACTGTAGTTATGGAAATCTTTTGTGTGGTGGAAATGAGAAACTATTTCACAAAATTCTCTTATACAGTGGAACCTCGGTTAACAAACGGCTCAGTTAACATAAAAATAAGAACAGCAACTGCAGCTTAAAATTTGGGGAAGTGTAAGGATTTATAGTTATCGTGGGTATACTGTATATTACTTTCCATTGAAGCACTGAATGGTGTTGGATGGTTTTTCCTGGTTCTTTTTGATGCCGTTTTCTTTGCTTCTTCTCTTACCCCACCTGGTGTACTATTTTTTTAAATAAAATTTTAATTTATCTCTGTGTAGACAGTGACCTGAAATTTAAGATAGTATTCAGCTCCCTTCCTCGCCTCTTTCTATCATGCACTAGGACAGCTTCCCTCCCCACCATCTCTTTCTTGTAGGGGAGGTAAGGGTCAATCTCATTCTGTGAGGTATGTCACCTGGCGTCATCCAAGCTGACGTCTTCCACCTGTTTTGGATTATAGCTCCAGTCACCCCACCCCGTCCCACACAGTTGTCAGGGGTGGTGGAAGTTACACTTCCAAATATCTCTGCGGCCCCAGGTTGAGAAGAACCTCTCATAAGCAAGCGTGACAACCCTTTAACTCAGGAGTTCTCAACCTTTGCAAGCCGAGGGCCGGATCACTTTCCCTCAGACAGCTTCGGGGGCCAGACTGCCATTTTGCCCTTCCTCCACCACATAGCACTTCCTGGTGTGGTGGAGGCAGTGGGAGATCACACGAAGTGGTGCCACAGGCTGCATCCGGCCCACAGCCCGTAGGTTGAGAATATCTGCTTTAATTACTATTCCTTTGATGCTGGAGTGTCTTAAAAGGAAGCTTTGCAGAATTCAAGTGGGCAGTGAATTGCTTTTTCTACTGAATAGAGAACAAAACATTCTTCTTGTTAATCATTGAATTCTGAATCAGTTGTTGCATTATTACAGTCTGCTACAGTTGTATTCAGAAGAACAGTTCGAAGCTGAATTTCTTCAATGCATTTTTTTATCTTTTCATTTGTCTCCCAGTCTTGTGATCTTCATAGAATCTCTTAGTGTGCAAATGAAGGTTCAGAGTGTGAATTTAGTATGTTTAAGGTGTGGGTGCACATTACTCAATGTGTAAAAAAGTCTAGCTGTTATTAATCACTCTCAGGTCTTTCCCTCACAACAGAACATAAAATTAAATTTCTCCAATCCATCAATTTAATGCCTTTAAAAAAGTTCTGACTGTTTCAAGTTACAAATACAGTATATTTGAAAGATATTTCATTTATGACTGGCTCATAAATTATTTGCCTCTGGTTGAAGTCAAGAACTTCTTTCTTTTAACGTTAAGATTATTTACCAGTTTAAGAACTATTAGTTAGCTTTGTCTGCGCTTATCAGCTAGTAAGCAGTTGGATGGAAGCTGCTCAGACATGATTGTCAGGGCAATTAGATAACATATTATGAAAGCCAGCAGATGTTACCTTAAATTATGTGTAATCCTTCTGAGAAGATGAGGGAAATCTCTTTCATAATTTAATGGCTAAGCCTGTGCTTTTACATATCATTTCCATCTCTTTTTTATGTTGGGTGTATGTGGTACTTTTGGTTTGACTAAAACAAGCTATTAAACAACAGGTTGAAGAGAAAAATATTTATTGATTACAATACTATTGGACAATAAGAACAAAATATTTTTGGACACTGTAGTAGAAAACTGGTTTAAAGTGGCATGATGTTGTTAAACACCTGATTTCTAAAAATTAAAAATTAAAAAAAGATTCAAGATTCTTTGTCTTGTTGGAAGGATGAAAGAACACAGTTCCAAACTGGTGAGAATTACCCTACCTTCCTGTCAATTCTGAAGCTCAGTTAATGGTTCTGGTTACTTATGTTAAGATCTGCTCAACGTGGAATCGGTATACTACATTAGCTATCTGACTCCCTTTGCTTTCCTAAATATCCCATCTCAATGCTCATTAAGGACAATTTTCTTCTAGAAAAGTAAAATTGATGAATGCAAGAATGATCAAAACCAGGAATATTTTAGTTATGGAATTTCTAAGGGAAATGAACATAAGTGTTTGAGTGGGCATTCAAATGTATTTGACTTTATATGAGCTGATTCATTTGGATAGTAAGCATACTGATGTTATATTATTTCGTACTAACTAGTTTAATGCTTCAGTCAATGCTGGATTGAATTAGAGCAGGAGTTCCCACCCTATGGGCAATGGGCCGGCCCTGGCCCATGGCACCATTTCATGTGACCCACTGCACCTGGAAGTGGAAGTGGGCGCCACAAAACGTGCCCACGCATGCGTAAACGTGCATGTGTCTGTCATAAACGTGGAAGTCAGGCCTGCTCAGCTGTCTGGGGGGTGCGTGGTCAGGCCTGTGATGTAAAAAGGTTGGGAACCACTGAGTTAGAGCTTCAAGTGCAGAATATGGTTTGGATCTCAACACCACGAAGATGATATATCTGGTTATAAGCTGAACAACTCACAACAAGCTAGTGGCAAGAGCGCAAGACATTGAAAGAGTGGATAAATTTGTCTATTTAGGGAGCATGTTAAATGAAAATTGGGTTCCCAAGGTAGAGATTAAAATATGGATAGAAAAAGCAAGGTCCACCTTTCATAAAACTATGCAGTAGAGATTTAACTCTTGCTTTGAAAATCCAAATAGTGAGAAGTTACGTACTGTATTCCCAGCGTTGCTATATGGCCCCCTGGACTAACGCATCAAAGCTTTTGAAATGTGGATCTACAGACAGCTGCTAAGGATATCATGGGTTGACCATGTGACTAATGTAGAAGTATTGCGCCAAATGGATCAAGAACAAGAACTCTTTAAGACCATCAAGCAAAGAAAGATCCAATACTTTGGCCATATCATGCGAAACAACATAAAATATAGAATACTTCAACTCGCTCTGCAAGGAAAGATCCCTGGGAAGAGGCCCTGGATGTAGACAGGCTTCATGGCTGAACAACCTGACAGACTGGTGTGTCATGTCCTCGGAAGAACTGTTCCGAGGAGTTAAGAACAGGAAGACTATCACCATAATGATATCCAATATCCGGAAGGGATATGGCCCCTGAAGAAGAAGAACATATCATGGTGTTGAGATCCAAACCATATTCTGCACATGAAGCTCTAACAGAGCGGTTCCCAACCTTTTTACATCACAGGCCTGACAATAGTATGTGGCAGTGTTGGCTAACCTTGGCACTCCAAGTTTTCTTGGACTTCAATTCATAGAAGCCCTGATCAGCAGATGTGCTTACTTGGGCTTCTGGTAATTGAAATCCAAGAACACATGGGGCACCAAGGTTGGCCATTCCTGCTTTAAAGTGGTGCTGCTCCCATTGGAGGGGGCTGGATCTTTTACCTCCATATGACCTTGCAGAGCACTAAAATGAGCAGGTTAGAGAGAATGTCAAGAATTCTTTTGCAGTGGTGTAAATTAAAGTTGAAATTGTGGAACAGGTATGGGTGGTTACAACATGGCCAATGGTCAAGGCTTTTGTGGGTGCTAATTTAAAAACATTTGGAGCTGTAGAAACCTCTGTTACAAATACAATGCGCTATGAAGATCAGCATTCTGTTTGACATTCAGAGAGGCTATTTTCAGAATATAAATTGTCTTGAAGCAATAGTAATGAACTGTCAAATGGTTTTAATGTAATTTTTATGGGGCTGCAGTGGCTCAGTGGTTAAAAAGCTTGCCTTGTTAGCTGGAAGGTTGGCAATTTGGCAGTTTGAGACCCTTGTACTGCATGATGGATTGAGTGCCTGTCACTGCTCCAGCTCCTGCCAACCTAGCAGATCAAAAGCAAGAAATTGCAGGTAGATAAATATGGACCACTTTGGTGGGAAAATATATTGGGGACATGAAAGGAGCCTCATTCGGGCACCCCTTGAGTGGAGTTTCTCCAGAACAATCATTTCAACCCAGAATAATTTCTGACATGAAATTATTATTAATGTAATTTTAAAAAACTCCTTAGACATCTGTGAAACAAGTCTCCAAGAAATTTTAGCTCTGGTAAATAAATGTTGGCCGTTCATGTCACTCATTTCTTCTTAAATTTGAAATGAATTAGACAACTTTCTCTCCTACATTGCTTAGTTCATAGTAAAAAAAAATCTGAAATAGCCAAGGTAAATTAGCATTAATGATGAATAGTTAGTTGGCTTTGGTATATGTATAAACTTCAGGTGTGACTTCATATTGTAAGTTTACACTTCAGCTAGTTGAATGCAATCTCATGGCAAAGTAACACAATGGATTGTTTGCAGTAATGGGGAAATTATACATGAGTGTGGTTAGAATATAATATCATAATTGTTTTTATGCATATATATTTTTCCTTGATCTCTTACACTCTTTCCCCCTCTTTTTGTATGTGTATATATGAGGGCTTGGTGGCTTAGTGGTTAAAATGCTGAGCTTAACGACCAAAAGGTCAGCAGTTTGAGACCTGAGTACTTTTGCAGAAGACGAACGGTTCAGAGCAATGTCACATTTAAGTCCAAACCACGCAACGAGGTGCTTACTAAACTCTTCATTTCTTTGTCTAACAAAGTGGACTTGATCCACAAAAGCTAACATCAAAATACAGCAGTTAGTCTTTAGGGTGCCACAATTTTTTTGTCTTTTTGTTTTGTTTACTCTCTGATATGTGTGTAAAATTAGTGGCTCCCAACCTTGGATTCATAAATATTCTTGGAGTAAAACTCCTTGAAACCTTCTGTGCTGTTCTGGCCAAGATTTCTGGGAGCTGTAGTCCAAAAACATCTGGCGACCCAAGGTTAGGAACTGCTGGTTTATAGAGAGGTGAAAAGTTCAGCCAGCACACCACTGCATCATTTGGACTTAAAAGTGACTTTATGTGCCTACAGGCAAAACATAACTTTTAATCATAAACCTCCCATACTCTGTATTTATGCATGCTGCTAAACTGAATAAAATTACTTGAAACCACAGTTGGTTGCAGCCCCTTATTGTATGCGTGCCCTGCGGAAACTCAGATTTATTGCTGTTTAATGACAGGACTGGCCCTAAATGTTAGTCCTGTCTTTTGAAACAAAAAACCTAGTATTGGCTTTGCCAAGTTTAAAGCGGAAATATAAAGCCCAGCTGTACATCTTCCATTAGACTTGCAGCAAGCAGTGTCCACATAGCTTTCCCTTGATATTCTGGTTTGGTCTCAACTTTCTTCCTGTGAAGAAGCAGGACCTTCAATTTTTAATTTGCTCTGTTTGCTTTGACATCTTCTCAGAACACCCCAAATTCCTAAAAGTAAAATCCATCCCACTTGTTGTATGGCATGCTGGATCACTGTAATTCTTGCCTGCTCAACTGAGGAGCATCAGGCTTGAATCTTCCATGATCAGGGACACACTTTCAGAGTACATGTGGATTAGGAGTGTGATGACTCAATCTTCTGTGTGTGTGTGTGTGTGTGTGTGTGTGTGTGTGTGTGTGTGTGTGTGTGTGTGTGTGTGTGTGTGTGTGTCCATATCCATATGTGCATGTTCAAGAGGAATGGAAGTGCTGCATAGCTTGGTGGTTTGGGTATCTGGCTGTAAAGGCAGAGGCTGGGAATTCAATTTCCCACCATGCCTCTTTGACAAAGACTGAACTTGATGATCCAAAGGGTCCCTTCTAGCTTTGGAGGAGAAGGAAGAGGAGAATGCAAGAATGTGTGAGTGAGTGAGTGAGAGAGAGAGAGAGAGAAAGAGAGAGACTGTGATATATCTATTTGTACAGGAAACTGGCTATGACTCTGAGTGAAGTGGATGTATAAATCACAGGAGAATAAAAGCATTATGGGGTCTCACTTTCGCTCTCTTGCTCTTTGGCCTGATTGTTAGCTTGCACTTGGCAGGCCTCAGAGAAGTGAAAGTAGCATTGTAGAGCCCGGTTCTTTTAACTTGAATCTATTCTATTAGAACTTGGAGAAGCTTTCTTGGCCAGAGGGAATTGTAGTTTCCAAGCTCTAGAATATAGCTCTGTAGGAACAGCGCCTACAACAGTTGTGCCCCTACTTGGACAGGTATTCCGTCACAACATTAGTTATCTCATTGGTAGTCTCACATATTGATTACACAGGTCTGCAACCAAAAAAACTGTTTATTATAGATTTTTACTTAGTGAAACCAAGAAAAATACTTTAAAAATTCAATCTCATCAAGTTTTCTTGCAAAACACGTTTTTAGTTTAATTTAGCGTGAAGTTTGCCTTTAACCCAAAATCTGATATCCTATTCTTGATTCTAAAAACTCTATCCAAAAATTAGTTCTTACTTTCATTTTAATATTTATTAGAGCTAGAATCAAGAATAATGCAAAGAGAAAATAAGATGAATGGTGGCGGTGGTACGTAGTCAGTCGTGGTCATCAGCACGTTACCTGAAAATTTGTTACCTTTTAAATTTAGGGGAACATTCCACAGGCAGGTTTGAATCAGGAACCAAAAAACAAAACAAAAAAACAAAAACATTAGATTGTGGGTTCAAATAAAAAGTTTATTGAATTGAAGGTACCATCTCAATTCAAATAAAGTCCACCCACATAATGAGCCCCTAACTAAGAAATGAGCCACAGACAAGTTGTTTGATACAAATTAGAGAAGTTTACTTAGAAAACAAATAAGAAAATAAACATTGGATAGAAAAAGAAAAAACAAGAACTGTGAGGCAAATGACTTACCCCATAGCACATGGCTATGAGATATTGCTACCACATGGCAGAACCGGAAAGGAAGGGGGTTCGGCACCAGACAATGGGGGGAACTGGTTCATATGTGCATTCAAATGGAGCAGAAAGGGATTTGCACAAACACTATTGATCCCAGGCATCACATGGGAGGGGAATGGGTCTGCCCCATATTTGATTTGCTCAGGAGTGTCCACAAGGAAGAGGAGAAGTCCACCCCCAAACTTGGTTGGTCCAGGATGTCACATGGAGAGGTGGGAGGAGTTTCATCATGTGGCCAGCCTCCGGAGCCTGCCATGATGGGAGGAGTTGAGGTCAGCTGCAAACATCCATATATGGTATTTCCTCCAAAACACACTCTTCATTGGAGGAGCGCGCTTTCACCTCCGCACTTCCCATGTGCCTTCGGCCCTGGGCGAGGTGCATGGGAAGCGTTGCCGGCACTGCTGGGAGGGGGAGGCCGCCAGCCCACTATCCCACCCCGCCCACCTGGTATATTTGTGTATATTTTTAAAAGTGTGTGACTGTTTTAATGTGAGTTTTCTGTTGTTAGCCGCTCAGAGTCAGAAAATCTAGATGGGCAGGGTATAAATATAATAAATAAATAAATAAACAAACATAAGGGTTGTTTGCAGCTAACACAAGGGGAGGGATGATTTTGTGATTTCATGACATCATCAAAGTTGCAACTTGGTTGAATGGTGCTACCTCTGTGTAAAAGGTGAGAGGGCCCCCCAAAAGAGTCTCCCCCAGGTTAGATGAGATGCTTCTTATATCTGTTGACCCTTGACTTAGGAACAAAGAAGGCTGATCAAATTTGCTTAATATTGTTTAGACCAGGGTTTCTCAATCTTGGGTCCCCAGATATTCTTGTACTTCAGTTCCCAGAAGCCTTGATCAGCAGTTGTATTGACATGGGCTTCTGGGAACTGAAGTGCAAGAACACCTGAGGACCAAAGGTTGAGAAACCCTAGCAGCAGACCTCCATGATGTCAACAGGTGTCATTTCCAACCAGGAACTGAACATGAGACCTTTTTCTGCACGCAAAAACTGCTGTGCACTTCTGCTTCTGTGTACCCTTGCACATGCTGTAGTTACCTTCAGGTTCTGGTAGGTGCATTGTTGATTTTTGCTTTTCTTTCTAATGGAAAATAGCCTCCTTGGATGCTGAAGGGTGCAAAGGTAGGAGATGACACATCTTCATTGAGAACTCTTTGTCACTTAATGGGCTGTAACTCAAAGGAACTTTGGTGTTTGTACATCAGAAGAGTTTCTCTCTCCAGTCTAAAATAATATGGTCAGATCTCCTGCTCATTGTGTAGTTTCGGGACAGTGCTGCTTACTTCATCTGGCTTCTGAAAGCTTTTTCCATTGTTTGCAGTAACACTCCTGGAAACAAGCAAACAAAAATTCCTTTTCTTGCATTGTCTTTCTTTCTTTTAACACACTGACCATCCTTAACTTACTTGATAATATGTTGTTGCCAGGATCAGTATAATTCGAGAGAAAATGTCTTTGGATATAAATTAGGGATCCACCAGTAAAGAAAAACAGCTGGCTATTGTTTGGCACAAATCCATATCTGACAAGTGTTCCTTGAAGAGGGAGAGAGGATTTAAAAAAACAAAAACAAACCTGGGACCTTTCATTTTGAAAAACATAATCGAACAGGCATATCAGAAAGTAAAAAGAAAAACACTGCAGCACTTTAAAGACTAACTGCTATATTTTTAATATGAGCTTTTGTGGAGCAAGTCTACTTTATCAGCTCCACGAAAACTCACATTAAAAATATAGCAGTTAGTCTTTAAAGTCCTGCAGTGTTTTTGTTTTTACTTTCTGATATGCCTGAAACACAGACTAATATGGCTACTATTCCTAAAAATAGTTAACAGGAATTCTAAAACAGCCTCTAAAATCTAAAACGGGTTCGCAACCTATGGCCCGCAGGTCGGACATGGCCCGTGGCGCCATTTGAGATCGAAAGGGGAACATTCAAAACTAATCTGAATAATCTATTGTTACTGCTAGCTGTAGGAAGTTGTATTGATATGTCTGCTTGTTTGTCATTCTGCTTGATTACTCATTGCTTTGTGATCCTTTTTACCTTGTGACATCTTGATCCATGCATCTGGTGTATATAAACCATGCCTGGAAGTTTTACTCCTTGTCTGAAGAAGTGGACTTGATCCACGGAAGCTAACAGTAAAAATATAGCAGTCTTTAAAGTGCTGCAGTGTTTTTGTTTTATTATTTTATTTATTTGTTTGTTTTCTGATATGCTTTTTATTTATGACTTACGTTAGTGTGTAAGTAGAGTAACTGGATTTGATCCATGAAAGTTAACATTAAAATACAGCAGTTAGTCTTTAAAGTGCCACAATTTTTCTGGTCATTTTGTTTACTCTCTGATTTGATTAAGTAGAATTTAGGGAGGTTCATTGGAAAAAAATGTCCGTTATACCTTGCTTAACGAAAACCCCGTATAATGAAAAACATTTTCATTATGCGGAGTATCGCTAATAGCGCAAAAACGCTTTGTTGTACGAATTTTTCATTATATGGGGTTCCACTGTATGTCTACCAAACCATATGTGAGTCTATACCTTGGTGTTTTTTTTAAGATTGGTGTTTTGGGTAGCTTTCTTGTATCTTTTGTAACTAAGGTACATGCTCATTGAATGCCTTGTTTTTTTAAGTCAAATTAGATATTGTAACTGATGTTGCCTCTGCCTTTTTGTGGTTACACAGCAGGAGAATTTGGAAGAAGGTGCAATGAAGAGCATGCACCTTATATATATCATTGTTGAGGTAAAGCTTGCCCTTGCTCAAAAGTCTATTAATGCTAATGAGAGACTTCTGAGTGTACTAATCACCTTGTAAACAAGGCACAACTCTTGTTTTAATGTTGAATATCGCCACTTTCAAATGCTGATAATACTCCTGAAAATTGAGTATAGAAGGTGGTTGTGGAGTTTAAAACAGACCGAGGATATGTGGCCCAGAAGCACATTTAATCCCTGGATATTGTTTACCTGCTGTCTAGGTGGAGGACACGATTGTATTTTTGCTGTCTCCTCAGTTTGTGCTTTCAGTTTGTAAAAAGGGCACAGTGACTACTCACCTCATAGAAATTATGTGGCAAACAAGAATGGTAAATTATTAACTGACATATTTGTACCTGTGATCAGGAACTCTTTGTTTGTTACAGATTTATTGTAAGAATGGGTGACCACTCAGTGGTCAGAAAGAGTATTTTTAAAATAACAACTTCAGTGTAATATATATATATATATATATATATATATATATATATATATATATATATATATATATATATATATATATATATATATATATATATATATAGAGAGAGAGAGAGAGAGAGAGAGAGAGAGAATGGATTTTACAACCTGTTCTTTGCTTTCCTGAGCAATAAAAGTTAAATATTTAGATATTTAAATTATTCTTGGAAAGGAAGATAGACATTGTAACTGGTTTCTAAAAATAAATTGCTCTTTCTTTCTTTTTTTCATTCAGCCAATTGAAATCTATTCCCAAATAGATAAGAGTTTGATATTAGCAGAACTCTTCTCAAGTTAAACTTTATTAATGATTATTTATTCATCATTATCTCAGTGTCATTGACATCTTAAGTATACCCGTCAAGCGCGGCTCCGGAAAATACGGGAGCTGTTCCAGCCTGGATGCACATGCAGAGCAACAATCCCTTTGCGTATGTGCAGAACCCCTTTGTGCATGCACAGAACTGCCTCTGATGGGTGTGCATGCGCAGTGACTTCTTTCCCTGCTGTTCAAAATACGGGACGGCGGTGGGAAAGGGGAGGAATGAGTGCTGAAATACGGGAAAACCCGGCCAATATGGGATACTTGACAGGTATGATCTTAAGTTCTTTTCTTGTCTGGAGCAGGTAACTATGTGCTTTTTTTACTTTGCGTAAGCATATTGAGTTCCAACTAGGAAGGCACTCTGAAGGCATGACGTGAGCTAAACACTTTCTTGCCATTCATACCTTTATCACATCATACCTGATATTTTAATTTAAACCTCTCCCTGAAGAACTAGACACTTGCCTTCAAAACAAAAATAAAAGATTCCTGGACAATCATTAATCTGCAGGGCTGGATGTTTAAAATGAAAGGCAAACTTTTAAAAAGTTATTTTGTGTAGACAGCTTTAGTGTAATAATGAATGAAAACAAATGTAGTAAAGATGGCCTTTCTGACTGATAGTTAAAAATAAATTGAAGTTGAAGGAGGCCTCATGGCACAATGGTTTGGCTGTAGTACTGCAGCCAAAACTCTGCTCAAGACTTGAGTTTGTTGCTAATGGGGATTGAGCTTGATTTAGCCTTCCATCCTTCCGAGCCCGGTAAAATGAGTACCCAGTATGTTGAGGGCAAAAATGCTAACTACATTGCTCACTGCCCAGAGAGTGTTGTAAGACATATGGGGCAGTATGTAAATACAATTACTATTAAATCTTGGAGTGTATAAAGAATAATGTATTGTGTTTTGGTAATGTGGACAATTGTTAAAGTTAAAATTTTCTGTGTTTGTTTCTGAGGGGTGTTCAGGTTCCTGGCTAATTACAGTTACTGTACTTAGTCATTCTTCATTTACTTGAAGTTACTATATGTGTTTTCACAGGCTGCTTTGAGGCCCATGCATGTGGCACAATTAGGGTAATAAAATATGGTAAATAAAAATTTTTTTAAGAGCAAAGAGTTTTCAGATAAATACAATGTATACAGTTTTTTTTTAAAAAAACAACCAAGTTCCACTGTTTCAATGGGTCTATTTATGTTGGAACTTGCTGATGGCTTTTTATAGAACACTGCCTTGGGAACACTTATTTCAACTCAAGGATCCTATAACTTTTACAACATAACAGTTTCCCCCCTTGGCGGGACCTTCAAAAGCCACCGCCGTTGGAGCCGTCACATCACCGTTGGCTCCCTCCCTGGCCCGGAAGGTGGGAGCTCAGCTGAGTTGCGTTTTCCCACTTGGTGGGACTTTCAAAAATCACCGCTGTTGGAGCCGTCACATCACCGTCGGCTCCCTCCCTGGCCTGGGAGGTGGGAGCTGAGCTGAGGTGCATTTTCCCCCTCGGCGGGACCCTCAAAAAACAACCGCTGTTGGAGCTGTCACACCACCGTCGGCTCCCTCCCTGGCCCAGGAGGTGGGAGCTCAACTGAGGCATGTTTTCCCCCTTGGAGGGACCCTCAAAAGCCACCGCCATTTGAACCACTGAACTTGTTGTGGGCTGAAGGCTATCTTCTCACCACAGTCAGTTTTTTCTGGCTCTGTAATGGACGTTTGAATCAGGGAGTCATTGGGATTGTGAGGATTGTGTGTTTATCTGTGATAATTTTGTATTTTTCTCTTTATTGTAACTATATTTTTGAATTGTATTATATTATATTATATTATATTGTGAATTGTATTATTTATTCATATTGTAGGCCGCTTCGAGTCACACTGTGTGTTGAGTGAAGCAGGATAGAAATTTAAGTATAAAAAAATAAAAAAATAAAATACTTCCTTAGGTAGGTAGGTTAGCGTTTCCCAGCCAGGTGCCTTCTGGCTGTTTTGAACTGCCTTTTTACATCCATTCTACCCATATTGATAAGTGCTAGATTGCAGAAGGCTTTTATGAATTCTTTGCATAAAATGAAGACTGTCTTTGGAGAGATGAGTCTCGGGAGCTGGTCAGAATCCTGCACCATTCATAATTATGGAGACGATTTAACATGTATAGATACTGTATAATTAAGATGAGGAAGCACTGTAGTCTTGTCTTTTTGGTGACCCTCACTTGGCCTGTGAGGTCATTTTTTTCTTGTGGTTATAGCAGTCCATTGTGCTTTATCACTTTAGTGTCCAGGATATGAAATAGTGTCACTGTGAATTTGCCAGCATTTACCATGTTCAGATTCTTTCCTTCGTCCAAAATAGACATAAAGCAAAAGTTGAAAATTCTTTTTCTTAGGTTCAGAGATAAGCATTCTTGGAATTTATGATGAAGAAATAAAACATCACTAAACTATGTTAAATATAATTGCATCCACAAATATCTAAATTAAGTCTTCCCCAGCCCATGTTTAGAGTCTGGCCAGGTTATCCTAGACCATACTGCCAGCCACTCAACGCTGAATGTCAGGTGGTGCTTAACTAACCTGACAACCCTGAGGACTAACGGCCTTGGGTGTCGAAGTCCACAGGGAAGGGTATTGGTCCCCAAGTGGGTTAAATCCCTCTTGAATCCATCTTGATGGAGTGCAGCAGCTTCATCAATAGTGGCCTGGGGCTGATGTGGACTTTGTGTGCCAAAAGGGCTGAGGACCAGAAAGTGACTTGCAGAACTGAATCAGTGGTACGGGTGCCATGTTACGATGCAGAAGGCACATGAAAGGCTGCTGCATTATATTCTCAGGACAGTCTTCATAGCTGATAGCCATGATGATGGCCAATATTCAGATATGGCAGAAGAAGGAGAAGCCCATGTTTAGGAAGACAACCTCTGTAAGACCCTCTTGGCCAAGTCATATGTGGAAGTTGTAATCAAAAACATCTGTAATGTTTCAGAATGTAAGGATGTACATAATGCTCTGTAATTTTTTTAAAAAATGGTCAAGCCCATATTTTTTAATAACTGTACTGTATTTTAAAACTAATGCAGCCAGCCCAGTATGCTACAGATCAGAATATACCCTCAACACCACCAGGCAATCAGCCCCAGCTGTTAACATTTATGAAGGAATTTGTTGAGTTGTATCAGACAAATGTTAGAAACCAGAGAACTGGAGCAAATGAAGAGCCTTGGAACACTTGAGCCATTTAATCTAAAGGATTAACAAGCACTTGCAAACCTTAAGAATGAGAAGGAAAGCAGGCTGTACAGTTTTGTTCTTTGAGAGGTTGTTCTTTTAGTACATGCAAACTATTTGCCTCTTGATAATTCAGATCTTACACACATCTGTCAATATACTTATTTTAAAAACAAGCAAACCAAAACTAGCTTTAATAACTTTTAGGGTACTTTCAATGATCATAGAAAGTCAAACGTGGTTCTAGACCAAAACATACTACATATAGCTTTGCAGAAAACTGTTTTCTCCAAATCCTTGCTCCCATCAGATAACTTCAACAGGTTTTTGCATATACAGTACTGTACAGGGTGTGTGCACCTATACTGTATATCTATATATATCTAAACCCCACTGTATTATGTGAGAATAGTATGGAGAATGTTGAGAATGGAGGGAAAAGAACACAACGAATCTTTTACACAAACACACTATCGCTTCCACAAGCCTCCACCTGCTGTGTTCCATAAGAAGAACATACTTCCCTTAAGGCGTCAGCTTGCATCTCCATGACTAAGTGGATGAATCATATTTCCAAGTGAGATGATAGCTTTCTCCTTTATTAGACTAAAATTCAGAGGGGGGAAAATTGAGCCAGTGTTTGGCAGCTGTTAAAAAGGGAAATTATAATCTAGGTATGTTAGGACAAAAACCCAAAAACAAAACTGCCTGTACCGTAATGCCTTTGTACTCATCTCTGCCCTATCTTCACTTCTCATTCCTATCTGGAATACTGGCAACCTTGTCTTTTTGAAACTTGAACTCTTTATCTTACAGCTCCAAAATATAGAGTGACATGTTGTTGCCTCCTTGGTTTTGTATCTTGACAGATAATATTGAGCGTGGCTGCAGATTCATGGAAAAGGGAAAACACACACACACACACTTTGCTCTTTGTGTGTTGTTGTGATAAGGTGGTATTTCATAACAACAGCATGGCAAATGTCACCATGCAGACAGTTTTTGTGGCAGCTGCTTAATGGTTTTAAAATCCGCTTTTTCCAGTTATGCAGACTAATTAGAGACAGGAGGAAAAGCTTTCCAAAATGTGCCCAGACCCAAGCATAGTGAAATTGTGCCCCCGCCTCATGTTGCTAGACCATTGATGGTGAACCTTGGCACTCCAGCTGTTCTTGAACTTCAATTCCCAGAAGCCATGATCAGCAGGAGTGCTGACTTTGGCTTTTGGTAATTGAAGTCTAGACCCTGATGGTGAACTTTGGCACTCCAGGTGTTCTTGGACCTCAGTTCCCAAAAGCCCAAGTCTATGTGAATCCACACAAATGGATTTACTGCACATATGTGCAGTAAACCCACTAAGCTTCCCCAGTGGCTTAGTGGTTAAGACGCTGAGCTTGGAGACTGGAAGGTCGGGTTTTGATACCCGAGGGCTGCACTTGAGGAAATGAAAGGAGCCTCATTCGGGCGTCCCCTGAGCGAAATTTCTCCAGCAAGAATCCTTTCAACCCAGAGTAACCTCTTACACAAAATCATTATCTGGATTGGTGTGGATTGGTGTGAGTTATAGTCCAGGAAAACCTGGGTGGACAGATGCTCCCCGCTCTTCTTTTAACCATTTTTATGGACACCTGTAGATATTGGGATTTTTGCCTCCTAGGATGTGAGAAACATATAAGGTAGCTTCCTGTATTGTTTGGTCAAATAACTTTTCCAGGATTGTTTATCTTAGTTAGCATTGACTTACCAGAGTCCCAGGCAAGAAGATTTTTGCATCACTTGCTAGCTGTCCTTTTTAACTGGAGATACCAAGAGTTAAACCTGGAAGTCTCTTAATCCAAAGGAGATGCTCTAATATTGAACTGTGGTACCTCCATTCTCCATCTGCAAGATAGCTGAGACTTGATGCCACCTGCTCTTCAAGGAAGCTCTTCATTGAATGGCCAAGCTAGGCACCCCCTTGATTAAAAATGGTTAATGAGGGCATAATTTGTACAGAGTGATGGAAAAGAAGGTCAGATGTAGGATTTTGTTCATAGAAGAAGTTGCTTCATATCTTGTATTTAACGGTTGGAGGTTGGATGGTAAAATGCCATAAATTTCCACAACTCCAACAGACATGTTACTAAACAGTTGGTATCATTGTCTTGTATATTCTTTTATAGATACAGTAAAACCTCAGATAACACTAAAACTTGGTTCCACAAGTCTTAGTGTTATCCGATTTTTAACGTTATCCGACGCATGCATAACGTTAAAATCCTATGGGATGCATCGGATAACGTTCACTAAAGCCTGCCGGTTACAATGTATCTCTATGGAGTTTTAACGTTATCTGATGCATTCCATAGGATTTTAACGTTATCCGATGCATGCATCAGATAATGCTAAAACTGCATAACGTTAAGCAATCGGGGGCGGGGGGTTGCATCGCATAACATTAAAATCCTATAGGATGCATCGGATAACGTTAACTCCGTAGAGATACATTGTAACTGGCAGGCTTTAGCGAACATTATCCGATGCATCCCATAGGATTTTAACGTTATGCGATGCAATCCCCCCCCACCCCCAGGTTGCTTAATGTTATGCAGTTTTAGCATTATCTGATGCAAATGTTATCCGAGGTATTATTGTACTGCAGAATTTGAAGTATATCTTGTGTCCATGTGGATTAGATGTCTGTGATTCTAATTGTGTGCTTTTGTGTTTAATGTTTTCAGGGGTTTCCCTACTGCAGAAGGCAAACATGCCTTCTGGGCAATCCAGATATTGATCTTTGAAATGGGGATAAGAATTGTTAACTGAAAATATGGGTCTGTTTGAATGCTTTTCTACCTATGATGACCATGGTTGTAGGGGATGACCATGAGCAACTGTGTTGCAAGAGATGTGTTGATGCGTGAGTAAAATAATGGTGTTTTGGGGGACAGTGGGAAGTAATGGAAATACCTGTACAGTATCAAGTTTTCCAAGTGTAGCAAGTGTAGTATTCTTTCAAATGGTCAATGTTGCAATATTCCAAATGTTCTGACATGTCATGTACTGAGAAGTGGTAAAAAGTCAAAACTCGGTTTGTTTCTCCCCATGGAGAAGGAGGAAGAGAGACAAAGTCATTCCTCCTGGTACTTTCCAGTGCTGCTTGAGAGCTCATTGAACTTCATTCTTCCTCCATCTTATGAGGAAAGGAGAAAAGCAGTAAAACCAAAAGGTAAATCTTTGCTATCTCTGATAAGTGACTGGAGATAAGGAGGATTTTCTTCAGGCAGAGGAAAAGCTTAAAGAGGGAGACAAAATTCAGTGAGCTGAAAGGCAAACCACCTCTTTTAGTGGTGGTATTAATACTAAAGATGCTTTATGGTGAAGAACTTCAAAACCCTTGTTTTTTTTCTTTTTTGAGAAAAAGAAAACTTTCTTGGTGGAAGTTTACAACATAAAGGAGGCACAGATCCTGCCTGTGTCCACTAACTGGAAGCTCACATAGCGAACCCTTTATGTTGATAATTTAAATGTACAATTATCCAACTTAGTCATATCTTGGATATAAGCAGGTTAAATCTGTTGGTTGTACCGTACTGTGAATGGATTTGGGTATTGGTTTGTTTTAGATTTCCAAAGTGACCACACTTTGTGCTACTATTGATTGATTTGAGGGGAATCCAGTTGTCCGTTTCTCTTCTCTTTATGGAAGGCAGATGAGCTTGGTAAACAAAGACTGAGACTGAAGGCTCTGTCCTCAATAGGTTGCCTGGGTCTCAGATCGTAGGTTGCCCTTAAATCAGTGGTTCACAATGTGGGGCCCACGCCCCTGAGGGGGACTTCAATTCCTAGAAGCCTACGTCAGTACATTGGCTGATCAGTGCTTTGGGGAATTGACTTAGGCTTCTGGGAATTGAAGTCCAAAAACCAAAGGTTGGGGGAACACTGCCTTAAATAGAACCTTCAATGTGATTTAGCATCATGGTGTGATCTATCCAGGATGCTAGCAATGCTATCTCCCAAGAAACACCATTTTGCCACCCCTTATATTCTGTCACCATTCTCTGATTCCCTCGGGACTTTGCTACCTTCCTCTCCATTTCTACTCACAGGTTCCTTGTATGCAAGCTATGCAGTTTTGGCTGTGCAAGAATCCATGTGTACATAATAGATTCTGAATTATTATGTAACAGCCTTCTCTGGACTGGTGCTTTCCAGATGTGTTTGATTATAACTCATGTCATACTGAGCCAGGATAGATTTGCTGTACTCTCTGGAAGAAGCACAAATTTATTTTTTTTTGGGGGGGGAGGTAAGATGGAAAAATTACTACACAGGATAGCTGGCAGAACCATGAAAGGAGGCAATCATGGTGGTGGGTGAAACTCTTTGAAAGTGTCATTTTAGAGCATCTGAGATTTCATCTATAAATAATGTATTGTCTGAAGGTGAAGCTGGAGCCTTTTATTTGTATCACCTTGAATAAACCTTTTCCTGTGGCCAGGGTGGAGAGGCTGTTATAGGATTGCTTTACGGTATATTATTATATGCTGTTTTGGTAGATTGAATTTTGTATATTGTATTACTGTGTATTTTGTATATATTGTGTATTGTATATTGTTTATTTATTTATTTATGTTAGGCCCCCTGAGTCGGGTTCCCTGATTGGGCAGCATACAACTGCGAAAATTAAATTAAATTTAAATAAAAAATTTGTTTCTCAAATGCCCTTGGAGGGGTGGTGGGCCCACATGAAATAGCACCATGGGCCAGATCCGGCCCATGGGCCTTAGGTTGGGAACCCCTGATTTAGGAAGTTCTTAAAAATCAGGATAACCTATCCAGACTTGCACAATTCCTGCCAGAGCTCATAAAGTATATTTCAGTTTTGTGGATGTCTACTCCCCAGAGTAAGAGGCTTTAATGTAACAGTGTTCAGCCTGGCAAGGAGTAGCTCAGTTTACTACACATTCTCTCGAGAGTAAGCTCCAGGATAACAGCTTCCTGGACTGTAAACCACAGCTCAGTTCCATGCAACAACTTCTCTGCCTTTAAATAGCTTTGCATCTCTGCTTACTAGTGGAAGAGAAATATGTGGGTTGAATAAGTGCCTCCCCCCAGCGTACTGTACTTGGACTGATGGTTCCCATCTCCAAGTTGGATGGGTTATTGCTCTTACGTGTTGTGCTCATCTGCCTCTGATGCATTGTTAGTAACCTGGTGTTCTTTCACTCAAATTGATACTACTGAATTATAGCTAGTGTAAGCTTTTTCTGCGCTTTGTCTGGAATGTGGGAAATGTTTGGAAATGGTTCGTTGCTCAGAGGGTGGAACACATACTTTTTCCTATTGGGAACTCTTACTTGCTGCAAAAATGTGCCCACAATCAGATGTGTGGGTCCTGTCCCGTTCCAGTCCTTTTCAGCCAGTTGGGACTATGATGGTCAGCACCAGATATTGCAAATGTTACATTTTTGGACTATATTTCCCAGAATTCCTGAGCCAACAAAGCTTATTGTGAGGGTTTCAAGATTTATAGCCCAAAACAGTAACATTTCCAAATTCTGGTCTGTGCACTGGAATGTCTTTTCAAAACTAATCAATAAAAGGTGGTTGCAAAATTAAAAGATTACTTGTAAAAGTGTTAATCTAAAAAGAGAAAATTATTATTGATGTCAAATATCATTTATGCAAATACCAGTATAATTGCTTTTAACATAGTACTGGTGGGTGCAAAATGGCATTACAGTACATTGGAACCCCGCATAACAAAAAAAAATTGGTTCCACGATGTATTTCATTATGCGAATTTTTCCGTTATGTGAAGCATGCCTTGCTTGTATAACGAAAATCCCTATGGGATGAATCATACAATGAAAATCTCTATGGGAAAAACCGTACAAAAAAATCGTTGTTATGATGCATCCCATAGGAATTTTTGTTGTATGATTTTTCCCATAGAGATGCATTGCTTCGTATAACGAAAAAAATCGTTATGCGGGGTATAGTGGTTAGCGCAAATCCCCTTCGTTATACGAACTTTTCATTATACGAACGTTTGTTATGCCTGGTTCCACTTTACTTGGAGTGCCAAATTCTAGACTACCTAATCCAGTTACTCTCTGCTGTAGGTTGATGGGTTGTATGTATGGCTTTTGCAATAGAATTAGAGCAGCAGATATATTTCCATGCAGAAGAAATTAATGAGTTGGGAAGACATTTACTATCCTAAGTCTATTAAGCATGGAACAGAATAGCTTAATTTGGTTGCTGACCTTAAAAGGCCATCCATTTACAAAAGCACCTCCACTGGAAAGTACTGTTCAGATGACTTTATTTGTACCAAAGGTTAATACTATATTATGTATTGCTCTTTATAATAATGATAATTGTGTGCTGTCAGGTTAATACTGACTCATGGGAACCCTTTTCAGGGTCTTCTGGGTAGAGATAATTCAGAAGTATTAAATGTTTAGGATAGTAAGTTAGAAAATTTACATTCTGTGAAAATAGATTTGTGTGGAATGATAATAACCCATAAACAAAAACAGTCCTTTTCAGTTATATTTTTGATATTTGAATGCAACAACCTGGCTTTGCCCTGTCCTCTGGGCTTCAGTTGCAATTTCCTTTTATTTTATTGAAGTATTAAGTGACTTGCCCAAGGATATTTTTAGTAACTTTTGGAAATAGAGCATGCTGTATTAGACTTGTAGATGTTTTCCCTCTCTTACCTAACAGAACAAAAATTGCCACCCTTGTTTTCATTGCAAATGTCCTGTTTAATTACTTTTTATATCGTTGTCTTTTGGGAAAGGGCATAGCATAATTAAGGCCCTGAGACAGAATTTTAATTACAGTACATCACTATTAAAACAAGTGCCAAAAAAAGAAATGTTGCTGTCATCATTCCTTGTAAAGGAAGATTGTGAAAATTATGCTTAAAATGTGTCATAGAATATTTTTGAGGTAGAGTGACAGCTTTGTTTTTGAACTAGGGCTGGAAACAGGAAGGTGTTTTCATTCCTGTTTTTTCAGGGTTCCATCAGATATTATGTGCAATAGATAAAGAAATGATTTTGTGGGATCAGCAGTGAAAAATGACACAAAACTCCATGTTGTGTAAAGGTTCTCCTTTTACAGTCTCAAATATACACACATCAAAAGGCAGTGTGATGTGGTGGGTTGTAGTCTGGTGGGTGTGGGGGTGCTATTCAAAGCAGCCTCACTCTGTATGTTTGAAGCAATTTAGGTGGTTTGCCAGTCTCTCCTTCTGGTGGCACTCTGCAAACCTTCTAACTTGGCCAAGCCTGAACTATTAGCAAGATACGTAAACCCCATCTTTCACATACCTGTTAGGTTTAGCTCGTTATCTTCTTTGAGAAATGGGGGTGGGGGTGGATTCAGACTCCTAGTCCTAGCTTCACATCTAGATGCTCCAATCCTGTGATCTATACCAGGACATCTGTGGTAACAAAGATGGTCTAATTGGAATAGGATTGAGACTAATTTAGTATTTATGCCCTGGCTCAAAAGCCAGTTGTGTCTAACTCTAGGGGGTGGTGTGAATCTCTGTTTACTGCCAAAGAGCCATTGTTGCCTGCAGATGTTTCTGTGGTCATGTCGCAGGCATGACTCGATGACGGAGTACATCGGACACTGTTACCTTTCCCACTGAAGCAATGCCTATTTATCTACTTGCATTTTTTTTTTGCAATTGGCAGAAGCTGTGACAGATGACGGGCATGCACTCTATCTCACAGCTCTCGGGTCTTGAATTGCTGACCTTCCACTCATCAAGCTCAGCATTTTAACCACTAAACCGCCACAGACCCATGTCTATTGCTGTGCTAATTTTGGCAGTGCCTTATAATTCTGACTAGTCTTCTTTTTGTGACCTCTTTCAGGAGCTATCTGAAATTCTTATTTGCATAGTCCTAACTAGATACATCAAGGTTCTTCCATCTTTCAGCTGTATCAATGGTAACTGCTTATGCTCTTAATTGTTCTTTTTTCTCTCCTGACAACTCATGTCTGACAAATAATGGTGGTTATCTAGTTTGCTGCTGGAGAAGAGCAGTTTGGCATATACCCCAAACATCTGCTACTTTGCTTCTTTTGATTGAATGAAGGTGTGGTCTCTGTGTCAGAAAGATAACTCCGGGTTGTGTGTTGTTATATATTTTGTGAGGAGCCTGCCTTTCTTATCTCCTGGCATTGTTGCAGGACTGATCCCAAAGGACAGGAGGGGCTTGTGTTTGTTGCTTGTTGAGACGTGCATCAGCTTGGTGAAGAGGGTGCCCTGTCTTTATGAAGAACATGTTGTCACGGGGAACAGTCTTTTACCACCATAGCTGATGGGGCATTGTTAGTTTTGAGTGCTTAGTCAGTCAAAGACTGGATCCTTCAGATTTGTTATTCAAATTACTGCATGTGAACTGAGACACAAGATCTTTTGTGTTTGATGATTAGCTAGGAACATTTTATCAACAAATGCTACTTCCATGCCACAGTATACATTAAAATTTAAAGTGTCCCATGCAGCACTTAACTTCTGATAGTTCAAGGTATTTACTTGGCTCTTCTCCTCACCGCTCTTCTCCTCAAAACAACCCATCGAGAGGTAGATCAGGATGAGGAAGATCAACTAGCTCAAAGTTACCCAAGTGTTATGGCCAATTTTGGATTCTGACTCAAGTCTCCATTAGGTAAGAGGCCATTCAGTTCCCCACTGTTCATCCCAGAAGAGCCAGTTTGTGTGGCTTTAGATAATCTGCATAGTCCCAGGTTGTCCCCAGCAGAAAACAACAGTAAAATACCTCTGAGTGTTCTCTATGTAGAAAACCCTAAAATGAGCCACCGTTAGGTCTGAATTGACAACGGCACACACACAATCTCTTTTCTTGTATTCTAGTCCAGTGCTGTAACCATTATACTATACTAGCCTCTGTTTGTCTAAAAATTTCTCTTCTGACATGAAGCCCTTTTACAGAACCTCTGATGCACATGAAAGCGCTAATTACAGGTAGTGAAAATCCACTCTACACTTGCCAAAGGCCAGCTTCTCCTTAGTATATCTCATGGCATGCTTTGGTTGGTTTTGCCAAAATAGTGAAACACATACAGTGAAACCTTGGTTAACAAACAGCTTGGTTAACATAAAAATCGCAAAAGCAAAAGAAATCCATAGAAAATAGTGGCTCGGTTTATGGAATTTCCCCCCGTAACAGATTAATTGGTTTTCAGTGCATTCCTATGGGAAACCACGTTTCGGCTAATGTATTTTGTTTTTCAATGCATTCCTATGGGATATGGCATTCAATGCATTCCTATGAGAAATTCGGTTAAAGTAATTTTCGCTGCAAGAAACGTCCCAGAGAACGCATTCACTACGTTAACCAAGGTTCCACTGTGTCGCAAAAATAAAGAGACGTGGCACCGAAAGCCTAACAGTTTTATGTCAACGTTAACTTTTCCTGGACTGCAGTCCATTTTCTCAGATACACAATAGTTAGGCTACAGTTTTATGTATAGAGTCCATGGTAGAGGGAGGAGAATCAAGTAAGTTGGGAAAAAAGAGGGTGACATTTTTATTGGGGATGTACTTTTTAAATGCTGGTGGCTCCAATAATCAAATTGCTAAATTAATAAACATTCTGTTAACAGCAATTTGATTCATTTCATTTCATTTATTAGATTTATATCCCACCCTCCTCAACAAAAATGTGACTCAGGGCTTCTTCTGCCGTGTCCAGACCAGACGAGAAACTGCCAAAATGAAGCTATCTTTTGGTGAGCTTATTCTGCAGTCTGCCCCTTTTAGCCTGACCTAGTGTGAGAAAGATTAGGTCGCACAGGGTGCGCCTGCTCGCGTGGTGCAAAAATGTTCAAGCAGGCTCATTCTCTGCACCTTGATAGTTGTGCTGAGGCAATATCAAGTGAGGGAAAATTACTTTTTCAGGGTTGCTGTGCCAAATATTTTTGTTGACTATGGCAAAACCCACTAACATGGCAACCCTGCAAAGTAACAAGTAGGTCATATTAGGTAGCTGAACTTGATGACTGGAAGGTCGGCAGGTCAGCAGTTCGAGACCCGAGTACTGCACGACGGAGTGAGCTCTCATCTCTGTCCCAGCTCCTGGAAACCTAGTTGTTTGAAAGCAAAAAATTGCAAGTAGTTAAATAGCTACTGCTTCGGTGGGAGGGTAAACAGCTTTCCGTGCACTCCGGTGTCTAGTTATGCTTGCTACATGTCCATGAAAACATTTACAACAGCTGTAAAACACACCTGCACATGTGTAAGCATGCCCATGCCTGCTGTAAACACTGGCGGTAATGCATCTGCGGCTGTCATAAACACGTTCATGATTGCCGCTGATGCGTTATACGGCATCGTTTACAGCTAGAGGAACCACATGACTAGCCCGCTCAGCTTTCAGGGGGGGGGCTTGGTCCGGCCCGTTGCGCAAAAAGGTTGAGAACCCCTGGATCAGGTGATGGCGAGGCAGCTCTTTGCGGTGAGTTTATTGTTCAAAGGACGCAACTGGAGGTGATCTGAATTTCTTTGTCTCTGGTTACAATACACATTTTTTTTAGAAGCAAAATAGAGATAGGATAGATATGGTGCTCCGCCCATTCCTGCATTTTAGGTTCTGAGACTCATTGCAGCGTCCCCGCCTGTTCCCGTCTCTCTGTATGGCATTTCCTGTCTACTGTTGTGGGGATCATATCCTGTGAGTTGCTGCCAGGGAGCTTGACAGTTGCATCCTCTTCCCTAATACAGGAGACAAAGGAATTAAGTTTCTCAGTGAGGGAGCAAAAGAGCACTTCATTAAGCAGGAGTCATGCTGTTTCATAGATACCGCAGTTGTTAAACTTTTGTCTCTTTCACTTTCTTTTTCCTACCCAGAAGCCAGATGGATCATCTTTTTCTGACCCTCCCACACTTGTTTTGGACACCTACTCCTTACAGTGAATTAGCTTTACAGATAAAGAAGCAACATGAGAAGCAAATAGTTATTTTAATGTTTATAATGGTATAGATCAGGGGTTCTCAACGTGGGCCAGACCACACCCCTTCAGACAGCTGAGCGGGCCGGACTGGTGGTTCCCTCCCCACTGTAAATGCTGCTGTAAAATGTGTCCGCAGCTGTTGTAAACATGTTTACACTGGCCACGGACTCATTTATGGCTGTTGTAAACATGTTTGCGTAAACATGTTTGCGTCGGCCATAAACTAGTCTGCGGTCAATTCCAGTGGTGGTGGCAGGATTATTTGGCGCTATGGGCCAGATCTGGCCCATGGGCCATAGGTTGTGAACTCCTGGTATAAATAAAATGTATAGAAAAACCAGCTTCCCCCCCCCTTTCTGATCTCATAATAGTAGACCCCTACTTACCCTGCTGAAGCTGAATGTTGATTTGGGGCACATAAAGGAAAGTGATTTTTATATAGTGTGTAGCTCTTTGGATTTTGCCATTTAGTGATGTAGTGAATGATGCTGACCTGGACAGTTATAAAAAGGGATTGGGGAAAATCATAAAGAATAGAGCTATTAGCAACTAGCAGGATAGGTAGTTATTCCCTCTAGGACAGAGGCGCCTGGAGGACAATGGTCCATAGGGTTGCAAAGGATCGGAATCGACTGTGCGACTGAACAACACAACAATTATTATTATAGGTTTATTTCTATACAGCCTTTCTTACCCAGCGGGCAACTCAAGATGGTTCACAACAATAAAGTATACAATAAAACAAAATGCAACATTCAGCAATACAAAAACTAAGTAATCAGCAATAGCAATACAATTATCAGCAATATGCAAGATAAATAAATATGGAACAATACAGTCTGACCCATACAGTCAGTATCATAATTAACAGTAAATAAAGTCCCCAGCACTACAAAATAAAAAAAGTTCATCACCCATACAGTACGATACAAAGCGTCTTGCCTCACGGACCAAAGTCCGGGCAAGGCACAAGGTGCCCTTCCCCGGGCGATGGAGCGCCTCCGGAGAGAGGTGAAAGAGTCCGGCATTTTCATGTCGGCTCAGAGGTGGGACTCGGGCGTACAAGAGAAAGGAAGGGCGGGGCGACCCTGCAGCTGTGGCAGCAGTCCTGGGCGGCAGTGTTCTTTGGCCCGGCAGCCCACGGCTGGCTGTGTGGATTCATGGGGGCTTGGGCTTCTGGGAATTGAAGTCCAAGAACATCTGGAGTGCCAGGGTTCGCCATCATGGCCTTAGTCATAAAATTCTATATTCTTACCATACTTGTCAAAAGAAATTCTCTGGAAGCTTAGACATTATTTTATGTATTATTGTTCTGTTTTTCTTACATGTGCAAATTAGTTGCAGTCCTCTGGTTCCCATAATGTTTCTAACAAATGGTATACAATGTTTTCAGGGCCGTATTCATACATCGGAAAGTTATAAAGTTCTACCATCTTCAGGGATGCTTTTTCTTACAAAAAAAAATCTAACAAAACTTTTTAAGTCTAAAATTCTTGGCTTTTGCCATATCCCATAGTGCTGTGTCCTATAGTGAATAAGCAATTAAGACTTATTCTATAGTCTAATTGTGTGTGGCAAAAGGGAAGGATTTCCTTTCCATCAGTTTTAGATGCTCCAGATGGACAGTCTCCAAAATGCTGTGGCTGTGTTGGTTACTGTATTAGGGCTTGAAGAAATAAATGGAGCAGATATGATGCTTCTATTCAGAACTGCTTTCGATGTGCAGTAAATGGAGCAGTGAATGTGGATTCTCTCTGGAATATTTCATAGTACAGTGAGTTTTATGTAATTGTTATTTTTTTCCTCCTTTTAACAAGGGGCAGAGGCATTTTGTTCAAGCCAAGTAACACACACTGAACATGCTCACAATGTTCATATTAAGTCTGCTTCAGGCTTTACACAAATGTCTTCATCCCTGCAACATAATATGCATATCTAGTGATGCACAAAGGAAAAAAAAGCAGTTGTTTAGGCTCTAAAATGACTAGTTGATCCTATTTCCATTTGTTTTTACCATCTAGCCTGAGGAAAATTTTGTAAGAACGCAAAAGTGTGCATATTTTGCAAATTGATGATCTCTCTCCTCTCCCCCCCCCCCTGCATGGCCTCTATGATTCTCACATGGGGGATCTGTGCCTACACAGAACCCATGCAGAATGCTTCAGATTTTTGTAAAGAATGCACAAGATGCAGGAGGCAGATGATACCTTTATTGGATCACTAAGAGAAACAAAACGTTGTGTGACCTTTCGTTGTTCAAGACCACTTCTTCAGGCATGTATTAAAATGTTCATGGTATGTTGGTCTGCCTGAAGAAGTGGTCTTGAACAACGAAAGCTCACACAACGTTTTGTTTTAATTTAGTGATCCAATAAAGGTATTACCTGCCTCCTGCACCTTTTGCATTCTTTACAATTTGAATATGGATCACATGGCTAATCTTCCTTTTTTGCTCAGATTTTTGTGTCTTTGGCAGGAACCTCCTCTCTCCATGCATGCACATTAATAATTGTGTGCTGTCATGTCAATTCTGACTTATGGTGACCCTTCTCAGGTAGAGATGGTAAATGGTTTATCATTCATTTCTTCCTGGGGCACCCTGGCTCTTTGCACCTTCCCCAAGATCACACAGGTTGGCTCTTCTCCATAGAAGTACAGTGGGCAACTGAACTCCCAGCCTCTGTGTTATCTGCTGGATATTTAAACCACTGAGCTGTCCAGACATCCTCAGTTCATGTTAGTGTTTACCCAAGTGGTTTTCCTTTTATTTATTTATTTTATTTTTTCACGCTTATATACCGCCCACTCAGGTACAACCCAACTCAGGGCAGTTTACATAGCGGACAGTAAATACATAAAAGACACATGATAAAAAAGTTAAAAGTTTTTTAAAAAAAACCACCCCTAAAAGGTGCGCAAGAACTGAAGGGACCTTGGGGAAGGCACACTTCTCTATACCAACCACCCAACGGTACCCCCATCCCCACCCGCACCCCAAACTTGGCCCGCCAGCCAGGTCTTTAGTTCCTTCCTAAAGGGCAACAACTCCGTCTGGAGACGCAGTTCCACAGGCAGGAACTGCATTTGTCATAGTTCCAGCATTGTCATGAATTTTTACACCTCCTGCCGTAAGCATTGTCCACCTGCTGATCTTGCATTTTTCCTTTGTTTCTAATGATTGATAGGGTCTCACTTCTCGGAAACCACATATCTGGCCCGTGTTCTCCTGTGTTATTGACTGGTACACTCGGGCTCCTAGGAAACCTGGGTGAGAACTTACATTTCAGGCTTGAGTTTTGATGTGGTTGCTTGTTGGATACCTGGGCAAGCCACCGACCTTCTTTCATACCCCATCGTCACCACACTCTTGCCACTTCCTATTATACCGATCATACCAGACCCTCAAGAGTCTTTACGATTGAGGGTGCCAATCCCAAGAAAGACCCATAAATCTGTAACCAGAAATTAGGCCTTTTGGGCAGTAGCAAAGAGTCCCCTGGACTGCAAGGAGATCAAATCAGTCAATTCTGAAGGAAATCAATCCTGACTGCTCCTTGCACAGACAAATACTGAAGCTGAAGCTCAAATAATTGGCCATCAAATGAGAAGAGAGGACTCACTGAAGAAGGTCCTGATGTTCGTAAAGATCGAAGGTAAAAGGAGAAGGGGGAGAGAAAGGATGAGATGGCTAAATGGTATTGTTGACGTGGTGGGTGTAAATTGGCAGTTGTCAGGGAGCCTGGTGTGCTGTGGTCCATGGGGTTGCAAAGGGTCGGGCTCGACTTTGCTACTGAACAACAAAATCCTTGCTATGGAACAAGCTGTTGTGGGAAATCTGCAAAGCCCCATCCTTCCTTGTTTTCAGAAAGCAAATTAAAACTTTGCTATTCTAAGAAGCCTTGAGGGAAGAACCCTTCTAGTGTTTTTAAGGGAATATGTTACTGCGTGCTGTGTTACTGTTAATTTGTATTGCCTATTTTTACTTTTTTGTTTTATTCTGGTAGATGTTTTATGTTTTAATCTGTAAACTGCCCAGTGTGCCTATCATGCTAGATCAGTGGTACAGAAATTAAACAAACAGCATAGGTGAATCAGTTCTTTCTGTTTACTATCATGCAATGCAATTCTAGATAAATAGTACCAGATTCAAAACACTGATTGGGGGGGGGGGGGATCTGTTTGAAAAGTTTGTATTTCACTTGAGATTGCTAGCTAGTATCTCTCTTCATTTAAAAACTATGGAAAACAATCTTTCACCTGGCTTTGGTGTATTGCAGTTCAGAGGAAATATGGCATATGATGAAAAAAGAGGCGCTGGCTTTTTGCAGGGCCTGTTTGTCTTGGAAGAGTCACTGTGTTGCTGTGTCCAACTTTCCAAGCTGCCAGGGTGAGTAATGCAATAGCAAGATGGGTGATTTTTTACATAAACATCTGGTTCTGGAAGCAACTAGGGGTTGATAGTCAAAGCAGTTCAAGATAATGTGGCACTTTTCAAACGCTGACACATACTGTAATGAGAGAGCAAAGTATTCCCTTCAGAGGGAATAGTACAGCCATTATTCAGTACTACTTAAGGAAGATCTGCCAAAATTATTCTGCTTCAGTTAAGTGTCTTGTTTGTGTCTAAAATTGGTAAGGTTGCCCTTAATAAGGCAGCTTTCCTTGAACAGAGCAAAAAATGGAACTGTTCATATGTTAGCGGTAAGAATTAGGAAATGGACAAGAGTCTTAATAAAGATATCACCTACATTTGCATTTATGTTAGCGCTAGTTACCATTCTGATACATTGTTTGCTTTTGGAAACATTGGAACTTTTATTGGATCACTGAAATCAAACTTGCTTTTATAATTAAAAATTACTTCTTCAGCACACACCAGTTTCTTACTGATAGTGCAGGAAAATTATGATAGTCTTAGACTTTGTTTCTTAGAGGTAAGTGTTGCTGCTATTTCTCATTTGTCTCCAAAGATGTGCATCTTTTTTAACATCCTACACTCTGTTTGGGCAGATGAGGATGGAGTAGATTTAAAACCAGTTGATCCTGGCAAGGTCTGGCTGCCAGAATCTTTGCCATGTGTAGAAATCTTGGCCTGCAGGTTAAAAGCATTCATAATGTGCTACCCTCTCGCTTGAGCAGGTACTAGCCTGCTCTGTTGGTCTTAACATAGCTGAAAGCTGTGAGAGAAGGAAGAATGTGTCAGCCTGTCATAGATGAAAATCTAGTGACTTTTGGCTGTTTTCTGCAAGGACGTTTTTGTGAAACAGAGCATGGGCCTGTCTGCCTGTGTAATCAGTTTAAGGAATTTTGGCTCAGAAAATGCTGATAATACAGCTACAATCTAGAAAACTCTGTGGACTATTTGCTTGCATCCGAAGCAGGGTTTCAGATTTTGTTCTGTATTGCTTGACACTCTTCTGTTAGAACAATGGGTTATTACATTGAAAGCCGTCCTTTCTGCCATGGAGCTCAAGATGGTTTTAAATGCTATTCCTCCCCTCTCCCCAAACTTATCTTTCACGACAACCTTGTGAAGTAGGATTGGTCTTTGTGTGAATTAACTAGCTGACAGCAGGTCTAGAATCTGTTTCTTAGGGCAGGGCAATGACAGTAGAGGGAACCAGGACCTATAGGGTTTCTCTAACTTGAGAAGAGTTTTTGGGAATCAAGATCAAAATGAATGTGTGGAGAATTTGCTGAAATCACTATTTTGCAGATTTTGACATGAGTGTTGTGCCATTCAGGCACTGTAGGCAGTTTGATTTGGGATTTGTCTAGTTCGGTCCATAACTCACCTGGTGTTGCGAATCGAGTGATAACGAATAGTTGATTAAAACGCCACTGTCTGCCGTATAGCTTCTTCTTCCATGTCTAGACCAGACGTGAAACTGCCAAAATGAAGCCACCTTTGGGGAGTTGAATTCTGCAGTTCCTTTCACCTGACTGAGTGTGAGAAAAATTAGCTGGCACAAGGTGGCCGTTGCCTGGGGTACGCCCAGTTGTAGTTCAGAAATACCACAGTCTTCGAGGAGGCTCTTTCTGTGTACCTCCGCTGTATAGTTGATCTCAACTCAGTATGTTGTTGTGAGAGTTCATCAGTTTAATCCCTGGTACATCTGAACTATTTTTCTCAATGCCTGTCTGTTTTGGACAGTTTCCACCCAATAAACTTAAATGTGAGAATTATCTGAACTCTTTGTACCAGTTCTTCTCTTCCGTGTTCATTTCAGATTACAATATTTCACAGCAGTCTGTGTGGTATGGATTAACCATAATAATCTAGTATTTTTTCTTCCCGCAATCCTTCCAAAGATACATCCATCTCCATCAGTAGCCCTAGTCAGACATTACCGAAACATGTGTGCTCTACATTTGAGGAGGGGAGGGTGGTTGCCCCATCCACATCACTCATCTGAAAGTGTTGAATCTGAAGTGTGAAATATATCTCTATTTGTGGAGATTCTTCACATGGACCGCAGTTGTGGAGAAAAGTAGGATGGTGGTAGTTCACTTATAGAACCTTCATGGTTTGAATAAGTTCCTATCTTTTCAGACATGTCACTTTTGTGAGAAGAAAGTAACAAGGGTGGGTTGGTACATAAGCTTTGTGGATTAGTCTGCTAGCGATGCATGTTAATTATACAGACTGAAGAAGATAGGGCATATGTCTATGAGATATCTCCAAGAGATCTCTGTGCATTTATGTCACATTACATTATCTTTCAGTCTTTCTTCCAGTGTTTGTCTCTGCCCCCACGCCCAATATAAGCAACAATATTAAGATGCTGCAGTTGTTTGTCTGTACAGCTGCTTCAACTCTTCTCTGCCATCTTGGACCCAGCCTGTCTTTCAACCTAAAAACAGGGAGGTCTGTCAGTCTCTCTCTTTTTGATCTGTCAAAATTGGTAATGCAGATGCTTTGTGGAAAGCAAATGAGTGTTTTGTTTGTTTCTGAGGGGGACCTTTCATCAGAGCTATCGGTGACAAGCCTAAGTGCTATTAAAAGTCGCTTCCCCTCAAAACCTTCCTGCTTTTTTGTCAGCATAATTAATTTAGCAATCTCTGACACAACGGTCTACGTCGGTATTTGTATACCTGTCAGATTACAGAGCAAAATCAACTGTATTTCATATATTTTGGTTAGGTTGCAAAATAAGGGCCCTTTCTCCTTATTTCTAGGGCTTTTTCTCCTTTCTTTCTTTGTTCGTGCCAGTGTTACACAGTTTTTACCTGAAGTGAGCTATTTCAATGGCATCCCCCCCCACCAGACAAACAACACATCATTATTATCTGTGACCTCCCTGTGATACTGTTCTGAGGCAAATTACCGTATTTTTCGCCCTATAAGACGCTCCGGCATATAAGACGCACCCAATTTTAAAGGAGGGAAATCTAGAAAAAAAGATTCTGAACCAAATACTGTACTAAAAGGGAAGAAAAAAAAACACATCTTTTCAGAAACCCCACATGTCCAGGTACAATAAAGCCACCACAAAAATACTCAAAGTCAAAATCTACCTGCCTTAGTCAACCTCCAAGAGGAACAAAGGGCCGGGAGGGCACGATGCTTCGCAGCAGCAGCGGCGTCTTCGGAGCCACGGAAGGCTCCCTTTATCTCCCCGCCGATGGTGGGGGCGGGGAGAGCGCGGCAGCGGCGGCGTCTTCGGCTCCCTCGGCCAGGGAGCACTTTTAACCTCCCCGCCCGGTGGCAGGGAGGGACGGCTTCGCGCGGCGCGGCGCGGCTTGGCTCGGCGCGGCTCGGCTCCCTTTATCTCCCCGCCGATAAAGGGAGCCACGCTGCGCTGCGCGAAGCCGTCCCTCCCCGCCCCCTGCCTGTACCGGGCGGGGAGGTTAAAAGGGCTCCCTGGCCGAGGGAGCCCTTTTAACCTCCCCGCCCGGTACAGGCAGGGGGCGGGGAGGGACGGCTTCGCGCGGCGCGGCTCGGCTCCCTTTATCTCCCCGCCGATAAAGGGAGCCGAGCCGCGCCGCGCCGCGCGAAGCCGTCCCTCCCCGCCCCCTGCCTGTACCGGGCGGGGAGGTTAAAAGGGCTCCCTGGCCGAGGGAGCCCTTTTAACCTCCCCGCCCGGTACAGGCAGGGGGCGGGGAGGGACGGCTTCGCGCGGCGCGGCTCGGCTCCCTTTATCTCCCCGCCGATAAAGGGAGCCGAGCCGAGCCGAGCCGAGCCGAGCCGCGCGAAGCCGTCCCTCCCCGCCCCCTGCCTGTACCGGGCGGGGAGGTTAAAAGGGCTCCCTGGCCGAGGGAGCCCTTTTAACCTCCCCGCCCGGTACAGGCAGGGGGCGGGGAGGGACGGCTTCGCGCGGCGCGGCTCGGCTCCCTTTATCTCCCCACCGATAAAGGGAGCCGAGCCGCGCCGCGCCGCGCGAAGCCGTCCCTCCCCGCCCCCTGCCTGTACCGGGCGGGGAGGTTAAAAGGGCTCCCTGGCCGAGGGAGCCCTTTTAACCTCCCCGCCCGGTACAGGCAGGGGGCGGGGAGGGACGGCTTCGCGCGGCGCGGCTCGGCTCCCTTTATCTCCCCGCCGATAAAGGGAGCCGAGCCGCGCCGCGCGAAGCCGTCCCTCCCCGCCCCCTGCCTGTACCGGGCGGGGAGGTTAAAAGGGCTCCCTGGCCGAGGGAGCCCTTTTAACCTCCCCGCCCGGTACAGGCAGGGGGCGGGGAGGGACGGCTTCGCGCGGCGCGGCTCGGCTCCCTTTATCTCCCCGCCGATAAATGGAGCCGAGCCGAGCCGCGCCAAGCCGCGCCGCGCGAAGCCGTCCCTCCCCGCCCCCTGCCTGTACCGGGCGGGGAGGTTAAAAGGGCTCCCTGGCCGAGGGAGCCCTTTTAACCTCCCCGCCCGGTACAGGCAGGGGGCGGGGAGGGACGGCTTCGCGCGGCGCGGCTCGGCTCCCTTTATCTCCCCGCCGATAAAGGGAGCCGAGCCGAGCCGAGCCGCGCCGCGCGAAGCCGTCCCTCCCCGCCCCCTGCCTGTACCGGGCGGGGAGGTTAAAAGGGCTCCCTGGCCGAGGGAGCCCTTTTAACCTCCCCGCCCGGTACAGGCAGGGGGCGGGGAGGGACGGCTTCGCGCGGCGCGGCTCGGCTCCCTTTATCTCCCCGCCGATAAATGGAGCCGAGCCGAGCCGCGCCAAGCCGCGCCGCGCGAAGCCGTCCCTCCCCGCCCCCTGCCTGTACCGGGCGGGGAGGTTAAAAGGGCTCCCTGGCCGAGGGAGCCCTTTTAACCTCCCCGCCCGGTACAGGCAGGGGGCGGGGAGGGACGGCTTCGCGCGGCGCGGCGCGGCTCCCTTTATCTCCCCGCCGATGGTGGGGGCGGGGAGAGCGCGGCTGCCGTATATTTGCCTTATAAGACGCACCAACTTTTCCCCCCCAGTTTTGAGGAAGAAAAAGTGCGTCTTATAAGGCGAAAAATACGGTAACCTGTCCTTTTGACCAGAAATTTTGTGCACTGAAAGACAATTTACTTTATTAGTTTTACCTGTAGATCCTGCTTTTCCTCTGCTGTGTCTGAAGTAGCCTAACTCATTTCCCCCTCATATTTATAACAACACCCTTCTGAGATAGGTCAGACTAGCCTTGGCCAACCACTGAATTTCATGCCTTCTTGATTAGAACCACATCTCCTGGGTCTCACCGCCACTCTCTAATCACTTGTACCACACTGGCTCACATTGTCATGGAGGCATGTGCCTCTGTGACTTGGGCCTAGTTGGCATTTCTTGCCAACACAAAATGATTGAAGAAAACCCAGCACAGAATGTAGGTAACTATGTAGAATTTTGTGTATGGAAATTATGAGCATATCATGGAGCAGCAAAGTTCTAAAAAAGATTTGATGAGCTGCTTTTCCTCTTCCCCGCTGCCAATAATTTTCTGGCGTGATTTGGCCGCCCAGAAATAGTCAGCTATGCCAGGGCAGGAGCTCACAGGCTTCTGTTGCTTTGGCTACTGCATTCATCAACTTGGCCTGAAATGCCACCCCAGTGCCAGTTAGCAAAAACTGGAGGACTAGGTTGGCATCCTCATTCATCCTGCCCTTATTCCTGCCCCATTGTTTGGGATTCACCAAGCATAATGTTCAATTAGGTAGCTTTAGCTTGGCTCAGTTTCTGTTAACTATTTGCTCTGTCACTGATTCAGAAGGCAAAATGCTCCACCCCTCTACCTTTTATGCATGTACAGTGGTACCTCAGATAAAGTCGCAGTTTTCATGCACACGTGATGCATTGCATAAAGTCCAAAACCGCTAAAAAAATTGACATTATCCGAGGTATTTGGTATAGGAACCTCAGATAATGTCCATTTTTGGATGTTATCCGATGCATCGCCCATTTGATTCGGATAAATTCCAAAATCGGATAAAGTCCAAACTTGTGGAACGGAGTTTGGACTTTATCCGAGGTTCTACTGTATCATCAACCTATTTAAGATGGACCTGTTCGTTATAGGCTTGTCCTTAGAATGCCGTGGAATGCAAATTAATGATTGGGGGGGGGGGGTAAATGAACACAGGAATGGGTTGGGGGTGGGAACTGGCAGTTGATGCTTAGGGAAGCCTAGTTAGTCCTTGCAAATTCTTCGTCTTGTGCTCATGTAACCTGCTACTTGCAGGAACCAAACATTTTCAAAACCTGTAGTTATAGCACATGCTGTAGCTGGGTGCATATGCAAGTCTGCTTAGTTATTATAGAAAAGCCATTTTTTCTCTCTGTAGGGAGGAGAAAGAAGCAAAAAAAAGTACCCCAGAAAGAGGAGGAGACA